>CM035425.1:86768938-86773938 GCA_020310875.1 Ceratopteris richardii | reverse complement strand
GTTCACTTGTGATCTACCTCTTGTAACGTTTCAAGACTTTACTTAATGTAAAAGTGAAAGAATCTTAAGTGGTGGAGTCGACTTGATCAAAAAGGGAAAGAGGAGCCACAAATTCGTGATTTGTGGTAGATAGAGAATAAAATTAATGACTAATTGATTGGAGAGTGATTGAGGGAAGTTAGCCTCCCAAACTCAACTATAAATAGCTGGCAGTTTTAGTCATGGTTAGAGAGACCTATGTGAAGACCTCCAAGAGATGAGCTTTATGCCATATCAAGGTGTGATTACAAGGCACACATATGTATCAGTAAGTCCATTGTATTGCACAAGTAATATACTTCCATTTTCATTATCATTTGAGTTCAAATTTCCATGTTCTTGTGAAGTGTACTACTCACTTCCATATCTCTGAGTTTTCTCAGTTAGATTGCAGAGATGGTTTCTCTGAGCTTGCTGCATTATTTTCAGTGATTTAACTTGGTAAAGTTAGATCTATAAGTCTACTATATGCTCACCAATTTTCATTTCATTTGAATGTTTCAATCTTCAGTTAGGTTCAGTTGAAGTCAACCCTGTCTGTTCATTTTCACTTCTCTGTCAAGTACCCGACCTTTTTACTCATCATGTCAGAGTTGTTTCTCAGTGTGTACTTACCCTAATTCAATGATTTAAAGCGTGTTGGATGCAAAATACTGTCTAGTATAAGCATACAAATTTAAATCATCATTGGATTCTTAAAGCTGGAGTTATGTTCATTGTTTTGCTCACTGGTCTCATTACTATAGCAGCCCGTGAAAATCGGGATGATGTCATCAGTTGTTAAACATCATTCTTAGTGTGTGGTTCATTATTTTTTATGAGATTAATCTTGAAAGTTAGCTCTTTAAGTTAACTAGACTTCCCCAAGACTAATTAAGCTAATTGTTGTTGTGCTTAGAGAATTATGCAAAACACTCGACAAGTGTATGAATCAAAATAGCAAGTTCTTCACCTGTGAGCTAACTCCAACTTATCTGTCTTGATCTATCTTTTTGAGAGCGATCTTCCAAGGTACATAGGGTGTCTAATACATCCATTGGCAAGCTAAAAGGGCCCACCATATACTCCTGGAGTTCATTTGGCTGGTGTAGATCAAGGATTTTGCAACACCTCTTCATCTTCAAACACATACCTATCCATCTCTTCACAGTGGTATCAGAGCAAGGTTGGACAACATGGCAGATGGATTTCCTTCATCAATTGACAAATTGGATAGAGGTAATTACTCAGCTTGGTCATTAAGGATGGAAGCTTATCTCCAAGGTAGAAGTTTATATGGTTATGTGGCTGGAGATGAAGTTATGCCAAGTTTTAGGAACAAAAGTCAACCAACACAAGAAGAGCAAGAAAGATTGAGCACATGATGCTCCAAGGATGCACTTGCAAGGCTCAAGGACATAGCAGATCAGTTGGGGATCATTGGAGAGGTTATAGATGAGGAGCAAATTGTAAGGCAGGTCATCAATGGCTTGAAGGCAGATGACAAGTGGGAAGCATTCACCACAGCTATGGATTTGTACATGGACATGCATGTACCTGATTTCAATACACTCATTGGACAACTACTTACTCAAGAGGCAAAGCTTATCAAAAATGGAGAAAGCTCTAAAGGTAATCAATCTTCAGCTTTATACACTGATAAAAGCAAGTCTAAAGATAACAAAGGAAAGGCAAAGAAAGTGGATGATGAAGCAGGTACATATCAAGCTAACTATGCAGGTAGAGGAAGACATGGCAGAGGTAGAGGAAGAGGAGGTAGACAAGGCAGGGGAGATCCCAAGACTCCAACCCATGTTCTATTTGTGGATTAACTAATCATACAACTGAAAATTGCTTTAGGAATTCCAAGAATCAAAGAGGCAGAGGATACAATAGAGGAAGTTATGGCTACTCAAGAGGAAGGTTCAACAATTATCATGGCAACTACAACAACTACAATCATTCAAACTATCAAGGAGAGGAAGTAGAGACTTCAATAACTACACAAAAGAGTCAAACAAAGAGGATTCATTATTGATCATGAACATGGCTATGCCACAAGGTAAATCTGATGAGCATGTTTTCTACATAGATTAAGGTTGTTCAAATCATGTGGCAGGATATGTGGCACTCCTATCAGATTTAGAAGATCCAAGGAATAAGCATGAGGTACAAACAGGAGATGATACAAGACATCTTGTGGAGAAAATAGGCAATGTCAAAGCACCTGATGAAAACATCAATCTACTCAGTAAGGTACTCTATGTCCCTACCATTACAAAGAATTTGATAAGTGTTGGGAAGATAGTAGAGAAAGGGTTCCAAGTCCGGTTCACAAAAGCAGGAGCATTTGTTGAAGATCCAAGTCAAGGATTCAGAAGAATTGCAAAAGGTGAAAGATAGGTAGATTGTTCACATTTGAATTACAAGACACTAGAAACATTGCCCTCTTTAATCATGGTAGTTAGACACTCACAGAATTGGAAGTATGGCACAAAAGGTTAGCACATATTGGTGAAAGGTCATTAAAGCAAATTTGCAGGGACCAAAGTGTACTTGGACTCCCTAATTTGTCAAAACAACATATGATTTATAAGTGTAGTGCATGTCAATTTGGAAAGTCTCACAGGTTACCATTCATGAAGAAAGGTTATATGCATGGAGATCTCTTGGAGTTGGTTCATACAGATGTATGGGGACCTAGCAAGGAAGCTTCAAAATCTGGATCAAGGTATTATGTCTCCTTTATTGATGATTGCAGCAGATGGACTATCCTATTCTTTATGAAACACAAAGATGAAGTTTTTTCATGTTTCAAAAGATATTTGGCTCTTGTGGAGAATCAAACAGGTAAATCACTAAAAAGGCTAAGTTCAGATGGAGGGGGAGAATACTTCTCCCATGAGTTTGATTCTTTTCTTCAAGAAAGAGGAATCAAAAGAGAGGTAACTACAAGGTACACTCCTGAGCAAAATGGAGTGGCAGAAAGGAGGAATAGGACAATTGTTGAAGCTACAAGTTCCACGTTAAATGAAAAGCATTTGCCTAATTATCTATGGGTTGAGGTTGTATCTACAGCCACTTACTTGATTAACAGGTTGCCTTCAAAATCCCTTGATTGGATGACTCCATATGAGGCTTGGAATGGAAGAAGACCAAGCTTAGATCATTGTAAAATTTTTGGATGTATTGATTTTGTTCATGTTCCTTCACAGGTTAGAGGCAAGATGGATCCAAAGGCAGAAAGGAGTGTATTTATTGGATATGACAACAATCAAAAGGGCTATAGGTTATACAACCCTACCAACAAAGGATTCTTGGTAAGCAGAGATGTAGTTTTTGATGAAAACAATTCATGGTATGAAGATTCATGCAGGAAGGTCGATTTAGCATATGATCTTGAAGAAGATTTTCCAAAGCTTGGTAGAGAACAACCAAAGATTGAAGAACAAGACACCTCGCAGGATGATGAACAATCTCAGATGGAAAAGATCAAAGCATGGAAGTCTAAAGGTAAAGCAAAATTGCAGGAACTTGGACATGAGGCAAAATCATCACATCATGGCCTAAGAAGATCTATGAGGGAAAAGAAAAAACCAGAAAGGTATGGGTTTGACACCTCATTAGTAACTAAACATTCTATCTACATAGCACAGGACATAAACCAAGAGGATCCATCATCATTTGAAGAGGCCAAAGCAAAAACAGAATGGAAGCATGCAATGAAGGAAGAGATTGAAGCACTTGAGGAAAACAACACTTGGGATTTGGTGCCCAAGACTTCATCCATGAAGGTAATAGGCTCAAGATGGGTCTATAAACTCAAGAAGAATTCTGATGGTTCCATTAACAGGTATAAGGCAAGGCTTGTAGCAAAAGGCTTTGCACAAACTCAGGGAATTGATTATGAGGAGACCTTCTCTCTTGTGGCAAAGATGCCTACTATTAGGGTTTTGCTTAGTATTGCCTCTTCCAAGAATTGGAAGATACTTCAACTAGATGTAAAGAATGCATTCTTGAATGGTTGGATAACAAAAGAGGTATATATGGCACAACCATCTGGTTTTGAGAATCAAGTTTATCCTGATTATGTGTGTAAACTTAACAAAGCATTGTATGGTCTCAAGCAAGCTCCAAGAGCTTGGAATTTCAGGCTTGTTTCATTTTTGCAAGACAAAGGCTTTCAACCAAGCAAGGCAGATCCTTCACTCTTTATTAAAAAGAGTAATTCTGAGATCATCTACCTATGTGTATATGTAGATGATATTATATTGACAGGGAATGATGCAGATGGTATGAAGAAGATCAAAGATCAGATGAGAGAAGAGTTCAAAATAAGTGATTTGGGTTCACTTACCTACTTCCTAGGTTTGGAAGTTGTCTACAAAGATCATGGTTTGTTTCTCACTCAAAGAAAGTACATTAAGGACATGTTGGCAAAATTCAAGATGCAAGATTGTAAGATTGCAGGTACTCCAATGGAGGTCAATCACAAATTGAGCTCACATGAAAGTGAACTCATAGAGGACATCACATCATATCAAAGTCTAGTGGGTAGTCTCAACTATGCCACATTGACAAGAGTAGATATATGTTACAGTCTAAGTGTGCTAAGTCAATTTATGCATACACTAAGGAAACCACATATGGATGCTGCCAAAAGGATTCTCAGGTATCTCAAAGGAACCATAAATGAAGGACTTTATTATCCTTATGTATCTGATTTAGGTTTGAAGCTATTTTCTGATGGAGATTGGGCTGGCTCCAAGGAAGATAGAAGGAGCACTTCAGGTTATCTTACCTTTGCAGGTTCAAAGCTTATTTCGTGGTCATCCAAGAAGCAACCCACAATTGCTCTCTCTTCTACTGAAGCTGAATACAGAGGTCTTAACATAGCTACACAAGAAGCTATGTGGATGAAGACATTATTCAAAGATCTTGGATTGGAGTTTGGAACTCCAACTATTTTTTGTGACAATAGG
>CM035425.1:86353938-86763938 GCA_020310875.1 Ceratopteris richardii | reverse complement strand
AGAGATCAGTTTGGCATATGCGCCCACACACGAGAACATTGCAGACCTTTTCACAAAGGCTCTACCTAGGGAGAAGTTTGAAGCTTTTTGCAAAGATTTGGACTTACTTCCTTTTGTGGACTGAGTCCACATAGCTTGGCACTTCCTTATACTTGAGTGCCAAATCCTTGTTCACCACATCACTCCCAAGGGAGATTTGTTGATATATTTAGGTAGTGATGTGCATGAACACACTAGGACCACCAAGGCACTTTTTTCCCGCTTTAGGTGTTTTTCCCTCTGGCTTGTATATATGCCTATAGCCCTAACAAGTTACTTATATTTGTACATTCTAGTGGTAATACATTCAATATTGTGTGTTGTGCTCCAAGCTTTTTCTTCTTCCTTGTGTTGTTTGCGTGCTTCCGTAGATCTCAAACTCCAACATCCAACATTGAGCAACTAATCTTGTATATCTTTGAACTTAAAAATATGTGATTTAACTAATTCACCAACTTTCATCCTTGTGTTGGCTAGTTGTCTCAGATGAGCTTTCCTAGCAGGGTTTCTGGTCTAATAAAGACTCTCTAACTCCAACCAAGCCTTACAAGAGGTTCAACATGACCTAATTTGGGGCATAACATGCCTCTTGACTCCCATAGCAATATATGAAAATGATTGTGCATCCCTTGAATCCCATCTAGATTGCTCTTTTGTAGCAAGTAATCTCATAGTATTATGGACTCCTGATGATGAAGTAGTTGCTTTGTCTTCTTCACGAACCTCTTGTTGAGTAGAAATAGGAACAGAAGGTCTTCTAGAAGATGAAGCAACATCATCTCCAACTTTTCTTAGCCTTGGATAAGTGCCATTGACAATATTCCACAAGTCCTTTGATACTAAGAGGTTCATCATTATAAAACTCCACATTAGATAGTTAGACATTCCCTCAAGCTTGTCTTCATTCGCAAGTCTATAGTCACTCATCTTGTTAATGGTGTATGTCAACTATGCTTTGATACCAAATGTTTGAAGTGGAGTGGGCCTCAATAACACTAATCGCAGGTTTAGAGGATGTTCCAACATTTGAACCTTAGCATACACACCTTCATACTCAAAAAGAAGATGAGTGAGAGATAGAGAGAGAATAGAAAATTTTTCAAGTGTAATGGTAAGCTATGATGCTCACCTACAGTACAAGTTTTGGAGCTTGAGAACTATTTCTCCATAATGAAAAATTTGTAAGGAGAGGGACATCCTCGTTGAAGTAGGAAATCTTCTGGAAGCTCTAGCTCATAAGCCAAAGTCCAACCTTTCTAAGAATCTTGAAAGGGCCACAAATTCTTGGAGATAGTTTAGGGAAAGGTCCCAATTTCAAAGATTAAGATTTCCTAAGAACTTTCAAAAACATTTGTTCTCTGACTTGAAAAAAAATATCTCGCCTCTTAGGGTCATTATATACTTCAGACATATCCTCAGCCTTCTTTAGGTTTTCTTTAGCTACTTTCAACTTAAAGTTTATATTCTCCGAGAAATCTTTAGCTACTTGGACTTTCTCATTTTGAAATCAACTACATACAACCCTTGGTTAGAACCCGTAATTTAACATAAAGGTACTATACTCAGTTGTTGAATGCTTAGAGCTATTTTAAGCAAACTCAACTAAAGGTAAATATTCTTCCTAATCAATTTGGTTTGAAGATGCCTAGGCTCGTAACATATCTTCAAGTATTCGATTGACCCTTTCTCTTTTCCCATCCATGAGTGCATCTTTTGTTGTACTCATATTCATTTTTTTTTCTAACCTACTGAAAACAACTCTCCAAAAATGATTAGTGAATTTTCTATCTATGTCACACACTATGTCCTGTGGTAGAATATAGAGTCAGTAGAGATGTTCCACAAACATTTTACTTAATTCAAGAGTTTAGCTATAGTTTGAGTAGGATTAAATTGAACCATTTTGGTCGATTGGTCAACTATGACTAAATTGCATCATGTCCTTTTTGGGTCCGATGCAAGCCTGTAATAAAGTGCATGGAAATACTTTCCCATTTCTGATTGGGAATTTCCAAATGATGGAACAAGCCTCTTATCTTGAACTTCTCTGCTTAATTTACTTGACATTTTGTACACCTATTTACATAGTCATGTACGTCTTTATGTACACTAGGCCAATGGAATTGTCGTTTCATAAGAATTCTTTTAGGATTCCTTAAAACTTGTATCTTCTTGATACTCCTTTCATCAAGTCTACTAATTTATTGGAGATTTGTATTAAATTCAGAAAATTCAACATAGGCACACTGCTTAATGCATTTGCCACTACATTGAATTTCCTTCTTTGATATATGAGTTCATAATCAAAGTCTTGGAGTATCTAGACCCATCTAGCCTTTCTATCTGTTAGCACATATTGGTTTGCAAACCATTTGATACTTGCTTGATCAAAAACTTGTTGCCAGACAAGTAATGTCGCCATTTCTTTAGAGCATGCACAATGGCGTAAAGATCTTTCTCATAGATAGAATAATTACATTGAGCTACATTTAACTTTTCAATTTCAAAAGCCATTGGGTGATCATTTATGGAGCCGATTCTAAGGCTTTCTTAAGTCGTTCCATGTTGGAGATAGACATCTGCGGAAGCACACGAACAACACAAGGAAGGAGAAGAATCTTGGAGCACAACACACAATACTGAATGTATTACTAGAGAATATACAAAGATAAGTAGCCCGTTAGGGCAATAGGCATATATACAAGCCAGAGGAACAAAACCTCCTAAAGAGGGGAAAAGGTGCCTCGGGGGTCCTAGTCTATTCACACACATCACTACCTAAATATATCAACAAATCCCCCCTGGGAGTGATGCCGTGAACAAGTAGTTGGCACTCATGTATAAGGAAGTGCCAAGCTATGTGGAGATCACTCCACAAAAGGAAGTAAGCCCAAAGCTTTGTGAAAAGCTTCAAACTTCTCCCTAGGCAGAGCCTTCATGAAAAGGTCTGCAATGTTCACCTGCGTGGGCACATATGCCAAGCTGATCTCCCTAGTAGAGAACCTCTCCATGAAACAACGATAATGCACCTCAATGTGCTTAGTGCAAGCATGGAACATAGGGTTCCTCGCAACTGCCAATACGCTCTAACTGTCAGTGAAGATGGTGGTGGCAGAAGACTCACCAACACCCAAATCAGCCATAAGGCATCTGAGCCACACACACTCAATAGTCGTTGTGAAAGCTTCCCTATACTCAGCCTCACAACTGGAAGTGGCCACAGTAGGCTGCTTCTTTCTCAACCAAGATATACATGAGCTACCAAGCATGAAGCAAAAGCCACTAGGTGGACACACGAGTGTCATAGCAACCAGTCCAATCAGAGTCAAGAAAAGCATGCAAATCTGGCGGTAGTGATCCTCCCTTGGGATAAAACAAACCAAGTAGCCGGGTACCACTCAAGTAGCGAAAGATGCGCTTAACCGTCTGCCAATGCTTGACTCTTGGGCAATGCATAAACTTGCTCATCTGTGAGACAGCAAACGGAATATCTGGCCGAGTAATGCATAAGTAAATTAAGCATCCAACAGCCTACAGACAAAGAACAACATGAAATGCATCTCCAGCATCATGAAGACTCAGTCGTAAACCTGTTTCCATAGGAGTGGCAATAGGTTTAGAATTTTCAAGGCCAAAACACTACAATAATGTGTCAATATATTTCCTTTGACACAAAGCCATTCCACCATCAATGTGCATAAACTGAATGCCCAAATAGTGATGCAAATGCCCCAAATCAGACATCTCAAATCAGGCATGCAAATCAGCCTTAAAATCAGCAATATGCCTCTCATGAGGATCAGTGAGCAGCATGTCATCAACATAAGCCACAATGATCAGAAGTACATCATTAGCACGCTTTCAGTTGGATTGTTCTCAAAACCATGTGCAATTAGATAGGCATGTATCTTCTCATACCAAGCACATGGTGCTTGCTTTAAACCATATAATGCCTTCTTTAACGTGCACTCCTGGTTTTCATGCCCTTTCTGCACAAAGCCACGAGGCTGAAAACCATACACTTCTTCATGCAAGTCACCATTCAAAAACGTAGTTTTAATGTCCAATTGATGTACATTCCAACCATGATGTGTTGCAAGTGCACAGATGCTCGGAACAGTAGTCATACGGCATGTAGGTGCAAAGGTCTCATCAAAATCAATGCCTCTTTCCTGTGCATAACCCTTTGCAACAAGCCTAGCCTTATACCTGTCAACCATTCCATCAGGCTTACGCTTCAGCTTGTAAACCCACTTAGTTCCAATGGCCTTCTTGCCACGAGGCAAGTCACATAAAGACCAAGTACCGTTCTTCATTATAGCATCATATTCAGATTACATAGCAGCCATCCAATTTTCTGATTTTTGTGCTTCATCAAATGAAATAGGCTCATTCTCATCACAGAGCCTAGATGCAGCCATAGCATAGCAATCTGATGCAAAGGAGGCACTATGAGAGCTTGATCGAGTACGATATGACAAAGGTGCATCTAATTTGCTATCACGCAAGGTCTGCACCAGCCATTTTGTCATAGCTTTTGCCTCCTCAATGTCAACTCTCTGATCAACATGTGCATCATGTAAATCTGCATAAAAAATGGGATGATCTGCATCATCACATGAAACCTACAAAGGCTGAGAAGCTTCCTCATTAGGACCAGCACTAGACTTTCCACCTGTGAAAAGAGGCATCAAAGTATCATACATGACTTTGGAGCTATCAGATGTCTCCTTAGTACATGAAAGCAATGGCTGAATAGCATCTTCCACAAAAACAACATCGTAGCTAACCAAAATGCATTTAGTCTATGGATGATACAGACCATAGCCTTTACTTTCAGAACTGTACCCGACAAAAATACATTTTACTGCTTTATCATCCAATTTTCTACAATGTTGTTCAAGCAGTAATGCATATGCCAAACAACAAAAAACATGCAGATGAGCAACAGATGGCTTGCGATCATGCCAAGCCTCATATGGAGTGATAGAATGCAGTGCTTTAGTGGGACACCTGTTAAGTACATATGCTGCACACATGACAACCTCAAGCCAAAAACTATGTGGTAAAGCCTGACTCTTGACCATACACCTCGCCGTCTCCATGAGTGACCTATTCTTTCGTTCAGCAACCTGTTAGAGCACCTCTATATCAAGAACCACTCAAAACCTTTACCAATGTGGAGGATCAATACTAGATTATCAAAATTTTGAACTAACTGTGAGGAGAATCACTACTTAGAAAGTCTACTGCACATAACTCACTCATTGACTAATCAAATGTGTAAAGTTTCTTATAAAACTTTGCACAAGATGTCACTAATGTCTACGCACCTTCTCCAAGTTAAATCACTTCAAAAGACTTAGTGAATCTTGAGAAATGAATCGAACAGTTCACCTATGTTTGAAAGTGTTCTTCAGTATCGTCCATTTTGACACCCACAACTTCTAACACACAGTTCTCCCAAACTAGAGCCCATTTAAGCAAATGCTTTTAGCCATAGATGGCTTACCTTCCAACTTAGATTTTGAATCCTCATTTGTGCAAAACTTTACACTGTGCACTGAGAACTGATCATTTCTTTGATAATCGAAATTGCACCTATTTTAGAAGAGACTCAACACTTTTACACATATAAATGTTCCTACTCATAATTCTTTCAACTTGTTTACAATTAGGCTCTCAAATCTTAGCCATAGATGGAGTAACTATGGAATTAGATATCTACAAAAGGATTCTTGAAATGATCAAGCACAGAAGAACTCAGAGAAATATCGAGCACAACTTTTCTTCTATTCTAGAAAAATTTACATATGTTGATGAGAGATATCTACTTCACTTCTCAATCATCTAAATGACTAATACATCAACTTTCATACTCTCTCATACATGTCCTGACTTTCTTCTTGTATATATAGGCGCATATGTACAATTTCATGATCAAAACTAAAGGTATATATGAGCTAATTATAAGTTCAATGTACATATGTATACAAGTCTTCATTTCCTGAATGTGTACTATCTTCAAACTTCATAGGCTGATCTTTTCTTCAATCTTTGACTTCAATCATTCATTTAAAACATCAATGGGTGATTGACTTGCACCAACATCTCCCCCTCAATCACCAATTGAGGTTTTCTCTATCTTCTTTATACCTGCCATGTCTTTAAATCTTTGTAGTTTAGGTCCATCCAAGCTTTTGGTTAGCATATCTGCAATCTGATCTTTTGTTGAAGTATGTATGACTTCAATCTATTTATCAATCACCTTCTCTCTTAAGAAGTGACATTGAATCTCAATATGTTTATCCTGACATGAAAAATAGGGTTAGCAGCTAGATACAATGAGCTCATGTTATCTCCATGAATAGTGGGTGTACTCTGAATGATGTCAAAACTCTTCATGAGAGTTTTCAACCATATGACTTCCTTTGCAACTTCAACCATACCTTTATACTCTGCCTCTGTAGATGATAAAGCAATTGTGTGTTGCTGCTTAGAACACCAAGAGATTAACTTATCTCCCACATAACACAAGTATCCATATGTTGATCTCCTATCATCAGGATTACGTGCCCAATTTGTATCACTATATATCTTGATGTTTGTATCTGATGTGAAACCATAATACAAACCTTCCTTGAGTGTTCCCTTAATGTACCTCAACACTCTTTGTCCTGCAACCCAATGTTCTTTCCTAGGATAGTGCATGAATTGAGACAACACTCCAACTGCATATGACAAATTAGGCCTTGTTAATGTAGCATAAATTAAGCTACCTACCAAACTCTGATAAAGCTTCATGTTCTTGAATTCTTCTCCTCCATATCTGCTCAACTTATGATTCACCTCCATTGGAGTAGGTGCTACCTTGCAATCTTCCATTTTAAACTTGATTAATAAGTTCTTCAAATACCTTTCTTGAGTTACATATACTCCATGTTGAGTATATGAAATCTCCATGCCCAAGAAATATGTCAAGTTTCCCAAGTCACTAATCTTGAACTCTTTCTCCATTTTCTTCTTGAGGTTTTGTATAACCTTTTCATTTGTACCTGTAAGAATTATGTCATCGACATATATGCACATGTAAATGAACCCATCATCACTTGCTTTGACAAGCAAGCTACTATCTGCTTTAGATACTTGGAAACCAAGTTCCTTCAAGAACTTCACAAGTCTATAATTCCATGCCCTTGGGTCTTGCTTCAAACCATACAAATCTCTCTTGAGCTTACATACATATTCTGAATACCTTTTATCTCTGAATCCTTCTAGTTCCTCCATGAAAACATCATATGAAATATAACCATTTAGAAATGCATTTTTCATATCTAATTTACATAATCTCCAACCTTTACATGTAGCAATGGCTATAAGTGTTCTGATGGTTATCATCTTTGCCACAGGACTATAAGTCTCATCATAATCTATACCATATGTTTGAGCATACCCTTTCACAACAAGTCTAGCTTTATACCTAGACACAGTTCCATCTGCATACCTCTTGGTTTTGTAGACCCATTTGCATCCAATAATCTTCTGACTATTTGGTTTAGGAACCAAATCCCAAGTCTCATTTTCTATTAATGCATCATACTCTTCCTGGATAGCTTTCTCCCAATTTTCCTTACCTTTTGCCTCTTCATATGTAGAAGGGTCTTCATCTGCTTTCACCATGTAAGCATAGGCTTTAGTAGTAAAAAACGAAGTGTCATAGCTATACCTTGTAGGTTGCCATTTGTGTCTTGATGACCTTTTGAGTTCTCCACTTCTTGAAGTTTCTGGTTCATCACATTCTGGATCAAATCTTGGCATTTCTTCAACTTCAACTTGTACTTCATTGTTCTCTTCTTCATCAAATATCTGAACCTTTGATTTACCTTTCTTTTGATGCACAATTTCTTCATCACCTGTATGACTATTGATTGTACCTGCAAACCAAGTACCTTGCTCATCAAATGTAACATCCTTTGATACAAGGAATTGCTTTGTGGATGGACTCCACAACCTATGCAACAGTACAAGGATTACGACCACCACATGCTAGAGAGATGACTCTCCTCCCAACCTTATGCCTGTATATATAGCTGCTTGAACTAATGAGGACCACAAATGTAACTAGAGTCCACAAGTGCATGTGCAATCTCCTCCACTCCTTTCATATCCACCACTAGAGTCTATTAGTGGCTGGAGTGATCTCGACCACTACTTTAGTACCTTCCACTAGAGTCCACTAGTGGTTGTTGTACTCACCTCTTGAGTTAAGTCCACTGGACTCAAGTTAACTCACGTTAACTTGAGTTAGAAGGCTCTAGAGCTCTTTGGGCAAAACTCTCTTCCCATGCTCCCCATGGGAGTTGAACCCAAGACCTCTTCCTTCACAACCATGAGACTTAACCACTAGGCTAAGTGGATTACTTGAATATGAGAGCACATGACTTATGCTTGAGTCTACTCTTGAGATCTTTGGTCCTACAGACGAGTGACCAAACGGTATCCGATTTCAGATCTGTCTGAAGCCATCGGATCCCTAGATCATAGACTTACTTTATTACATTCTTCCCCCCTTGGGAAAGATTTTCGTCCTCGAAAATAAAGCTATATATATAACTGTAGGCAACCCCCGAGCCTCATGTTCTAAAACTGGAAGAACATGGTCATGTTCTAGAACTGGAAGAACATGTCTCATCTCTGTGGTGGCATCCTTGCCCAAATGATTCAAAACACTATCTGGTTTTGTACTTTGATGAACGGGACAAAGTACAAACTAGTGAAGAATAATGAGGGTGGATTTAATGATATCCCTGGCTAATTCACAGTTTCTGGATGTGCGATCTAGGCACAAACATGTGAACTAGGGGGATTCAAATTACTGGTCCATTTCTAGGCATAACTGGTGCATGGGCTTAGTAATGAAGGTGGGATTCTTATCCCTCGCAAGACTTTGAGAATTCTTGATTCACTTGAATTTGTTTTTGGAGAACTTGAAGTTTGATTGTCCCATACATCTAACTATAGATGTTTATACAATGGTTTACTTTGATCTAACAGTTACGTGATTTTTACACTCGACTAGAGGACTACTTTGTCCTTATGAGTTGAAAAAATCCTATGTAATCTGTAAGAGAAAGTTTACCATTTTGGTGGAATCAACCATACTAACTTCACCAATTCAAATTCAAAATGAAAATTGTCCAACTGAGGACACTTTTCTCAAAGACTTTGAACTGAAAGTTCGTGGGAATTGTCAATCTGATGAGCAATTCCCTACTTCCCTATTCTAGAGTATACTAGACTCCAGGAAATCATTTATGCTATAACTTGAAGCAAACTCAAATGAATAAGTCCGTTTAGACTTATCGTCTAATGAAGATTGAAAAGATTCTTGTACATAACATCTATCTAGGATGTTCAAGTTAGTTATTTTATTCTAACCGGCTAACCCTGGTCTTTTGCAAAAGGAATCAGATACCATGTCTGAGCCAATTCCAAAAGATTTGGAAAGCGGAAAGAAATAACTAAGACTCTATACAACCAATTCAAACTTCGAATATACAAAAATTTGTTATGAGTCAAAGACTAGATGACTCAGGACTTCAACTTTTCAAAGATCAATTTCAACAAGGTATGGAAGCATTGTCTTTTATCTTTAAGAGAAATAAGCTGGATTCTCAAAAAGATTCAAAAGAAAATCAAAAAACATCCAACCACAAGATACTAGTGTGGTAACCAACATCAGTGTGTCGACCCACTGAGGTTATGAGTTTTGTAATCAAATAATGCTTCACTTGAGACTAAGTTCAGGTCACATTCAATCTTTTTGACTCCGTGAATGCAATTCTTGTGCATTTCTTTGAGTCTAAAAGAGTGAATTTTATCAAGTTACACTAGGAACTTGATGCTTGACTTAGTCAATTAAATCTTTAGTTGAAAAGATCAACTCAAAATCAAAGTCCAACTTCTTTCAGAAATTTATCAAATATTTCTGATCAATAACACTTAAACTTGAAGTGTTCTATGAAGATCTTGGAAGTTACTTACTTCATATCTTCAGTTTCCTTAATCTTGAAGTTACCTTGAAGTATCGTAAGATACTACTTTCATCCTTTACGAATTAAACTTTTCCTTGAAGTCTTAATTCCCTTGAGGATGAAACCTAACTTCAAAATCCAAACTAGGACTAAAAGATAATCATCATCCCACGGTCTGATGTCCCATTCCATCTTTCCTACATCAATTTGAGTATAAAATCTGGTGTCCCATACCACCCTATTTTATATTCACATTAATGTGTGGGTGATTCTTATCCTAAAGTCTACAACATCTCTAGATAGGGAACCTTCTAGCTTTAATTCTTGACAAGAATTTTGCAATTTCAGGCACTATCTCTATCTTGATATTCTAGGTTTTAATCCCTTGACACGATCGTCTCACGATCTTGCCCTTAACCTTGGGAACTTGAAAACCTTTAATAGAATATCTCCAATCCTTTTTGCTAGGGTTTTCAAATGAAAAACAATCAGAATTCCAAGTTCTTGAATTTCTCAAATTCA
The DNA here is from genome assembly GCA_020310875.1 of Ceratopteris richardii. Classification (NCBI taxonomy): domain Eukaryota; kingdom Viridiplantae; phylum Streptophyta; class Polypodiopsida; order Polypodiales; family Pteridaceae; genus Ceratopteris; species Ceratopteris richardii. The sequence continues at coordinate 86,753,343 of CM035425.1, read as the reverse complement.
AGTTCAATTGGTTATTCTTGACCAATTTTGTAGCGACAAGAGCTTTTAACTTCTTGTCTTTAGATTCCTTCTGTACTAATGCTTTTAGGTACCTATCCCGGCCGGGGCTTTTTACAGGAATCTCTCTACTGCTTAAGTCTAAGCATCCGCTCATGCTTTCTGGATTTGTACCAACATCCCTTTAAGGATAGGTAAACACTTATGTTTTACCTTCCACAGACTTAATTACCATTTTCACGGTTGCAGACTACATACTTGGAATTACTTCACTCTGTTCAGACTTAGAACAGCTTACTCTTTTTCACAGTTTTCCATCGAATAAATGGAACTTGAGTGAATAATTCCCAAAAGGAATTTTATTGCCAATACTTGGGCAATCTACAAAGTAGTTCTAATCGCACATTACTTGGACAATCATGGCCAAGATTGATCAAGTCTGGTTGCTCCTTGCGATAAAAATAAAGACTTATAGTCTTTATCTTTAAGATCTCTTTAAACTATCTTTAAGCTTCTTTGCTTACCTGTAGGATTTTTAGAGATCTTTCCCTTAACTTAAGTCCAAGCATTTTCTAATGCTTTTCAGATTCCAAAGCTAAGAATCTTTGATATACCTTAAGGTTATATCACAAATAGGACTTGAAATACCACTTCTAGTGGTTTGGGATGTCCGGGAACTACTTACGTATTGTTTAAAGAGTATGAAGAATTTCATTCTCAATACTTGAAAAAATGCCATTTCTTCAAAGACTTAAGATTCCTTCTAAGGAATAACTTGAGCAAATGATTCATCTTGGAATCTTTGCAATATTAAAAGAACATTTGAAAGAAATTCTTTCAAATAATATCTAAAAAATTTACTGATTCAATTGTATTCATTTCTTGAGTATCAAACTAGAGACAAAATAATTCTTTCAAATAATATCTAAAAAATTTACTGATTCAATTGTATTCATTTCTTGAGTTTGATACAAAACTCATTATTATTGGTCAATCTTCAGATGTTACTAGAGTTCTTTAAACATATTTCACCAATCAAAATTATGTTTAAAGTCCAAGCATCTATTGATGATTGATCCAATAGTAATGTTACTGTGAACACAACTTTGAACTTTATAACTTGTTTAGGAGAAGTTCATGGATTGAAAAACCATTTCTTGGAACTTTCTATTCCTAAATGAAAAGTTCACACTTGCTTCAAGTCCTTAGGGACTTATATTATTTCCTAAAGACTGCTTAGCTAGTTGCATCATTTACCAGAGATGCAACTATAGAACCTAACATCCTTTTATTGACGTCAAGGATTAATTGATGTTGAGGTTTAACCTTTGATTTCCATCACCCCTTGGGATGAAATCAAATGAAAATTTATAAAAGATTGGTACCTTTATATCTTGGCAAAACATTTATATCCTAAAGAGGTTTTGCCTGCATCATTCCTTGGACCTATCATATAATATGAATTTATGAGTATTTTGGGAAGAGTTCATGAATCAATTAAGATCCTCTACTTGGAACATCTACCTTCCCAAAAATAAATTCATCTTAAACATGGTAGGAGAATGATCTCACATGAAATAGAAGGCTTGACTATTTCTTATCTCAATTCCAAAAAGTTACTTACCGAGGTTTCATCATGAGATACAAATCTTGAAACCACAAAGAAAACTTCTTTAAACTTTCGAAATCTTCTAAGTAGAAGAGTACTCAAGGAACTTGGAAATATAGTTGACGTTTTCATCCAACCTTGGGATGCTTGAGAAGTTACATAAAGTATGTAACTAATCAAGTAAAGCTTATCCGCATGACTTTCTAAGTACATCCAGGACTTAGGGTCATCATACATCACAAAAGAGTTTGCAAGTAATTAAACTTTCTTGGTCATCAAGGAAATTTATTACTTAACTTTCTCTTAGTGCTTACTTATACCTAGCAAGACATCTATCATACTTAATTGTCATTAAGTATTTGTCTTTGATAGAAGAGTATCGACTTGGGAAGAAATCGACTAATTACTTGAGTTGCAAACTAGAACTAGTATGTCTTTGCAACTAACTAGTCCTTGGTCTTCCCTAATGTCAAACTACGAGCTTTATAAAGTAAGCTAAATACTAAGAGAGTACATTCTCATATCTACTTGCAAACAGCATTCCATTTTATCATGCAAATGCATGTATCTACATGCAAAAGCATATGCTCACATGCGTATGCATGCATGTTCTTTGCATGCCCAAAAAATAATACAACAATCATGCATGAGCTTGATGCACGATTTTTTTCCTTGTACTAAGAATGTATATCATGCAATCCTGATGCATGTATATCCTTTCCTTTGTCCTAATGCACTATAATATAAAAACATACCCTTGAGGTGCAATAGAAAACTTACTCAATGGAAAGGAAATATGTATTTAAGCTACCAAAATACATTCTTTGATGCACAAGGATCTTTTTGAAATCAAGTCTTTCCTTAATGCAAACTAATGCTTGGAATGAGAAATGGATTAATTCATTATTCTAATCTAGACTTAATCAATTGAAATCTTGGCTATTTCAATGTGCATCTAGGATTAAGTGTAGAATAATGAAAACAAAATAAATCAAGCATTAAGGCCAAGCAAAAACTGGAAAATACTTAGCTCCACATAGAGCTACGTCCTTCCTTTGATCCTTTGGAAGAGCTTTTCTCTCAAGACTTTGGTCCGAATTCAAAGTTAGTTTGACTTCGATCACCAAAAGGCCTTCGGATCTTCACTCCACAGCTCCACTTCCATCAAACTTTAATTGTCCTTGCTAGTTTCTTTGGCTTAAAGAAGATTGCTCCCAAGACTCAATAGATTTGGAGTTTCGGGCAACAGTTGCTTGAATCTTCTTATAATCTGTATCCTTGATACTCCCGATCTTCGGCGATCTCCAAAGCTTGCCACCTGGGTTCAAATCCCGTGGGCCAGACTCGCGCGAACGGCTGCAGCTTCGTCGATAGGAAAGCATCCTCTGAACGGGGTGACGAGGGCTCGACCCCGCAGTCTGAGCAGTGTGAGGACCTGCGCTTTTGTTCCCTTGTTTTTATTCTGCGCCAGAAAAATATTGAAAGCCTGCCCGTTCGGAACAAAAATATCGAACGCTTGTGTACTTCGTGGATAGGCGATCTATCTCCAAAGCTTAGGACGGAGGTTCGAGTCCCGTGGGACTTATGGTAGAGATGATGAACCTTTTTGTGTTCCTGGTGGGGAGCTTTTATCGAATAAAAAAAATCTGGTCTAGAGCAGTCTTCGCGAGCGCCTGTTGGTCCTTGTGGATAGAGTAACATCCTCCGGACGGGGGAACGAGGGTTCGAATCCCTTGTTCCTCACAGTAGAGATGGTGTTATGCTTGGCTTTTGCAAAGCTTCTCTCTAAGCTTTATAATGCGAGCATACTTCTCCTATCAGCCGTGAGCCATCTTCGATTTCGTAGAAGGACTTATGCACACGCATATAGGAGAGAGCAAATTGATGAAGGTGAGAGCTATGGAGAAGGCTCTGATACCAATGCAACAGTACAAGGATTACGACCACCACATGCTAGAGAGATGACTCTCCTCCCAACCTTATGCCTGTATATATAGCTGCTTGAACTAATGAGGACCACAAATGTAACTAGAGTCCACAAGTGCATGTGCAATCTCCTCCACTCCTTTCATATCCACCACTAGAGTCTATTAGTGGCTGGAGTGATCTCGACCACTACTTTAGTACCTTCCACTAGAGTCCACTAGTGGTTGTTGTACTCACCTCTTGAGTTAAGTCCACTGGACTCAAGTTAACTCACGTTAACTTGAGTTAGAAGGCTCTAGAGCTCTTTGGGCAAAACTCTCTTCCCATGCTCCCCATGGGAGTTGAACCCAAGACCTCTTCCTTCACAACCATGAGACTTAACCACTAGGCTAAGTGGATTACTTGAATATGAGAGCACATGACTTATGCTTGAGTCTACTCTTGAGATCTTTGGTCCTACAGACGAGTGACCAAACGGTATCCGATTTCAGATCTGTCTGAAGCCATCGGATCCCTAGATCATAGACTTACTTTATTACAACCTATAACCCATATGCTTGTCATCATATCCAATAAACACATTCTTTTAAGCTTTAGGTTCCAATTTATGCCTCAACTGAGATGGCACATATGCATAACACAAACATCCAAATACTTTGCAATGATCTAAGGTAGGTGTCTTACCCCACCAAGCTTCATATGGTGTCATACCCTGCAAGGCTTTACATGGTAGCCTATTGACCAAGTATGTAGATGTATTTACAGCCTCAATCCACAAATAATTTGGACAATTTTTCTCCTTCATCATGGATCTTGCAAACTCAACAAGAGTTCTATTTCTTCTTTCTGCTACACCATTTTGTTGAGGAGAATACCTGCAAGTAACTTCCCTTTTTATACCTGCACTCCATAAGTAATCACTAAACTCATTTGAGAAATACTCTCCCCCTCCATCTGACCTTAGTCTCTTCAACTTTTGACCTGTGATTCTTTCTACATACACATGATAATGTTTGAACGTATTAAATACCTTTGATTTATCTTTGATCACATAGATGGTGATCCACGTGGTAGCATCATCAACATAAATCACATAATATCTTGAACCATTTATACTGAAATCCTTTGATGGTCCCCATACATCTGTGTGTACCAATTCAAGCTTCTTTGAATACATGAAACCATGCTTAGAATAAGATTTCTTATAAGCCTTTCGTAATTGACATGCCTCACACCTGTATGTCATATGTTGACCTGCAACATTAGACATTCCAAGCACTGAACCATTGTTGACCATATCTTTAATACCTCTTTCATTAAAATGTCCAAGCCTCTTATGCCAAAGATCTAACTCAGAGATCTTATGTCCTCCATAAGTGAATAAGGCATGACCAACATTACCTTGAATCTTCAATGTGAAAAGTCTTCCTTCTTTCTTCCCTGAAACAATTTGTTTATACCCATTGCTAGGGTTGTCCTACCTTACTCAGAAGAGTACTTCCATCCTTGGCCTTCACTGATCCAATTGACTTCACATTGTGCTTTGTATATCACCTGTTTGAACTATATGATTAGTTACCTTATTCTCCAAATCAGTCGTCAAGGCTATGTTACCACTCAGATGATTGCTACACCCTGAGTCAATGTAGAAGACTCTTTGATCTTCACTTTGTCTTTCACAAGTTGCATTCATAATCAAGGTTGAATCCTCCTTCTGATTTGAAGCATAATTGTAATAGGTATTGTTGTAGGATTGACTTTGGAAACCTCCACCTGCATTTCTTCCAAAGTAACCTCTACTACCTCTACCTCTGAAATTACCTCTTTGATTTCTGCCACCTCTTCCTCTTGAATTAAAGTTCTGATTATATCCTCCATTATTCTGATTATTATGCCAACAATCATGAGCTAAGTGATTTTTCTTACCACAAATCCAGCAAGCTTTGGCTCCATCTTTATTGCTTCTGCCTCTTCCTCTACCTTTGCCACCTCCTCTTCCTCTTAGGAAGTTGGCTTGGCTAGTTGTACCTTCATCTTCATTTGCTTGTTGCTTGCCTTTGCTATTCTTCTTCTTATCCTTTGAATACTCAGAGAGTTCATCCCTAGTTGGAACACTAGGATCTCTTAATTGTGGTTTCTCTTCTTCACCTGTGATGTAACCTATCAGCTCTTTGCTCATGAGATGAGCTTCCATCCTCATTGACCATGCTGGATAGTTTTCTCTATCCAATTTCTCTATCTGAAGAGAATCTCCCATCCTTTCTTCACCTGTGTATTAAATTCTTCAACCTATATGAGGAATAAGTGTACCTTTACTTCGAATAAAGTTCCTTTTGATCTTCTTGATAGCTTCTAGCCTCCTTCTCAAGCTTTCACTTCAAACTTTCACCTTTTGAACCTTCAAGTGTTGATTTTTGTATGACTGCAGCAATCGGGGTTCTCCTTTCTTCAATTTTGACGATTCCTGCTCTGATACCACTGATGGAGAGTGTTAATCTCCAAAATAATAAGCTATCCTTGATGTTAGAGCACCTCTACATCAAGAACAACTCAAAACCTTTACCAATTTGGAGGATCAATACTAGATTATCAAAATTTTGAACTAACTATGAAGAGAATCACTACTTAGAAAGTCTGCTGCACATAACTCACTTGTTGACTGATTAAATGTGTAAATTTTTTTATAAAACTTTGCACAAGATGTCGTCTAATGTTTCTGCACCTTCTCCAAGTTAAATCACTTCAAAAGACTTAGTGAATCTTGAGAAATGAATCAAACAGTTCACCTATGTCTGAAACTATTCTTCAGTATCATCGATTTTGACACCTACAACTTCTAACACACAGTTCTCCCAAAATAGAACCCGTTTAAGCACATGCTTTTAGCCATAGATGGCTTACCTTCCAAGTTAGATTTTGACTCCTCATTTGTGTAAAAATTTACACTGTGCACTAAGAACTGATCAATTCTTTGATCATCAAAATTGCACCTGTTTCAAAAGAGACTTAACACTTTTACACATACAAATGTTCCTACTCATAGTTCTCTCCGCCTGTTTATAATTAGGCTCTCAAATCTTAGCCATAGATGGATTAACTATGGACTTAGATATCTACAAAAGGATTCTTGAAATGATCAAGAAGAGAAGGAGAATTCAGAGAAATATCCGGCGCAACTTTTCTTGTATTCCAGAAAAATTTACATCTGTTGATGAAAGATATCTACTTCAATACATCAACTTTCATACTCTCTCATACATATCCAGACATTCTTTTCTGTATATATAGGAGCATATGTACAAGTTCATGATCAAAACTAAAGGTATATATGAGCTAATTATAAGTTCAATGTACATATGTATACAAGTCTTCATTTCCTGAATGTGTACTATCTTCAAGCTTCATAGGCTAATCTTTTCTTCAATCTTCGATGTCAATCCTTCATTCAAAACATCAATTGGTGATTGACTTGCACCAACACACGTTCAACCAAAAATGCATGAAAATCAGAAGACATATATTCCCCCCCTCGATCAGAACGGAGGGTGCCCATTTTACATGCTAACAGATTTTCAGCCAAAACCAGAAACTGTTTGAAGCACATAAACACTTCAAACTTTTCCTTCAATGGATATACCCATGCATGCCTAGAAAAATCATCAATGAAAGTCACGAAGTAAAGATAATTTCCAAAAGCAGGTGTCTGCATAGGACCATAGACATCACTATGTACAAGCTGCAATTTCTGAGTAGCCCGAACTGAACCATCTTTTGGAAAGGACGAACGCTACATTTTGCCCAAAGTACAGCCTTCACAAAAATGTTTTCCAAGTGCCTCAAGTTTGGGCAAAGAGGATACCATTTCAGATTTCTGCAAGCGTAGCAAACTAGCAAAAATTCAGATGACTAAAGCATGCATGCCAAAGCTTTGCATCTGACATAGCCTGAGAATCATGTACTGCACATGCCGAATCATTTACAGATCTTTCATAGTCTATGAGCTTATACAACCCACGACATAAAATGCCAGAAGCAATAATCACATCGCCATTATATACATCATGAATTGTACACCTGTCATCAATAAATTTCACAAACAAGCCAATCTTGGCTAATGCGAAAATTGATAAGAGGTTCTTCTTGATCCCTGGCACAAATAAAGCATCTGACAAAGTGAAAGAGCTACCATCAGCAATAGTCAAAATGATCTTACCAACTCCCATAACAGGATAAGAGGAGTTATTGGCGCATGTAACAGTATTCCCTATAGGGGCACGCTCCTGTGAAGAGAAGAAATTGCACTGCGAGGAAATATTTTTGGTCACCCCACTGTCAAAGTACCAAACATCTGAGTCTACTACAGACATGCACTGCTCATGAGAAGATGGGTCAAAACTACAGACAATAGTAAACGCCCATTCTTCTTCCTGCACAAGATTAGCAGACTCTGTTTTTTTTTTAGAGGCCTCTGCAACAACCATTCTAGCCTCTTTCTTCTTTGCCTCTTTAGCAGCCAATTTTGGACAGTTCTTTATGATATGATCATTCCATTTTCAATACTTGCAAAACAATTTCTGCTTTTCTCATTTCTTCTCATCTTTATCTTCCTTCTTCGAATGTGCAGCATTTGCAAATTTTTTCTTACTAGTTGAAGAGCTCCATTTTCCTTTGCCCTTCTGACTAGCCAGGAAAGCTTGATCTGCAACACGCATAATGGACCTGTTCTGCTGGACTGATCTTCCTACAACAAAACAGAGACTAACTCCTCAAATGACAAGGCATTTGGATTGCCTTTCATCATTAACCGAAGAGTAGAAGAAAAACTCTGATATAAATCAGGAAGACCATTCAGAACGGTCTGCACGTGAGCTATCTCGTATAACCTCATCAGTAGAAATCAATTTTTCCTTTGTCTTTGATCTTTGTTAGAAAATTGTCCATTGAATCACCTTCATTCATGTGCTCACTCTCCAACTCTTTTTGGAGGTAAGCAACATGAGCCTCATTCCTAGCTTGGTACTGTTGGAACATCAAGCTTACACTATGATTGAGGTGGATTTGATCTACATCAAAGGCTATAGCATTGAAAGAATATCCGTAGCAGAGTTCTTTTTCTTATGCTCATTTATTGTATTTTTTGAGAGATTTTTGATGGTTCATTTACCATTGTAAAAGCCTTGAGCTTTACACATGTAAAGGTAGAAAGATAGAGCCCAAATCCCATGAATTTCTGGTGGTTGAAGTTGCATTCAATCAAGCAATCAAATCACCTAAAAGTAGATCAACCTAGATCTTCACTTTTCCTAGATTGTAGGAAAGTGAATTGATTCCCTCCAACAACCATTCCCACCTTCATTTGAATTCAAACTTCACTTGTAGAAGTTTTGAAACACTCCTAGAGTCTATATAAAGACTTGAAATTACTTGTACATTACATCGAAGCATTATACATACACTTGTGACCATCATTGTCTTGCTCCTTTAATTCTCTACATCATCTTCTTCGCCAACATTAATCTTGCAGAGGCTGATGCTCTCTCTTCAGAGCTCCAAATTGAGTGAAAGATGTCTCATTGGAAAGGTATTAGTATCTAGTTTATGCCTATAAATTTTCATAGCATTGGGTTCAGTAGATTGGGAGAAATCTGAGTTTTTCTGTCTTGGGGTCAATCTCTATATATTCTTGAAAAATAGGAAGTACCACCGGTGAATGTCTCATTCATTCCTATAGCATATTTTGCTTATTCCTTATAATTTTGTGCATTCTATACACTCAACCCTATGTGTATCACTCCCATAAAAGGATTTTTTCTAATTGTAGTCACGCTTGTCGCTATGGGCATTTGAAGTTCATTGTCAATTCCATAGATAGTAAGTTTTTGAGCTAGTCGACCCGTGAACCTATCTGTTTTGTATCGACTCATTCTCCTTGATGCTCCAAAGTACATAGTGCATTTCTTTGCACTTATCACATGCCTATAAGGTCTATTTGGGTCTCGATAAGCTCAAGGGCTGGTCTTGTGCCGGTTGGCTAGACCAAACTTCGTCGCTTCGAAATGCTTTTTCTACCTTCTACAAGCTTCTCCAAGTTCTTTGAGTGGTATCAGAGCTAGATCAAGATGGGTGACGGCTTTCCCTCAATGATCGAGAATCTTGATTGACACACCTACGCGGCTTGGCAAATCAGGATGGAGGCCTATTTACAAGGTAGAAATCTTTATGGAATTGTAGCAGGTGATGAAGCTATTCCTATTCCAAGATCCAAAGGAGGACCTACACAAGACGAGACAGATAAGCTCACACTTTGGTGCAAAAGGGATGCTCAAGCAAGGTCGTACATACTAAAATCTACCTCTGACTTTCTCTTACCACATATTAGAGGATGCAAGACATCTCAAGAGACTTGGGATGCCCTTGAGACTTTCTTTTCTGCTAGTACCAAAGCAAGAAATAATAATCTTTGGAACGAGTTCAACCAAATGAAGAAGACACCTAAACAAACCATCACAGAGTTTGTTTCCAAGGTCAAGGAGGTTGCGGATTAGTTAGCATCCATTGGAGAGCTGATTGAAGAAGAGGTCATCATGAGGCAAATTCTCAACGGCATTCGAAGTGATAAGCAATGGAAATCCTTCACGACGGCCTCTATATGTAGCTAAGAAGGATAAGAAGCAGAAAGGCAAGAAGAAGGAAGAAGATGAAGAAGAGACCTCCCAAGCCAACTTCGCAAGCAAGAGCAAGTGGAAAGGGAAGAAGAAAGGACCAAAGCAAGACAAAGCCAAAGGTCAGAATGTTCAACCTTGTGCCATATGCGATAAGACCAACCACACCACTCAGAATTGCTGGTTCAATGGGAAGACCCAGAAAGGAAGTGGAAGAGGTGGATATGGCAGCAATAGAGGCTGAGGTGGACACAACTTCAACAATAACAATAGAGGCTATAATAGAAGGGACTACAACAATAATTCGGAAGATCAACCACATGAAGACTCATTGCTTCTTATGAATCTAAGCCACAAAGAAGGTAAAGAAGATGATCATTTGTTCTACATAGATTCAGGATGTTCGAATCATGTTGCACGCAACATTGCTCTTCTATCTGATTTGGAAAGTCCAAAGCATAGACATGAAGTGCAAACAGGGGATGACACAAAGCACAATGTGGAGAAGATTGGTAATGCCAAAGCTTCCAATGGCAGGACAAACATTCTAAGTAAGGTTCTCTTTGTACCCACTATCACTAAAAACCTAATAAGTGTAGGCCAAATAGTTGAAAAAGGCTTGCAAGTTAGGTTCACCCAACATGGAGCTTTTGTGGAAGATCCATGTCAAGGCTTCAAAAAGATAGCCCAAGATGAGAAGCATGGTAGGCTTTTTACTTTTGAAGTAGGAGAAACCAAGAACATAGCTCTATTCAACTTTGGGTCTCAAACCCTAAGTGAGCTTGAAGTGTGGCATAAGAGACTTGCTCATGTGAATGAAAGAACCTTGAAGGATATATGCAGGGATCAAAGTGTTCTAGGACTGCCGAACATATCAAAGCAACACATGATCAACAGGTGTGATGCATGTCAGATTGGGAAGGTGCAAAGACAACCATTCAACCACAAAGTCTACATCCACAACAACTTATTGGACTTAGTATATACACATGTATGGGGACCAAGTCAAGAACCTTCATTGGCAGGATCAAGGTACTATGTCTCATTTATTGACGACATAGTAGATGGACTATTCTATACATTATCAAGAGTAAGAATCAAGTTTTTTATTGCTTCAAGAAGTATCTTGCACATGTGGAGAATCATATAGGTAGATCACTAAAGAAGCTCAGATCTGATGGAGGGGGAGAATACTTCTCCAAAGAGTTTGATGAGTTCTTGTAGGAAAAAGGTATCAAAAGGGAAGTGACTACTAGGTACTCTCCTCAACTAAATGGAATTGCAGAGAGCAGAATCAAGACATTGGTTGGATAAGCCCGAACAATGCTTGAAGAGAAGAAGTTGCCACATTGTCTATGGGCAGAAGCTATTTCAACTGCTGTGTACCTTGTCAATAGACTACCATCCAAATCACTTCAAGGTATGACTCCTTATGAAGCATGACATGGAAGAAAACCTAGTCTTGGACATTGCAAGGTTTTTGGTTGTTTAGCTTATGTTCATGTACCATCACAAATAAGAGGTAAACTAGATGAAAGGGCAACAAAGGCGGTGTTTATTGGATATGATTCAACTCAGATGGGTTACAAGTTGTTCAATCCTTCAACCAAGCAATTCACTACAAGTAGAGATGTGTTTGAAGAACACAGGTCTTGCTATGATGAAGACAAACAAAAGGTAACACTACCATATGATCTTGATTCTGACTCTTATCAATTGGGAAGCAAGCATGAGACACAGGTCCAGGATCCAAGAAGTGATACAGATGATGACCAAGATGAAAGAGAAAAGGATTACAAGCTATGGAAGTCAAGAGGTAAAGCAAAGATGCAAGAGGTTGGAGAATGCTCCAAACAAGCACCTAGAAGATCAAGAAGAGAGAAGAAACAACCAGAAAGGTATGGATATGATTCCACATTTGTTATGAAGCATTCAATATACTTGGCAAAAGACTCTATTTCAAAGGAACCCTCAACCTATGAAGAGGCAAAGGGAAACCCTAATTGGGAAAAGGCCATGAAAGAAGAAATAGATGCATTGAAGGAGATGGACACTTGGGATTTAGTTCCAATGTCGTCGAATCAAAAGGTAATTGGTTGCAGATGGGTATATAAAGTTAAAAGAGATTCAGATGGATCAGTTTGCAGGTACAAGGAAAGATTAGTTGCCAAAGGATGCTCACAAACTCATGGTATAGACTATGAGGAAACATTCTCACCAGTTGCAAAGATGACTACAATCAGGACATTGATAAGTGTAGCTGCTGCAAGGAATTGGAGACTCCTCCAACTTGATGTGAAAAATGCATTCTTAAATGGTTGGATAAGTGAAGAGGTATACATGTCATAACCACCAGGTTTTGAAAACCCTAATCATCCATCTTATGTTTGCAGACTTAAGAAAGCATTGTATGGATTGAAACAAGCTCCAAGAGCTTTGAATTACAGGTTGGTTACATATCTTCAAGATCAAGGGTTCAAAGCTAGCAGCTCAGATCCTTCTCTATTCATCAAAAGGGATCACAATGAGGTTATCTATATATGTGTATATGTAGCTGATATTATTGTGACAGGTGATGATCTAAATGGCATTCAAAGGATCAAGAGACACATGCAAGAGGAGTTCAAAACTAGTGACTTAGGTGAGCTCACATATTTCCTAGGTATGCAGGTGATATATACAGATGAAGGAATGTATTTGACTCAAAGAAGATACATTCAGGATCTTATTCTCAAGTTCAAAATGGAGAACACTAAACCTGTAGGTACACCTTTGGAAATGAATCATAAACTTAGTGTTTATGAACATGAGAAAATTGAAGACCTAAAAGAATATCAAAGCTTGGTAGGTAGCTTGATATATGCTACTCATACAAGGGTAGACATCTCATATAGTGTGGGAGTGCTTAGTCAGTTCATGCACTCATTGAGAAGACCACACATGGATGCGGCTAAGAGAGTACTTAAGTATCTCAAAAGTACAATCAACGAAGGTATAATCTATCCTTATTCTTCAGATTTGGATATCAAAATCTATTTAGATGCAGATTGGGTAGGAGCTAAGGATGATAGAAAAGTACATCTGGTTACTTAGCATTTGCAGGTTCGAAGCGAGTGTCATGGAGTCCCAAGAAGCAACCAACAGTTGCTTTATCCTCAACTGAAGCAGAGTATAGAGGCTTGACCATAGCAACTCAAGAGGCAATATGGTTAAAAGCATTGTATACAGATTTGGGACTTGTGAGTTCCAAACCTCATTTGGAGATAATGTAGGTTCCATGCATCTAGCGGCAAATCCTATTTTCCATGCGAGAACCAAGCACTAGAAGTCCATTACCACCTCATCAGGGAGAAGCTCATGGCAAAGGAGAGTGACATTTCTTTTGTTCCACTTGAAAAGCAAGTAGCAGATATGATGACGAAGGCACTTGATGGAATAAAGCTTTGTAGATTCAAAGCTATGGCAGGTATTCAACCTATCAAAGAATGAAGACTCAAGCATACTTTAGCTTGAGGGGGAGCTATTAGAACATCAAGCTTACACTATGCTTAAGGTGGATTTGATCTACATCAAAGGCTATAGCGTCGAAAGAATATCCGTTGGAGAGTTCTTTTTCTTATGCTCATTTATTGTATTTTTTGAGAGATTTTTGATGGTTCATTTACCGTTGTAAAAGCCTTGAGCTTTACACATGTAAAGGTAGAAAGATAGAGCCCAAATCCCATGAATTTGTGGTGGTTGAAGTTGCATTCAATCAAGCAATCAAATCACCTAAAAGTAGATCAAAGTAGATCTTCACTTTTCCTAGATTGTAGGAAAGTGAATTGATTTCCTCCAACAACCATTCCCACCTTCATTTGAATTCAAACTTCACTTGTAGAAGTCGTGGAACACTCCTAGAGTCTATATAAAGACTTAAAATTACTTGTACAGTACATGGAAGCAATATACATACACTTGTGACCATCATTGTCTTGCTCCTTCAATTCTCTGCATCATCTTCTTCGCCAACAGTAATCTTGCAGAGGCTACTGATCTCTCTTCGGACTCCAAATTGAGTGCAAGGTGGGTCATTGGAAAGGTATTAGTGTCTAGTTTATGCCTTTAAATTTTCATAGCATTCCATTTAGTAGATTGGGAGAAATCTGAGTTTTTCTGTCTCGGGGTCAATCTCTACGTATTCCTAAAAAATAGGAAGTACCACCGGTGAATGTCTCATTCATTCCTATAGCATATTTTGCTTATTCCTTATACTTTTGTGCATTCTATACACTCAACCCTATGTGTATCACTCCAATAAAAGGATTTTTTCTAATTGTAATCATGTTGGTCGCTATGGGCATTTGAAATTCATTGTCTCTTCCATAGATAGTAAGTTTTTGAGCTACTCGACCCACGAACCTATCTGTTTTGTATCGACTCATGCTCCTTGATGATCCAAAGTACATAGTGCATTTCTTTGCACTTATCCCATGCCTATAAGTTCTATTTGAGTCTCCATAAGCTCAAGGGATTTTCTTGTGCCGGTTGGCTAGACCAAAGTTCGTCGCTTCGAAACACTTTTTCTACCTTCTACAAGCTTCTCCAAGTTCTTTCAGGTACAATGTGGTAAGTGTATCCCAAGCATCCTTAGTTGTTCTCCAAGAGTGAATGTGAGGAATAATGGCACATTTTACAAACAAAGCTATCAATGCATGTGCTTGAGCATCTCTGCCATTCCGACGAATTTGCCCTGTAGTAGGTGTAGCAGAAACCATATCACAAACAGGAATATGCAGAATATCATCAAATTCGACACCTTCTGCCTCAACTTTTGTACCTGCAGTTGTAATAGTTGCAGGTGTGATAGGATGTTTTTCAACACCCTGCACAATGTTCCACATTCCTTTTGCAATCAATACATGTCGCATCATATAAGCCCATAACGAGTAGTTGGTACCATCCAACTTATCCTCAACAGCCAACATACGGAATACATCACGGCTTTCAGCCATGGTCGGTGACTAAAATACCTTGATGTAGAAAATTGACTGTATCTCAAAAATTTGAACAGAATTGCCTAGACGAATTCCACTAGACCTGTAGTAGACTTCGAGATGCTTATATTGGCGAACAAAAACTAGTATATACCTTTGGCACAAAAAGACAACATAGCCTGCACAAGTGCTATGATAGTGCGTTCGGAGGCCGAAACGAGCTCAGATCACGATTTCGGCACCACAGAGCAAAGCAAAATTTGTGCGATTCTGAGACTACAACCGGAGGAGTGTCGATGGCGCCCTAGATGAAACGACAACCTGCTCTGAGACTCGTCCATCAGAGTATGTGGGGGGAGATTGTACCCAATCTGGTGTCAAGTCTCTTGTTTCTTTCTATTCTCTGAGTACGTTTGTGTGAATTCGTTTCTGTACTATCCTCTGTGTACATGCGTCTACGTGATCCGAAGGTCAGCAGGAGTGGAGGGAGCACTTGGCATCCATTGGTTGCAAAGTAGATGAGGAAAACCTTGTGCAAATTAGTCTCAATGGGATGAGAGGGGAAGACAAATCGAAACCCCTCATTACTACCATCTTGTATAGAGATCCTCTACCAACTCTTGAGAAGTTGATCCCACACCTAGTGGCAGAAGAGGTTGCCATAGGAGACACATCCAAGAATGATGGTCACTCATAGGTCCTATATGCTAGCAAAGAGTGGCAAGAGGGGGAGAGGAAAACGAAAGTGGAAGCAGTCCAAGGAAGAAGATTCAGATTCAAAAGGAGATAGAAAGGCATCATCTTGAAGGAAGGGCAAGAATGGCAAAGGGAATAACAACCCTCATCAAAGTAAAACTTTTTTTTATATGTGGTAAGCATAATCATATTTCTTCAAATTGTTGGTTCAAGGATGACAAAGGCAAGAAGAAGAAGGAGCAAGGGATTATGCTAACAACTCTAAGAAATATGACCTAGTGGCAGAAGAAGTTGCCATAGGAGACACATCCAAGAAGGATGGTCACTCACAAGTCCTATATGCTAGCAAAGGCAAAGGCAAGAGTGCCAAGAAGGGGAAAGGAGGAAAAAACAAGTGGAAGCAATCCAAGGAAGAAGATTTAGATTCAAAGGGAGATAGCAAGGCATCATCTTCAAGGAAGGGCAAGAATGGCAAAGGGAAGAACAACCCTCATCAAGGTAAAACTTGTTTTATATGTGGTAAGCAGAATCATATTTCTTCAAATTGCTGGTTCAAGGATGACAAAGGCAAGAAGAAGAAGGAGCAAGGGAATTATGCTAACAACTCCAAGAAGGATGATGAGAACAAGACCCTCCTAGCCATGAGACATGGCTACACTAGTGATTGCAAGGACACAAAGTGGTACATAAACTCTGGATGCTCTAATCACATGTCATGTATGGAGGAATATTTTGTTCATATGCAAGTCCCAAGCTCGAAAGTTTTTGTGGAGATAGAAGATAACACTCAGCATCCCATTAGACATGTGATAGATGTGAATCTAGGTGAAGGTAAATCTGTCAAGACTCTTAAAGATGTGCTTCATGTTCCATCTATTTCCAAGAACTTTATCTCTATAGGAAAGATGGTAGAGAGAGGTATGTAGCTTATATTTGATGCAAAGTGATGCATGGTGAAGCAAGGAGGCACGATCATTGCCAAGGGAAGGAAAGAAGGCAAATTGTTCACACTAGATGTTGCTCCTACACACAACAAGGTATGTTATGTGATGATTGGTAACAAAAGGATTACAAAGATTGATCTTTGGCACAAGAGGACAGGACATATCAATATTCCCAAGTTAAAAAGCATGTGCAAAGCAGGTTTAGTGTAGGGACTACCAAATCTTGAAGGCCAAGGTCTACATGGTTTTGTGATGCTTGTCAGCTAGGTAAGCAAGCAAGGAAGCATTTCCAAAGAGTGAGTAAAGATCCTCTAAGCTCTTGGAGCTTAAACACTTAGATGCATGGGGCCCTAGTAGAGAGGATTCATCAGGAGGAGCTAGGTACTTTGTCACTTTCATTGATGATCACTCAAGAAAGGTATGGCTATATGTTATCAAGGAAAAATCAGAATTGTTTTCATGCTTTCAAAAGTTTAGGTCAAATAGAGGGGGAGAGTACTTGCAAGACAATAGCATAAAGAGGCAATTTACATGCATGTAAACCCCTCAACAAAATGATGTTGTAGAGAGGAAGAATAGGCATTTGGTTGAGATAGCTAGATGTATCATAAATGAAGGTAAGTTACCATTCTCTTATGGGCCGAGGCTATGAATACAACTTGTTACTTGATAAACAGGGATCCAATAGGTGGTGTGCACAAATTGACTCCACAGGAACTCTATTATGTAAAAAAAACAAACCATGGAGCACCTCAAGGTATTTGGATGTATATGCTTTGTTCATATTCCTAGTGAAGTGAGAACAAAGTTAGATCCCAAGAGTGAGAAATGTGTGTTCATCGGCTACTCAAATGAGCAAAAAGGCTACAAGTGCTACAAACCTCTCTCAAAGAAGCTATATGTGTCAAGAGATGTGCTTGATGAGTCAAGCTCATGGTATGGAGATAAGGGCAAGGCAAAGTTGGATGAAGAGGATCAAGAGGAGTATGCAGAATTTGTTGTGTAGATTCAACCTCAAGAGTCAATCACAATCAATGGACCAGAGGCTTCTACATCTAAGGTACACTCATACGATCACTATTACACTCATGATTATGAAAGATCATCCCCTACTTCAAAGTATAGAAGGTTGCAAGAAATAGACTATGACACTAGGGAAGCTCAAGAGGAGTCATAAGAGGAAGAGTTTGAGGAGGTCATTTCTCCTAATGTAAAGCTAAATAGATTCAAGAAGAAATATCACAAAGGTCAAGAGAGGAGGTCTACAAGGAAGAAATCACCCCCACAAAGGTATACATATGGTTCTTTCATGGCAAAGCACTATACATACATGATGAATGACATTGCATATCACTATGAGGAGGAAAAGAACCAGAGTGGAGGAAGGCTATGTATGAAGAGTGCAAAGCTCTCAAGGAGAACAATACTTAGGAACTAGTACCCAAGAAGGAAGGCATGAAGATAGTCCAAAACAGATGGGTCTACAAGGAATGCAGATGGCAGCTTGGTGGCTAGACTAGTAGCCAAAGGCTTGAGATAGACAAAGGGGTGGATTATGAGGAGAATTTTAGCCCTATGACAAACAAGGCTACTATTAGAGCTCTCATAGCCCTATGTGCAGCAAGGAGGTGGCCTATCTACCAGATGGAAATAAAGAATGCTTTCTTGAATGGTGAGTTACAAGAAGAGGTGTTCATGGAACAACCTCAAGGGTATGAAGATCCACAGCATCCTACCTATTTTTGCAAGTTGAGGAAGGCCTTGTATGGACTAAAGCAAGTCCCAAGGGCTTGGAATCAGAGACTAGTGGATTTCTTGAAGAGATGTTGTTTCTCTCAAAAATGATGCACATCCATCCTTGTATATGAAGAAGCCAAATGACAAGATATGTTTGATATGCATATATGTAGATGATCTTCTTATGACAGGTGATGATGATGCAAGGATAAGGACCATCAAAGAGAGGCTTGGAAGAGAGTTCAAAATCTCAGATTTAGGTGTGCCAAAGTACTTTCTTGGCATTGAGGTGATCTATGGGAAGGGAGGTATCTATCTTTCTCAAAAGAAGATCTTCTAGATGTGTTGCTTAGGTTTGGCATGACACATTGCAAACCAATAGCTCAACCTATGGATTCAAATGTCAAGTTAAGCAAGGAAGATGGTAAGAAGTTGGAAGACCTTACACTATATAGGAGCATTGTGGGATCATTGATCTATGCTACACTCACAAGGCCTGGTTTGTGCTACATAGTTGGATTTCTATCTTAGTTCATGCATGCAGCCACAGATACACATCTCAATCATGCAAAGAAACTGTTAAGGTATGTAAAGAGTACAATTAATTATGAGTTGCTATATAGGTATGATGAAGAACTTCAAGTAAGAGCATGGAGTGATGCAGATCGGGCACGAAGTGTTGATGATAGAAGGTCAACTTTTGGCTATGTTTTCATGCTAGGTACAAAAGCAATTTCATGGATAAGCAAAAAACAACCCACATTTGCATTGAGTTCTATAGAGGCTGAATATAGAGCTTTAGCCCTCACTACATGTGAAGCAATGTGGCTTAAGTAGCTCTTCAAAGATTTTGGTATACAACTTGGACCAATTCTAGTGTATGGAGATAACATGCCAAGCCTACATCTTGCTAACAATCCCATGTATCATGCAAGGAGCAAGCACATTGAGATGCATTACCATTATGTAAGGGAAAAGGTTGCAAGTGGGTACATTAATGTTCATTTCATAAGTACAAAGGAACAAGTTGCAAATATCTTCACCAAAAGCTTGGATGCGACCAAGTTAACAAAGTTTTCAAAAGCTATGAGCTTACTTGATATAGACACTACCACCTTAAGCTTGAGGGGGAGTTTCGAAAGTGTGAACTATGCAAGCTTTAGGTGGATAAAGGGGTCAAAAGGCCTTAATGTGGACAAAATTCATGAATTAGATCACTTAGGGTGGTCTCAAGGTTGACCAAGGTTGGGCAAGATAGTCCTAACGTGGTGGAAAAGTCGGGAGAGGCATCCAAAGGTTATAAAAGAAGGCGAAGAGACACCAAATGTATGGAAGTCTTGTAGGTCATTGAAGACTAAGAGACATATACTCAAGGAGGCTCAAGGAGAGAGTCATCCAAAGCTCAAGGAGCTGAAACATAGCTAACAAAGCTAATAAAAATGCAGACAAGGGTGTTACATGCACAGAGGAGGAGTAAGGAGGAGCTATCAAGCCCACACCCCCTCTAGTCTCTTGTAGGTATAGACATAGTCTACTTATAATAGTTATAACTCCTTGTGTATATATCCAATTAAAGATATTTAAAAGTGCATTCTATATCTTACATATGTGTCGTACTTTCCCTAAGAGAACTTCTTGAAATCCGTTTTGTCTCTAGAGAAATTAGTGTATCTATGTAACCCTAATTTTTGCATATCCTACATCTCTGCATAGTCTATTTTGTATAGAGTTGCTAAATGACCTAAATAGATCCACTTGAGGTATTCTATAGCTTCTTGGAAAGCTTATGAACCATACTAAGTGTGGCTAAAAGATTAGGTGATTTGCATTAGTTTAAGGTAGGTGAATCAGAGTTTTGTTGTAGGGTAGTAGAAAAGGTGTATGAAAGGACCTAGGTATTGAGTTCATAAATTTGAGAGATTAAATTCCATCAGATGTTACTAGTAAATCCCTTTGGGAAAAGTGGGGAAACTTGCACTACATACTATCATCTAAAATTGCAAATAGTTGATGGACATATAGAGTGTCCAATTATAAGAACACGAATTTAATCACACTTTACCGATTTGAAATTTTAGTCAGGCCAATAATTTTGAGATGATTCTAGGAGGATCATTTATGGGCTGATTGAAAATGATGCAAGATTGGGGTAACAATGCTCTTTATCTACAACATTTAGGGATAATTACTAGAATCAATCTTCACATTTTTTAGTACAGAGATATTGCCCATCCAATAAAACATTGTACATAAAGATGCGAATGATTTCTCTTTTGAAAATTATGATATCCAAAACCTCGGATGGATGAGGATGTAAAATTGTGGGGTTTTAGGCAAGCTCATAGATAAGAGCTAAGAATGATGGAGAGATCTCACAAGTTTCGTGATTCAAGCTAGATCAGTTGATGATTGAACATATATTCCTCAATGACTTAATTATGAAGAATTGGAGCCAAATGGTTGGCTGCAAATCCTAGCCACAATGGAAATACTTGATAATGAAATTTCCACGATGGTGAATTGTGATGCTCAAGGATTCGGCATTAATGGAGTGTTCATGATCTTGGTACTTGGAAATTAGAAAGGGAGAATAAGTTTTAGTACCTAAAAAAAGTTCTCATGATGATGACTTAGATTCCATCAACATGAAACCTAAATTTGATACAGAAAAAAATTTGCTAACAAAAATTTAAGCTAAGGATTGTATATGGGATCCTATAACCTAGATGTATCCCAAATACAAAGTAGAGGACATAATAAAGATAGTATTACCTCTAGAGAAAGGAGATTTGGTGAGTTTGAGCCTCCAAAACACTTCAAAAAATACAAGGCAAAAAGTCAAAAGATCATTGCATTGAAGCAAGAATAGCAAAATCCTATACAACCAAGAGATGAAGAAGAAAGTGGTTGTCATTATCAAAGAAAATAAAGAAAATCCACTTACATTGGAAGGGATGTATCTTGGATGGAAGAGCACCAATTAAAAGAACTATTTCAACAATATAGTGATGTGTTCACTTGGTTCTACAAGGACTTAAAATGAAGTTGACCCACAAATATGTACCCATGAAATTCCCATGGAATCTAATATTAGACTCTCAAAACAAACACAATACACATATAATGACATATATTCGGCCAAAATTAAAGAGGAGATTGATAAACTCTTAGAAGTTGGATTCATATACGAGACTGATCACATTGAATGGGTGTCCTCTATCATTGTCATGCCCAAGATTAATGGAAAGATAAGAGTATGTGTCAGGTCATGTTGCATCCATGAAGGATAGTTATCCACTACCCATTATCGACCACCTCTTGGAAAGAGTAGTTGGTGAAGATATTTGCAAATTCTTAGCTTTTTAGGCTACAATCAAGTTGCAATTGCACTTGAGGACCGACATAAATTCATCATGGGTATGAATGGGGAACTTATGCATCTAAATTAATTACTTTTGTCTTAACTAATGCCCCTACAACTTTCCAAAGATTGATGTGCCATGTTGTCAAAGAATTTCTTAGGAAATCTTTAGAAGTATATGTGGATGAATTTTGTGCTTATTCCACACAAAGGCCTAAACACATCCCTATGTTGAAGAAGTTGGTTGAAAAGTTGTGACAATACAAAGTTTCATTGAATCTCGAAAAGTGTGCATTCATGGTAAGACAAAGGAAATTTTTGAGATATATCTTTTGAAAAAATGGAACATCCAAAGACAGAAAAAATCAAATTAATAATAAATCTATCAAAGCCTAAGAATGAGAAGAAATTTTACAATTTTATGGGTCACTCTCCGTATTATATATAGTGATAGAAAGACCTATGTATGCTTTGATGACTAGGTTGGAATGAACACACAAGTGTGACAAGAATTTGAAAAGTTGAAACATAAGCTTGTGAGATCTCCCATTTTGAAAGTGCCACATTGGAATAAAGTCTTGCACATTCATGTCAGAGCTTCAAATTATGCAATAGGTTGCATTCTAATTCAGCCTTTTGATGAAGGTTGGCTTGTTTTTTCCATAACCTATGCTAGTTAAGAGCTCAACATTGTAGAGCAAAACTATATGATGATGGAAAGACAAGGGTTAGGAATGATATATGCTACCAAGAAATTTAGATATTGTTGGTATATTTAGGTAGTGATGTGTGTGAACACACTAGGACCGTCAATGTAATTTTTCCCTCTTTAGGAGGGTTTTTTACGCCGACTTGTATATATGCCTATTGCCCTAACGGGCTCCTTATCTTTGTACATTCTAGTGGTGTAATACATTCAGTTTTGTGTGTTGTGCTCCAAGCTTCTTCTTCTTCTTTGTGCTATTCACATGCTTCCATAGACCTTGAACTCCAACAATTGGTATTAGAGCAAGTTGCCGCTTCATCTAGGGTGTCGTTGACACCCCTCCGATCATAGTCTCAAAATTGCATGAAATTTGGTGAGCATACTTAAGGTGGTGCCGAAATCGCAATCTGAGCTCGTTTCGACCTACGAATGCACTATTGCAATGCTTGTATAGGCTATTTCATCTTTTTGTGCCAAAGATATATATAGGTTTCAGTTCACCAGTATAAGTGTCTCAAAGTATGCTACAAGTTTAACAGAACTCGATAGGGTAGTTCTATTCAACTTTTTGAGATACAATAATTTTTTTTGCATCATGGTATTTTAGTGAGTGGCCATGGCTGAAAGCAATGATGTATTCATTATGTTAGTTGGACAGTACCAATTACCCATTGTGGGCTTATATGATGCATCATGTATTGGTTGCAAAAGGACTATGGAATATTGTGCAAGGTGTTGAAAAACATCCTATTAAACCTGTAAATACAATTGTTGAAGGTGATGCAGATGGTGTTGAAGATGATGATATTCTTCATGTTCCTAATCATGCTACGATTTCTCTTCCACCTATTGCAAAGAAAATTCATTAGGATGGAATAGATGCTCATGCACATGCATTGATAGCCTTATCTATCAAACATGCCATTATTTCTCAGATTTGCTCTTGCAAAACATCTAAGGATGCAAGGAATGAGGCTCTTGTTGCTTACCTTCAAAAACAGTTGGAGATTGAGCACATTAATGAAGCTGATTCCATAGATAGTTTTTTGACAAAGATCAAAGATTTGAAGGAATAGTTGATTTCTGCTGATGAAGTCTTACCTGATAGCTCACTTGTGGAAATCATTCTGAATGGTCTTCCCAAGTCATATCAGAGTTTTGCTTCCACTCTTCATTTGATGATGAAAGGCAATCCAAATGCCTTAACGTTTGAGGAGTTAGTCTTTTTCTGTTGTAGGAAGATCATTCTAGGCAGAACAGGTCCATTATGCGTGTTGCAGATCAAGCTTTCTGGCTACTCAAAAGGGCAAAGGTAAATGGAGCTCTTCTATTAGTAAGCAAAAATCTGCTAATTTTGCACAATCAAAGAAGGATGACTGAGAGGAAAAGAAAACAAAAAAGTAGAAATTGTTTTGCAAATACTATAAAGCAAATGATCATGTCATAAAGAGTTGTCCAAAATTGGATGCTAAAGAGGCAAAAAAAAAAGAGGCTAGAATGGTTGTTGTAGAGGCCTCTACACCAAAAATAGAGTTTGCTAATCTAGTGTAGAATGAAGAATTGGCATTTACTACTATTTTCAGTTTTTACCCATCTTCTCCTAAACAATGTATGTCTGTAGTAGACTCAGGTGTTTAGTACTTTGATAGTGGGGCAACCAAACATATTATATCGCAGTGTAGTTTCTTCAAATAACTCGAGGCTGCCTCTACAGGGAATACTGTCACATGTGCCAAAAACACCTCTTATCATGTCATTGGAGTTGGTAAGATCATTCTGACTACTACAGATGGTATTTCTTTTACATTATTGGATGCTTTATTTGTGCCAAGGATCAAGAAGAATCTGTTATCAGTTTCAACTTTAGCAAAGATCCGCTTGGTTGTGAATTTTTTTGATGAGAGATGTACAGTTCATGATCTGTGAAATGGCCACTAATTATTGCTTCTGGTATTGTCCTGGGTTGTATAAGCTCATAGAATATGAAAAATCTATGATTGATTTGGCATGTGCAGTACATGATTCTCAGGCTATGTTAGATGCAAAGCTTTGGCATGCATGCTTTGGTCATTTGAATTTTGCTAGTTTGCTATGCCTGCAAAAATCTAAAATGGTGTCCTCTCTACCCAAACTTGAGGCACCTGGTAAACATGTATGTGAAGGCTATATTTTGGGCAAAATGCAGCATTCCTCATTCCCAAAAGATGGTTCAGTTCGAGCTTCTCAGAAATTGCAGCTTGTTCACAGTGATGTCTGTGGTCCTATGCAGACACCCTCTTTTGGGAACTATCTTTACTTCATGACTTTCATCGATGATTTTTCCAGGCATGCATGGGTAATCCATTGAAATCAAAGTCAGAAGTGTTTATGTGCTTTAAATAGTTTTTGGTTTTGGCTGAAAATCTATCAGCATGTAAAATGGGCACCCTCCACATTTCTAGCTAATGTGGGATAAAATATTAGTGTACAATGCCGTCAAACCTCAATAGAATGGAGCTGCTGAATGGAAGAATAGGTCACTCATGGAGATGCCGAGGTGTATGGTCAAGAGTCAGGCTTTAGCACATAGTTTCTGGCTTGAGGCTATCATGTGTGCAACATATGTACTTAATAGGTGTCCCACTAAAGCATTGTAGTATATCACTCCATATGAGGCTTGGCATGGTTGCAAGCCATCTGTTGCTCACTTGCAGATTTTTGGTTATCTGGCATATGCATTAGTGCTTGAACAACAATGTAGGAAATTGGATGATAAAGCACTGAAATGCATTTTTGTTGGGTTCAGTTCTAAAAGCAATGGCCATCATTTATATCATCCACAGTCTAAACACATTTTGGTTCGCAGTGATGTTGCTTTTGTGGAAGATGGTATTCAGCCACTACTTTCATGTACTAAGGAGACATTTGTTAGCTCCAAAGACATGTATGATACTTTGTTGCCTCTTTGTACAGGTGGACAGTCTAGTGTTGGTCCTAATGAGGCAACTTCTCAGGCTTTACAGGTTTCATGTGATGATGTAGGTCATTCCCTTTCTGATGTAGATTTGCATGATGCACTTTTTGATGAGAGAGAGGATATTGAGGAGGCAAAAACTATGCCAAAATGGCTGGTGCAGACTTTGCGTGATAGAAAATTAGATGCACCTCTATCATATTGTACTCATTCAGGCTCTCATAGTGCCTCTTTTGCATCATGATTGCTATGCTATGGCTGCCTCTAGTCTATGTGATGAGAATGATCTTGTTTCATTTGATGAAGCACAAAATTCAGAAAATTGGATGGCTGCAATGAAATCTAAATATTATGTGGTACCTGGTCTTTATGTGACTTGCCTCCTGGTAAGAAGGCCATTAAAACTAAGTGGGTATACAAGCTTAAGCATAAGCCTGATGGAGCAATTGACAAGTATAAGGCTAGGTTTGTTGCAAAGGATTATGCTCAGGAAAGAGGCATTAATTTTGATGAGACCTTTGCTCCTCCTCGCCAAATGACTATAGTTTGTAGCATCTAGGCACTTGTAGCTCATCATGGTTCGAATGTACATCACATAGACATTAAAACTACATTTGTGAATGGTGATTTGCATAAAGAAGTGTATTTTTTTCAGCCCCATGGCTTTGTGCAGAAAGGACATGAAAACCAGGTGTGCAGGTTAAAGAAGACATTATATGGTTTAAAGCAAGCACCACGTGCTTGGTATGAAAAGATACATACCTTATATGTTAAGCGTGCTAATGATGTGCTTCTGATCATTGTTTTGTATGTTGATGACATGCTGCTCAATGGTCCTCATGAGAAGCATATTGTTGAGTTTAAGGCTGATTTGCATGCCTCATTTGAGATGTTAGATTTGAGGCATTTGCATCATTATTTGGGCAGCCAATTGATGCAAGTTGATGTTAGAATAGCTCTGTGTCATGAAATATATTGACACATTATTGCAGCATTTTGGCCTTGAAGACTACAAACCTATTGCCACTCCTATGGAGATAGGTTTATGATTGAGTCTTCATGATGTTGGAGATGCATTTGATGTTGTTCTCTATTAGCACACTGTTGGATGCTTGATTTGCTTATGCATTACTCGGCTAGATATTCAGTTTGATGTCTCACAGATGAGCAGGTTTATGCATTACCCATGTGTAAAGCATTGGCAGGCAATTAAGCACATCTTTCGCTAGTTGAGTGGTACCCGACTATTTGGATTGTTTTATCCCAAGGGGGGATCAGTACAGCCAAATTTACATGCCTTTCTGACTCTAACTGGGCTGGTTGCTATGAATCTCATGTGTCGACTAGTGGTTTTTGCTTCATGCTTGGTAACTCATGCATATCTTGGTTGAGCAAGAAGTAGCCTACTCTGGCCTCTTCTAGTTGTGAGGCTGAGTATAGGGCAACTTTCAGATTGACTGTTGAGTTTGTGTGGCTTAGACACCTTATGGTTGATTTGGGTGTTGGTCAGCCTTCTGCCAACACCATCTTCACTGACAGTGAGAGCACATTTACAATTGCAAAGAACTCTGTGCTCCATGATCGCACTAAGCACATTGAGGTTCATTATCATTATGTCAGGGAGAGGTTCTCTACTGGAGAGATCAGCTTGGCATATGTGCCCACATAGGAGAACATTGCTAACCTTTTCACGAAGGCTCCACTAGACTTCCTTATACATGAGTGCCAGCTCCTTGTTCACCGCATCACTCCCAAGGGGGAATTGTTGACATATTTAGGTGGTGATATGTGTGAACACACTAGGACCGTTGGGACACTTTTTTCCCTGTTTAGGAGGTTTTTTTCTCTTGGCTTGTATATACGCCTATTGCCCTAACACGTTACTTATTTTTGTACATTCTAGTGGTAATACATTCAACATTGTGTGTTGTTCTCCGAGCTTCTTCTTCTTCCTTGTGCTGTTTGCATGCTTCCGTAGACCTCAAACTCCAATTGATACTATTTTCTTGTAAATAAGTTTAAATTCATTGTTGATCATCTAGAACTTCTCTACCTTGTGAATAAGCCCTACAACACAAAAAGATAGTAGGATGGTTTCTCCTAGTGATGGGTTTTAGTTTCAAAGTTGTAGCAAAAAAAGGTAATATGCATGTGCATCTAGACCATCTTTCTAATTCGAAAATGGAAAACCACCCAGTGGGGTCTGTTATGAATTTCTAGATGCCTATTTCTTTAATCTGTAAGTGGATTCCAAATGTACACAATTGTACGTGTCAATTCGGACTTATGGTTCATTGCACCATTATGTCCCCATAGAAAAGAAATCAATAACAAAGAAAAAGATCTACAAATTATTGAAGGCAGCATCTACAAAAGAGATGAATATGAAATCCGATCTTTTTGTGTAGATGACGATGAGAAGTGGGATCTCATGACACAAGCCCACATTCCAACCATGATGAGCTGCAAGTGCACAGATGCTACGAATAGTAGTCATTTGGCAAGTAGGAGCAAAGGTTTCATCAAAATCAATGCCTCTTTCGTTTGCATAATCATTTGCAACAAGCCTAGGCTTATACCTGTCAACTGTACCATCAGGTTTATGCTTCAGCTTGTATACCCACTTAGTATCCATGACCTTCTTGCCAGGAGGCAAGTCACATAAAGACCAAGTACCATTCTTCATTATAGGATCATATTCAGATTGCATAGCAACCATCCAATTTTTTGAATTTTGTGCTTCATCAAACGAAACAGGCTCAGTCTCATCACAAGCCATAACATAGCAATCTAATGCAAAAGCGGCACTATGAGAGCTTGATCGACTACTATATGACAGAGGTGCATCTAATTTGCTGTCATGCAAAGTCTGCACCAGCCATTTTGGCATAGTTTTTGCCTCGTGGATATCAGCTCTCTCATCAACAAGTGCAACATGTAAATGTACATCAGAAATGGGATGATCTACATCATCACATGAAACCTGCAAAGGCTGAGAAGTTGCCTCATTATAAGGACCAACACTAGACTGTCCACCTGTAAAAGAGGCAACAAAGTATCATACATGTCTTTGGAGCTAACAAATGTCTCCTTAGTACATGAAAGCAATGGCTGATTAGCATCTTCCACAAAAACAACATCACAGCTAACTAGAATGCATTTAGTTTGTGGATGATACAGACGATAGCCTTTACTTTCAGAACTATACCCAAAAAAAATACATTTAACTGCT
This sequence comes from Ceratopteris richardii, assembly GCA_020310875.1. Taxonomy (NCBI): domain Eukaryota; kingdom Viridiplantae; phylum Streptophyta; class Polypodiopsida; order Polypodiales; family Pteridaceae; genus Ceratopteris; species Ceratopteris richardii. The sequence goes on along the minus strand of CM035425.1, from coordinate 86,724,544 downwards.
TTATCATCCAATTTTCTGCGATGTTGTTCAGGCACTAATGCATATGCCAAACAACCAAAAACATGCAGATGAGCAACAGATGGCTTGCAATCATGCCAAGCCTCATATGGCATGATAGATTGCAGTGCTTTGGTGGGACACCTGTTAAGTACATATGTTGCACACATGATAGCCTCAAGCCAGAAACTATGTGGTAAATCCTGACTCTTGACCATACACCTCACCATCTCCATGAGTGACCTATTCTTTCGTTCAGCAATTCCATTCTGTTGAGGTGAATACGGCACTAAACATTGGTGTTTTATCCCACGTTCAGCCAGAAATGCATTAAAATCAGAAGACATATATTCCTCCCCTCGATCAAAATAGGGGGTGCCCATTTTACATGCTGATAGATTTTCAGCAAAAACCGAAAACTGTTTGAAGCACATGAACACTTCGGACTTTGCCTTCAATGGATATACCCATGCATACCTGGAAAAATCATCGATGAAAGTCACGAAGTAAAGATAATTTCCAAAAGAATGTGTCTGCATAGGATCACAGACATCACTGTGTACAAGCAGCAATTTTTGAGTAGCCCGAACTGAACCATCTTTTGGAAAGGAGGAATGCTACATTTTTCCCAAAATACAGCCTTCACAAACATGTTTTCTAGGTGCCTCAAGTTTGGGCAAAGAGGACACCATTTCATATTTGTCGAGGTGTAGGAAACTAGCAAAATTCAGATGATCAAAGCATGCATGCCAAAGCTTTGCATATGACATAGCATGAGAATCATGTACTGCACATGCCGAATCATTTACAGATCTTTCATAGTCTCTGAGCTTATACAACCCACGACATAAAATGCCAGAAGCAATACTCATGTCGCCATTTGATAGATCATGAACTATACATCTATCATCAACAAATTTCACAACCAAGCTAATCTTGGCTAATGTAGAAACTGATAATAGATTTTTCTTGATCCCTGGCACAAACAAAGCATCTGCAAAAGTGAAAGAACTACCATTAGCAATAGTCAAAATGATCTTACCAACTCCCATAACAAGATAACAGGAGTTGTTGGTGCATGTAACAATATTACCTGTAGGGGCAGGCTCGAGTGAAGAGAAGAAACTGCACTGTGAGGTAATATGTTTGGTTGCCCCATTGTCAAAGTACCAAACATCTGAGTCTACTGCAGACATGCACTGCTCATGAGAAGATGGGTGAAAACTGCAAACAATAGTAAACACCCATTCTTCTTCCTGCACAAGATTAGCGGACTTTGTTTTTAGTGTAGAGGCCTTTGCAACAACCATTACAACCTCTTTCTTCTTTGCCTCTTTAGCAGCCAGTTTTGGACAGTTCTTTATGATATGATCATTTCCTTTACAAAACTTGCAAAACAATTTCTGCTTTTCTGATTTCTTTTCATCTTTGTCTTCCCTCTTGGATTGTGCAAAATTAGCAGATTTTTGCTTAATAGTTGAAGAGCTCTATTTTCCTTTGCCCTTGTGACTAGCCAGGAAAGCTTGATCTGCAACACGCATAATGGACCTGTTCTGCCTGGATTGATCCTCCTACAATAGAATAGAGACTAATTCCTCAAATTTCAAGGCATTTGGATTTTCTTTCATCATCAACCGAAGAGTAGAAGAAAAACTCTGATATGAATCAGGAAGACCATTCAGAACGATCTGCACAAGTGAGCTATTTGGCATAACCTCATCATCAAAAATCAACTGTTCCTTAAAGTCTTTGATCTTTGTTAGAAAACTATCCATAGAATCACCTTCATTCATGTGCTCACTCTCCAACTGTTTTCGGAGGTAAGCAACATGAACCTCATTCCTAGCTTGGTACAATGTGGTAAGTGTATCCCAAGCATCCTTAGCTGTTTTGCAAGAGTGAATGTGAGGAATAATGGCACGTTTGACAGACAAAGTTATCAATGCATGTGCCTGGGCATCTCTGCCATCCCAATGAATTTGCTCTGCAGTAGGTGCAGCAAAAACTGCAGCACGAATAGGAATATGCAGAATATCATCATCTTTGATACCTTCTGTATTAGCTTCAGTACCTGCAATTGTAACTGTTGTAGGTGTGATAGGACGTTTCTCATACCCTGCACAATGTTCCACAACCCTTTTGCAACCAATACATGTCACATCATATAAGCCCACAACGGGTAGTGGTACCATCCAACTTATCCTCAGCAACCAACATACGAAATACATCACTGCTTTCAGCCATGGCTGGTGACTAAAATACCTTGATGCAAAAAATTGACTGTATCTCAAAAAGTTGAACAGAACTGCACATACGAATTCTGCTAAACCTGTAGCAGACTTTGAGATGCTTATACTGGCGAACCGAAACTAGTATATACCTTTGGCACAAAAAGACAAAATAGCCTGCACAAGTGCTACGATAGTGCGTTTGGAGGTCGAAACGAGCTCAGATCGCAATTTCGGCTCCACACAACGAAGCTATTTTGATCTCAAAAAGATGCTTAGTATGCTCACCAAAATTCGTGTAATTCTGTGACTACAACCCGAGAGGTGTTGAGGATGCCCTAGATGAAGGAGCAACTTGCTCTGATACCAATTGTTGAAGTTAGACGTCTGTGGACGCACATGAATAGCACAAGGAAGAAGATGAAGCTTGGAGCTCAACACACAATACTGAATGTATTACTAGTTAATATACAAGGATAAGTAGCCCACTAAGGCAATAGGCGTATATACAAGCTGGGGAAAAAAACCTCTTAAAGAGGGAAAAAAGTGCCTCGACGATCCTAGTGTGTTCACACAAATCACTACCTAAATATGTCAACAACCTCTAGAGCAAGGACATATTGAAAAAGACAAAAAGGATATAATTATTTTCAAAGATCTCAAATACCCAGACTTAGATTTGGCCATTAAAGTTTTCCACATATTTTTTTCTATGAATCACTTCACTAAGGGTAAAAAGGACAACAAAGAGTATGGTATATTCTTTCACCCATACTTCAAGGAACCAAAAGAAGACACCTTAGATATGGTCTCACTTATTTATGAGAAATTGAAGAAAGCTAGATGTTCTTATAAAGCCTACAGATTCATTGGAAGAACTATAGCAATTATATGGACCATATACAAGAGTCTTGCTTGAAGTGATTGGCTCTTACCAAATCTTCCACAAAAGATGATCACCTAGAGTTTAACTTCAAAATTTCCTCCCAAGGCTAGTGTACCCCGAGTTGAGGCTACAAGACCTATAGTAGCTACAAAAATGCAACATGCTGCTAGGCTAGGAAAAAAGAAGTTGACACCGAGGAGGAAGAAGACTGCATAGGCTCCTATCAAAGCATCTGACAAACAATTAGAAGGATGGGAAGAAATGGCCTAAGACTTTGGATCTTTTGCACCACAAGTACCACTAGAACCAATAGTAAATTATATAAAGACATTGCCAGTGCTCCCAAGGCTATGATGAAGGCCAAAACAACAAAACATACATAGAGACCACCTAATCCAACAAACAAGTGGGCAACACCTTCAAGAGGCAAGCATCTACCTCTAACCCACCCTCTAGTAGAAATGCCTCATCAATCTATTCTTCACACTCAGAATCGGACTCATCACAATCGATATGCATCATATACAACATTTAAACATCAATCTAGACCAAACAATGTAGAGGAATATTTCCACACACTTGAACATCAGATAGTGGAACCCACAACCACAACAACACCCATAATTGAACATATTGTTCCACCACCCATTTACGATGTTTTGAATCCACCTCCACTGCATCCCATCACCACCCCATACATCCACTGCACCCACTACACCACCATCACAAGGCTATCCATCCTACATGAACAATGAGATGCTAGAAATTATGTAGCATCTTGATCAGTTCATAAGGAAACATCATGAGTTCGAAAAAAAAAATTCAAGAAATTGATCAAGTGCTAGCAAACAAGGATAGAGTGGTTGAAGACCTAAGGAAGGAACTAAGTAGTCAACAATAAAAGTAGTAAATAGACATATGGAAAAATTGCATGCTAAGCAGGAACAAACTTATTATACTCACAAAGACTTCTATAAAAAGAAGATCAAGCTCCAAGAGAAAGAAGTGATTGGAAGATGCAAAGAGCACAAAGACATGGATGGCTGCTATGCAATCAGAATATGATGCTATCATGAAAAATGGTATGTGGTCTTTATGAGACTTGCCTCTTAACAAGAAGGCCATTGGCACTAAGTGCGTATACAAGCTTAAGTGTAAGCGTGATGGAACAATTGATAGGTATAAGGCTAGGCTTGTTGCAAAAGGTTATGCTCAAGAAAGAGGCATTGATTTTGATGAGACCTTTGCTCCTACAAGCTGAATGACTACTGTTCATAGTAGTTGTGCACTTGTAACTCATCATGGTTGGAATGTACATCAGCTAGACCTTAAAACAACTATTTTGAATGGCGAATTGCATGAAGAAGTGTATGTTTTTCAGCTCCATGGTTTTGTGCAGAAAGGGCATGAAACAAGTGTGCAGGTTGAAAAAGGCATTATATGGTTTGAAGCAAGCACCACATGCTTGGATGAAAAGATACATGCCTACTTGATTGCACGTGGTTTTAAGACCAATCCAACTAAGAGCACCTCATATGTTATGCATGCTAATGATGTGCTTTTGATCATTGTTGTCTATGTTGATGACATGTTGCTCACTGGTCCTAATGAGAAGCATATTGCTGATTTTAAGGATGATTTGCATGCCTCATTTGAGATGTTAGATTTGGGGCATTGGCATGATTATTTGGGAATTTAGTTTATGCAAGTTGATGAAAAAATAGATTTGTTTCAAAAAAAAAAATATTGACACACTAATGCAACATTTTGGCCTTGAAGACTACAAACCTATTGCCACTCCTATGGAAAGAGGTTTATGGTTGAGTCTTCATGATGATGGCGATGCATTTGATGTTGTTCTCTATCAATAGGCTTTTGGATGCTTGATTTACTTATGTAGTACTTGGCCATATATTCAGTTTGTTGTCTCATAGATGAGTAGGTTCATGCATTGCCCAGGTGTCAAGCATTGGTAGGTGGTTAAGCACATCTTTCGCTACTTGAGTGGTAGCGAGCTACTTGGATTGTTTTATCACAAGGGGGATCACTATCGTTAGACTTACATGCTTTTTCTGACTTTAAATGGGATGGTTGCTATGACACTCGTGTGTCCACTAGTGCTTTTTGCTTTAGTCTTGGTAGCTCATGCATATCTTGGTTGACAAAGAAGCATCCTACTATGGCCACTTCCAGTTGTGATGTTGAGTATAGGGCAGCTTTCACAATGATTTTTGAGTGTGTGTGGCTCAGATGCCTTATGGCCGATTTGGGTGTTGGTCAGCTTTTTGCAACCACCATCTTCACTCACAGTTAGAGCGCATTGGCAATTGTGAGGAACCATGTATTCCAATGTTGCACTAAGCACATTGAGGTGCACTAACATTATGTTAGGGAGAGGTTCTCTACTGGAGAGATTAGTTTGGCATATGTGCCCACACAGGAGAACGTTGCAAACCTTTTCACAAAGGGTCTGCCTAAGGAGAAGCTTGAATCTTTTTGAAAAGCTTGGGCTTACTTCCTTTTGTGGATTTATTACACACAGCTTGACACTTCCTTATACATGAGTGCTAGCTCCTTGTTCACTGCATCACTCATAGGGGGGACTTGTTGATATATTTTGGTAGTGATGTGTGTGAACACACTAGGATCATTGGGACATGTTTTCCCTCTTTAGGAGGTTTTTTCCCCGGCTTGTATATATGCCTATAACCCTAGCAAGTCACTTATCTTTGTACTTTCTCTTGGTAATACATTTAGTATTGTGTGTTGTGTTCCATGCTTCTTCTTCTTCCTTATGATGTTAGTGTGCTTTCGCAAACTCAAACTCCAATAGAAAGGACAAGGATGATGGTAGTATGTGAGTGAAATCAGTTGAGGTAAAGCTAGGAATTTTTGAATTCTATGGGGTTTGGAAAATATAGTAACCTTATATAGAGAGAAGAGATGCTGGGATAAAAGAAGTGAATGGATGAGTGCAAGGGTGGAGTGAGGACTAAGAAAATAAAGGAAAATAAAAAATCAATGTAAGTTAAAATGTGATGTTAGAAGGTGAACAAGATGAGAAAGAAAGAACAAAAGGAAATCGTGGTAAGGAGGGATATGGAGAAAGTGGAAGAGAAGGTAAGGGGAGATAAAGAGACTGTGAGAATGTGAGAAAAGGATGATGGAAAAGAGGAATGAGGGCAACAAGAGGGAAGGTGTATGTAAGGAGAAAATGGATTGAAAGGTGATTCCAAAAAACTTTACTCTCTAATTTCGCTAAGGCCTACATGTCAAATTCCTTTATCCATAATTACTACTTCCCCTTTTCATGCACATTTTACCATTCACAAGAATTTGTTTTCCAACTCAATATTGGTTCCCAACAAATTTTCTATCGCGTAAGTTCACCATGGTTTAGTTATGTGGAAAATCTATCAATTTTGATGTGTTTTTCCAATTAACACCCTTTTTGAAAGACCTTAAGAAATAAAAGGATAAAGAAAATGAAGAAACCTAGCCTAGAGGTTATGATAATCCAAAGCTTTACTTATAATTGCAAGGCTTTCACTCTTTACACCTAATCCTACCATTAGAGGTGAGAGTGAAAATTAAAAAATGGGATCTCTTGTGATCGAGTTAAAAATCAACTTAAAAAGCCATAATTTACAAGCACAAGATGGCTTACCTAGAATCTTCACAATGCATAATGCAAATTACCTGGGTTTTGTCATTTTTCCCTGATAACGCCACCAAAAAGTGCCGATGTGCAATACATGGCGTGCTTATACAGCTTTAATTTGTTAAATCTATGAAGAATAGACCTTGACCTAGTTGCAATCAAGGGCAATAAGCACACATGATTGATAGATGTCTTACCAGGTTTTCATATATTCAACTACCCACTTCTCTAATCATCAAAATAAGAACACCCAAAATTGTGTGAAAAAATGATCAACACGATAAAATTCATCTAATAATATCTTGGAAAATCACATTAAAAGTTAGGAGACCAAGAAAATCATGGGCGATCATGATACAATCATGGGCAATAAAATCTACATGACAATATCCACCACAATAAAATCTTGGATGATCACAATAAAAGTTAAGTGTTCATAATAAAATCATGGGTGATCACGATAAAGTCAAGGATGTAAAATGTACACAATAAAATCCATTATGATAAGATCTTGGCAATCACAATAAAATCATGGCAATCAAAGCCACCATGATCATGATAAAAAACCCATGATCACATTAAATATATCCATGATTAAATATACGGTGATCAGTAATCAAAACTTCATCTTCATCATCATCCTCATCTTCAAGGTCAGGGTTACACAAGCGATCAAAAGATGATAGTTAGCTAGTCAAAAAATGGACATATCTCTTTTGTTGCTTGTCCAAAATGAATATATGATGGCTTGTTTCAAAGATTACAAGAAGATTTACAAATTTCCATGGGTAAAAATATAAAAGAGAGCATCTAGAAATCTATACAGAGTAAAAAAAAACTATATTCTTTCAATAGAGTGTAGCAAGTGTCATACATTAGAAATCATGCAACACTGAGTTGCAAAGTAGCCAACAAATTTTGTGCACAAATTTTGAAAGAAGAAGAGCTCTCTTACTCACACTATCAAAAATTCCTTACAAATGAGGATTTTTTCCTTTTTATAGTGGTTTCCCTATGCTACAGATTTTACATTATATAAATGTGACTTCTATATACAACTCTTCTATATACAAAGTTTGCAGAAAAAATTGAAAATTTTCATGTGACTGCAGTTTAACAATGTCATTAAGAACCGTAGATCTACTATGTTAAACAAATAGATTGATTTGTATTTAGGTAAATCTCTTGATCTTGGTTTGGTCTTCTCTCCATTCACCACTTGGACCCACTCTCTCAATATCTCGCTTCTTTCTCTTTCCACTACTTCGGTTTCGTTAATTAAAAAAGGAAAAGGTTCAACCTACATTATATTTGTATGTGTGTATGTATGTATATGTGTGCTTATGTGTGAATTGAGTTTGTGAGAGTTTGTGTGTGAGTGTGTTGTGTGATTAACGTGTGTATGTGTGTGCATGTGAGTGTGTATGTGTGTGCATGTGAGTGTGTTTGTGTTGTTGTGTTTATGTAATGTGATTATATATTTATGTACGTCACAAGTGTGTGTTGTTATAATAAGCAAATTACAACGTATGAGCAACCATAAGCATGAAATATAATGTAACATTTATTTAAAATCATATACATAAACACACACACATATACATACATATACACACACACACACACATATATATATATATATATATATATATATATATATATATATATATATATATATATATGTGTGTGTGTGTCTAAATACTAAAAGAAAACTAAACAAAATAATAATAAACTAACAAAATCCATTCTTTCATGTAACTTTGGCTGTCTAGATTCACTATTTCTTTTCTAAAATTTAACTAAATAACTCAAGTAAGAACAAAGCTATGTTAACTAATGCTAACCATACCTATACCTACATAGAAATAGTTGAAGGATGTAAGTGTGTAAGCGCAAAGTTATTGGGGACATGAATTAGTGAATGGTCTATATGCACGTACCTAATACAACATTAGTGTGTGATTGTTTCTGTATGCTTTTATGTATTATGTGTGTGTGATACAATGTGGTTGTGTATGCCATGTTGTGTGTGTATGTCTATAGGCGTGTGTTATTATGTGCTTTCTATTTCTATAATTGCATGCATAGGTGTGTGTCTTTTTGGACGCATGATTTTCTACATGTGTGCATATATTATGCACCTATCTATATGAAAGGGTTTATGTATAGATGACACAAGCCTAGGACATATAGACGATGAATAGATAGTAAGAATAAGAGAGAGCAATATTGCCTTTTTGCTATAGGAGGCGTGTGCATAGGAGATCACATAGAGAGAGAGAGAGATTTTATGTATGTATGTGCTAAAATAGAGAGAGATTTTTTATGTATGTGTGTTGAGAGAGAGACAGTGTACGTGTGTGTCTCTATTGTGCTTGTGTGTGTGTGGGTTCTTTTTTGTTTTGTCCCTTTTTTTACCAACAAAGCTTTAAGTTAAAATGAGAGAGAGAGAGGTCGTGAAAAATTTGGGTTCTCCTATCTTGGTAGTTTAGGAATTTTTCTAAGGACCATTCTCTAGGGGGATCGTTGAAGTTGGTAGAACATCTTTTGTTCTATATTTTCCACGGTGTGTTGCTTCTTTAGCATTATAGAGAGCTAGAAAACAAACAATAACTTTTCCAAGTAGCACTTGCTTTCAATTATTTGGTTGATCCAGCAAGAGGGACGTAAGACACTCTTCCAAATCCAAGAACTTTTTGGGAAAGAGAAGAAGAAGTGACCAATGTCTTCTCTACCTCTAAAGCACCTTTTGCACCATGGAGGCACATATTTTGTAGGCTCTAGCATTGGTCTAGATACATCTATGAGGAATTTTCCATATGAGGAGAACTTTCTTGTTCTCCACTAATGGGTGCCACAACTCATTGAACTTGAATTCCCATCTAATCCAACAGCAATCAATGCAACACACTTGGTTCAGACAATGACAAATTATTAGATTTCTATTGAGTCTCAAAATATCATCTACTTGTTACCATTTTTCTAGTTTAGTCACTTCAAGTGGTGGATATCCCATCACAGAAGCAAAGATTATTTGACGCATCCCATATTGTGTATCTATGCCTTATGAAGCACTAGTCTTCATAGTCCACTCTACGTTTTGGGCCCATGTCCTCAAATTTGATCCAACCTCTTCTATGTTGGTTCCACTTTAAAACCTTTTGGAGCAATGTTTGTCGAATCTTTCCGGAATTCCTTGAATCCAAATATAGGGAACCAAATGGAACCATGTTGTTTGATGCCAATGACCCACTTCTAGTCACTATTGATGGAGCATTAAGGTTTCTAGTATTCCAAGAGTTCCATAGAGACAAGACCAAGTATGAGCATATTGGGATTATTGAAATAGGCAAGATCATGAGTGTGATGCAATGGAGGTTATTCCATTTAGGGCACCAAAAAGGGATAATTTTGGATACTTGTAAAAGTAATTTTTGACTAGGGCTTCTCATTATTAATATAAGATTTGATCATCCATTTTACTACAAGTTTTTTAGCCAAGGCTACAACATCCAAAATGTCCAATCTACTCACTTCCCTAGGGTTAGACCAAAATTCCCATTTAATTATGGGCACCCCCTTCTATTAGGGTCCCCTATCTAGAGAAAGTTTTTGCAAGTTCTTTAAATCTTCAACAATTCATTGTTTTTTGTTTTCTAGTAGACTAGGAAATAGATGATAGAGGAAATTAGGAACATGTTTATCACCATTTATTTTCCAAGAACATTTTGTTGCATACCCTTATAATACTAAAGCTTGATGTTGACCTTAGCCAACACCAAATCCCAACGATTACAAACTTCAAAGCCCATTCGCATTGCTAAAAAGCCAAAAAAAATGACTCAAGGCAAGCTCCTTGTAGCCTTCATCCCTAAGAAACAATGATGCGGGTTGCAAAAATTCCTCGAAAGATGTTCTGAAGTGGTTATTTTTTGACCTAGAAGCTATGCAAAAGACATCAAGGTAGCACAAGACCTCGGGCATGCACCCAATCTTATTCTAAATGAAAACATTAGTGTCATCAACAAAAAGTTTGAGCACCATCTAATCTTCTCCTTGGGGAAGGGAGAGCCCTCTAATTTGTCCCAAACTAAATTTGATTGTCAACCAAGCTTCATAGGTCATCTGCAACAATAACAAAAGGTCAAGGCCAATGGGAAGCCCTACTTGATGGAACACTAGAGAACAATAGTGGAAGAAAGCTAGCCATTGAAGTTGATACGAGCCTATGGATTCCAAAATAGAGTGGAAATCATCTATATGAACTTATATCCAAAGCTAAACTCTTTTAGGGATCATCGAATAAAGTCACATTATAAGGTGTAATAAGTTTTTTCAAAGTTGATCTTTAGATGGAGAAGGTTTTGGGTTGATTCTTTAGTGAATTCAAGGCCTTCCCAAATGTTGATGATAGCTTCAAAAATTGACCTCCCTTTGATTGTTGGAGTCAATGTCCAATGGGTCCAACATATGAATCTGCTAGCATATGATGTATTTGCTTCACTAGACTACCCGCAAGCAAGCCACATGGGCAGCGTGGCTAGATCAAAAAGCTCCAAAAAGACCTACCATGGTTTGATCCCCTCCAAGGATAGCGTGCAGTGAAAAACTTCCATTATTTTTTGTGCAAATTTTTTATCGCATGCTTTTAATGATTAATGTCAATTTGTAATAAGCTTTTATGGTGATAGCTTTTTGTGATACGCTTTTCACAAATGGGTTAAATCCTATATAATAACGGCCAAAGCTCATTGTTTATCATCTTCTCAAGGAGCTTAAGCACAAGCTCAATGCAAGATTGAGGAGAATCTTTGCAGGTCCTCTCTTAGAGGAAGTGTTTAACACTTGGAGGAGGTGTGCTCTATATCAAGACTTCTTGGAGGAGTTCGTGTCAGCCAACCATCAACATCACTTGCTGAGTTATCGTGAGTAACAAGTCTATTTCTATCCTCACTTCATTCACTAGTTTTTGATTTAGGGATAATCACAATTCGAGTTTGCTGTAAAACAGTTCTAAATTATTCATTTTCTCCATATTCTCTCTCACACACACACACTTCATACCTCTAAGGCACTTTACACACAATTTCTTGTATCTAGTTCCTATTTTTGCCTAGATTCAGATCTTGTGAGTTTGTATCATATTCAAACATTGTAATTTGACATTGGAATATATCGATAAAGTCAGGGGTTTTATTCATGGCCTTGATAAGAAAATTAAACATGAAGTTAAGAGAAGTGTCCCTAAGATCTTGGAAGATGCAGTAAAGCTAGAACATGTCTATGAGGATCATGCTTAGATCGGGGCACAACTACTTCATCCTATTGGGGAGAATAAAATCTTTAAAAGAAATAAATGGAAATTAAGCATTTTCAAGAGAGATGACTTCAAGACTCCTCGACTTTCATGACCATGGATTGACCTTGAAATATGAACCAAGGAGAATAATGAAAATATGCTCTTCAAGTGCTTAGATTCAAGGCATCTAAGTAAAAAGTATACTAGGAGAAGCAAGAAAAATCCACCGATGAGAAAAAAGGGAATGAAAACCAGGAGTCCACCTTGTATAAACTTTAAACATTGAAAATAGTAAAGTTTGGAAAAATTGGAAATTATGTACAAACATTGCATTCACTAATTTTGTTCGTCTAATTCTATGTGGATCCACAATTAGTTTGGATAGCATGACTTATTCAAATTCCATGTCTGTGTAAGAGAAGAGAGGGATAGATGACTCAACCACCCATAACTTCCTAAAGTAATCACTAGTGAAGAGATTAAAGTTGCCCAAAAAAAAGTCTCCACATAAATATATAGTGTCCATGATGCAAGGACATGATAAGAAATTATGAAAGACTGTGATTTGTGGTCTCAAAATGGAGTTTTAAGGGTACAAAGAGAAACTTTATTTCCATATCATGCATATGGAAAGAACTGATGTGATATTGGGTAAGGAATGGCTTAGGGGTTTAGGAAAGTCAATGAAGAGAAGTTATCTTCTTAATACTTTGGAATTTCAAAGAAATGGTATCTATTAACTAGTTCAAGGGGAGCATGATGTGTCAAGCACTCCCTTGATCTCAAGCATGGAACTGAAAAATCTTGTAAATAATCATGAAGCAGAAGTCTACATGTGTGTACCTAAGTCGTGAAGCCTTAGGGACTTGTGTGGATGAGATTGTACCTCAATCACCCCACAAGTGCATATAGTGGTGGATTAATACACGTTGACTATCAATCCGAGGAACCACATGAACCAAGTGTATGAAGACGTGTGCACACATGATGGTAAGTGAAGTGTTTGAGGTACAATGCATGTGACTAGTCTCAACTACCTCTCCAACTCACTAATCCTCTGAAAATGCATGTTGCAATACCATTTACAGTAATAAGCACAAATTCGAACTTTTCTCTCAGCTCCAAACTCCAAATATGGGCAACAGTAGGTTCTTTTCGAAGCTCTCAACAAGATGCATCTATTAATGGTATTTTCAATCAAATCTTACAAATGTTCTTCAAGTTATGAGCAGAATAGTGAATGGAGGGAAACACCAACACTCGCTCCACAACTTGTAATAGCTCACACACATACTACAGCAGTTCAAAAGCGATGGGAAGGAGTAGACAACAGTCCTACACACACATTTCAAGCATTACACACACACAAAAGATCATGGAGAAGGAGGAAAACAGTAGGAAAGAAGCAAATTCGAAAATCTTCTTCAAAGCTCACAATGGTAAAAAGTTCTTTACAAGAGTAATAAAGTGACTTATATACATGTGCCCTAAAAATGGTCCTTTCACCCAAGAGACCGACACTTTTATTGACTAACTCTACTTTCCTAATATTTTACAAGGATTATGATACAATGATTGGGGCTTATGCATCTGGAGGACTCCTCTAGTGCATTTACATAACTTCATAGGAGTTTCATAGGATTTTGAAGAAGAAAAATTGTGCCCATAATTTTGAAAATTTTGGGGCTCCTCTTTTGTGGTCTTTTACTATGCAACACTCTCCCCTCTTTTTCTTTGTTGTTGCTTGAGAGGCTTTGCTTCATGTCTTCGTTTGTTGTGTTAATTCGGGTTGCCATGCACACATCCAATGGCTAAGAGTGTGATATTCTTAGTCATTCGTTTCCGCTTCTCAGCCTCTCCCCTTTATAGCTTTTGGTCTTCGGATATTGCTTTCTTCTCACACATCTGACCCTGTTGTATTTTTTTGGAGCCTGCTTACTTCTTTTTCCTGCCTGCATCACTTGGTCAACCTTGCATCTCTTTTAATAAGGCATTCGTTTCAAAGGTCCTGTTCTTAAATCTTCTTTTACATCGTTTGGGACCTGATACATTCTCTTTCTCCTGTTTATTTATTTCCATTGCATGCACCTAGTGGATGAGGAAGCTGTGTGCAACCTCCCCTTGAAAGGTTCGGGTTGTTATTCTTTGTTACCACTCTTCAGGGCCTAGTCCTTTGGTAGTGCAGCATGATGCATGCCCCTGTGGGGCTTTGGGCAGAGGGTGGTTCTATTTTACTGAGCTATTTTGTTCTTTGATCCTCTTCTTCTTCTCTTTTTGCTTGATTCTCTCTCCACACATCCCTCCTCCTGAACTTCGTCGTCCCTGACAGGCTTTTTGTGGCGATGTGAGTATGTTTGTATTACCTTTTGCTCTCTGTGATTTAGCGAATTAGCTTCACATAACTTGAGCTCTTTCCACTGAGCTGACTTGACTCCATCGTCTGGTGCCTGCCTATTATCTGCAAAGACACTAAGCTCATAGGCCACCAATCTTCCATTTAAATTGGAAGCTATTTTTACGAAGATCTCTCCGAGTCCATCTCAAAAAATCATGTGAAGAATGCTTCTTCAAATGTCTAGATATATGGACTCGGTAAAAACATTAATCTCGAGTATATCGCCATAATATTTAATCAACTTGGAGTGGTTGATAAATCAAAATTAATTGCATCTTCACCCTAATTAATGCCTATAAAATTCAAAAAGGTATATTGTGCATGTTGGAATACTTTCAGAACTCTAAGAAGCATACTAAATATCTTATTGGTCATCTTGACTGCTAAATTGGGCACTGTTGCATATCTTGATAGCCATAACTCTATGGTCTGCATCATGTATTCTTCGATCGGTAGATAATTGTGTGGTGGACTAGGTAGTAGTGGGTAGTTTAGCCATTGATTATTTAAATTACCCTGGTGCTTTGCTTCCCAAAATTGTGTCTAGGTGCATCTTCAAGGTACTAGGAAAAAAGATGGATTAACCTGTAGAACATATGGTGCTGACTCCCAATGTACCCTTAAGGTCGGATTCTTCTCTAAAAACTTTCGTCTCCATATCAGATATGCCTTGTCAAAATCTTCTTGTGTATATGTAAATGTGTTCAGGTTGAATTGCAGATCATGATTAGGTTCTTTATTTGTAGCTCTCTTTATATATTGTCGAGTCTCTTCTTTTAGCAATCCATAAGGTATATTAAATGGCTTCAAAATTTGTTCCAGGCTTTTGCTTTCAATCTTTGCTTCTTTCATGACCTTCACCACTTGATCTTCAAACTGCTCTATAAGTTGGGACACCAATAGTGCCCTCTCATGTCGGCTTAGTTCTCAGTCTCCAGAGTAGTCCCTTGGGAGCTTGGAACTACTAGTGTCCCCGTTGTATCTTGTTGTGCCAATTGAGCCTTCAACTTGTCAATGATTTCATCCTTTTCTTTGAGCTCATTGGCCGCTTTTGTTAGTGCTTCCTTGGTGTTCAAGAGTTCTTGTCCTATGGCAGCAATTTGATCGGCATCTTCATTATATAGCACAACAAGTTTGTCTTCTGCCCTCTTCCACCTCTTTCTGAGTTCATTCTTATCATACATGTACTTCTTTTCCCATTCTTCTCGTAGGGTTTGCTCTTGTTTTAGCTGATCTTCATACTTTGCAATTTGTGCTTCCAATGCTTTTGTATTGTTTGTTGATACTTCTAGTGCCTCTATCAGTTGGTTGCACAGGATGGCAATCATAAGTTCTTTATTTCAGCTTCTTAAATTATCAGCTTCCCCCATGAATACCTTTATTTGGGATTCGAGTAGTTTGCTTCTTGTGCTCATCCGTGCTTTCTCAGCTTCACCGGCTTTGTACTTACCTTGCAGCTCTTTAAGCTGATCTTGTAGTTTCTGATTGTCAGCTGTAAGCACATTGCATGTCTCCATGGCTTCATAAGCTTCTTTCTCCTTGGCAGTAAGTGCATGTTGGACCTCTATCCCCTGTGTAGAGAGCTTTTCAGTTATGACCTGAAATTGGTTGCGCTCCCTTAGAGCCTTGTCATAATCAGCATATGCTTCTATCAGTTGTTGTTGTTGTTGAGTGTCCATGACTGTTTGGATCATCTGCTTCACAACGAGCTTGAGTTGAGCCACATCCACATTCAGCCATGTTTTGGGGATATTCGATGCTTCCCTCGTGAGTACATCTTTGCCTTTATCCACATGTATCGCCTCATTATGTGATTGCCTAATTTGAAAATATATCTGATTTTCTTTTTCTTCTTCTTCATGTGCTGTAGACTTCGTAGCACTTTCCTGAAATGTAACATCCAGTGGAGAAGGATTTGCTACAACCCTCATTGGAGTGAATGGCTCTTGCTCCTCCTCATGTTCCTTGTCTTTCTCTTCCTTTGGCACCTTCAACCTAGTTTCTCCATCCAAACGAGTCTCTGTAATTTTGATCTTTGTTTCCTCATTGATTCTGATTGTGTGGACTTCTCCTTGAGATGATCCTTTCTTTGGAGTATCCTTGACTATGTTGTCCCGCATTTTCTCTATGTTAGCATTGTCCACTTCAAAGGAGTCCATGAATTGATTTAACCCATCCCATTTTCCATCATCATTCGATTCACTTTTGAACTCTACATTCATCAAGGATGGTTCTTGATCTTCCTAGGTGTCGGAAGATGAACTAGAGTTCACCAGTCCTAGTTCTCTGTATCTATGGACTTTTGTCAACCTCTTTCTTTGTGAAGATTCTACATGGGATTGATGATAGTTGTTGGGGGATTGTTGTGCGAAAAGGGATTTCAGTGTTTGTAGGAGAAAATGGAAAGATAAGAAGAAAGATGCAACACTGGAAGCCTCTGTCGATTGATTATAAGAAGACAAATACAATGGTGATGCACAATACAATCCAATGCATTCTGTGCAAAATCCCATAGAGTGTGCAATCACAAAATACAAAATACCCAAGGATCTTGTTGTCGGCCTTCTCTGCACCAGACCTCCACCTTCTCCAAGCTTGCCCTTGTGCACACCTTGCACTCAAGCTTCCAATAGGGGGAGGGATGAACACCATCTGTCGGCATGCGCATAGCTTCGATGGGACCTTGGGATCTTTGGTTGTATGCTTAGCACTTCTCTGCACACTTCTTGTCACTCTTCATGCACACCTTGCACCTCACTTCTCTGCGTCGCACACTGTGTGTCTCTTTCACTTCCCTCTCTTGCTTAGTCTAAACTATGCTCCTCTTGCTTAGTTCTCCAAGAATAATCCTTGCCTTGATTTGAGTTTCGGTTCACGTACGCTCCTAACTGCTAGAGTATCTTGGTGCTCACTTTGATGTCCCAAGATTGTCTCCAAAAGTGGGTAGCTAACGAATCCCTGTTTCGTCCTGTAGTGACTTTAGACTAAAACAAAAATTTTAATTGGGGGGCCATACTCTCACTTCTGCGTACGCTACTGCCACTTCACATACCTTCACATTTGTCTTTTAATTCTTCAATTGTGCACCTAAGAGAGTGGTTCATCTGAACCTTCCAAACACTTTAAAAACACTTTTGAACCTTATGAAATCACAGAAATACCTCTACAACCTGCATCCAACTTTTGCAATTTTACCCTTTGTGAACAATTAATTGTGCACTACTTGTGCAACTTGACACCTGACTTTAAATGCTTTGACTTTACCCATGTTGACCTTTGACCTTTAACATGTTGAATTTGATTGGTTTGACTTTGACTATAGTTGACTTTGATTATAGTTGACTTTGACCAATATGACTTTATGGGCTCACCAATTGCCCACCACCTAATGGGCTCTCCGTCCCGAAGAGCTACAGCCAAAACTCTGAGCAAATAGGACACCATGATTTCTGTGCTGCAAAATCTTCAAAAGGATACTTGAGAAGCAACCAAGTCCACCAGGAGCGGGAGAGAACAAACACCAGAGAAGAACCAAAAGTGTAAATTTTGCACGAAAAAGCCAAGGAAGGCGAATGGAGGGTAGGAAGGAGGGGGAAGGGAGGGCTGAGGGGGTTGAGATGGATAGGGTAGGAAGAGGTAAGAATGGGGTTGGGTAGAAAGGTAAAGGGAGGGTGAGGGAGTAGGAGTTGGGTTCTGGAGAGGGCCGAAATGAGAAAACAGGAAAGCTACAGAGAGTGCAATTGTGAAAATGTGCAACATATGGTAAAGTGAGGTGAGAATAGACCATGTGGACCATGTGTGGAATAAAAAACATGTGAAAAATGTGCTCAAAACATGTGAGATTTGACCAAAAGTCAGAGAAAAGGTGGGATTTTGGAAAATTTAAGGCAAAAAATGAGTCTAGACGTGCCAAGATACATGAAAATGACCCCAAAATTGAAAAAAATTACCATCCGAGGCGCAATCTAGAGCCAAAAGCTTTGGACCATGAAAAATAAAAAAAAAATATTTTTTTTTATTATTTATAAAGAAAAATAAAATGTTTATTCCATTTTTTTAATGCACATAAAATAAATAAATTCAAAATAAATTAACAAAAAAATTAAAATAAATAATAAAAAATAGAATAAACAAAATACAAAAAAAATAAAAAAGATTAAAAAAATAAAAAAATGGGGAGAGGGGGACGGGGGGGGGGGGAGGGAGGCGAGGGGGAGAGAGACAGAGAGAGAGAGAGAGGGTTTTTTTATTTTTCTTCCCTTTTTTTTGGGAAAAAATCCATGGGGGTCCCTATCCCTTTTTTTTTGAAATATCCAAAAATTGGAGAAAAATCCCAAAAAAAACCCAAACAAAAAGCAAAAAAATCCAAAAAAAATCTCAAAAAATTCCCTACATGTCTAAGCCAATTTCCTCACTCAAAGCCACAGGGAGCTTCCTTTATTCCTCCAATTTGGCAAGAAAATGACATTTGAAAAGGATGAAAACATGCTAGAAATATTCTAAAAGTGCTTGAAAAATTCCCAAAAATTGTGCTTACGCAAAGGCTATGAAATGGTTGCTAAATTTGCTAAAAAATCAAGGAACAAGCATGAAATGGATAAAAAAAACTACTAAAACTTGAGCAAAATGATATGAGAGGGCTATGTACAACCTGGACAAGTTTTGTAAGTTCCAGGTGATCTAGAGAGCCTCAGTAGTGCTGACGATAGGCCTTGAACGATGATATGATGACTAAGAGAAACTCCTCCATAATCTCCAATTGTACTGCACTTCATTTGTCTTTTCTTCTTTTTGGGCATATTGACCATCTGATAGGGGTACCCTAAGTCCTTGATTAGAATATTATCTCCTCCATACCGCATCTTTTGTATCTTTGTTTCAGCTACTTTATAACGTAGTTCGTAAAATTTCATTATTACTATTCCAACTTCTTCATCCAATGGAACCCTCTGTTTCCAAAGACTTGTAGGTACTCCTTCCACATCCTTGTAAAGCCCTGCACTTTCATAAAAAATGACATAACAGATGATATCCATACCAGTATTTAGATGACCAAAGCATGCATGCCAAAGCTTTGCATCTGACATCGCCTAAGAATCATTTACTGCACATGCCAAATCATTTACAAATCTTTCATAGTCTATGAGCTTATAGAGCCCACAACATAAAATGCCAGAAGCAATAATCACATCGCCATTTGAAAGATCATGAACTATACACCTGTCATCAATAAATTTCACAACCAAGCCAATCTTGGCAAATGCAGAAACTGATAACAGGTTCTTCTTGATCCCTAGCACAAATAAAGCATCTGAAAAAGTGAAAGAACTACCATCAGCAGTAGTCAAAATGATCTTACCAACTCCCATAACAGGATAAGAGGAGTTGTTGGCGCATGTAACAGCATTTCCTGTAGGGGCAGGCTCGAGTGAAGAGAAGAAAATGTGCTGCGAGGTAATATGTTTGGTCACCCCACTATCAAAATACCAAACATCTGAGTCTACTACAGACATGCACTGCTCATGAGAAGATGGGTCAAAACTGCAGACAGTAGTAAATGCCCATTCTTCTTTCTGCACAAGATTAGCAGACTCAGTTTTTTGTGTAGAGGCCTTTGCAACAACCATTCCAGCCTCTTTCTTCTTTGCCTCTTTAGCAGCCAGTTTTGGACAGTTCTTTATGATATGATCATTCCCTTTATAGTAATTACAAAACAATTTCTGCTTTTCTAATTTCTTCTCATCTTTATCTTCCTTCTTTGAATGTGCAGAGTTAGCAGATTTCTGCTTACTAGTTGAAGAGCTCCATTTTCCTTTGCCCTTCTGACTAACCAAGAAAGCTTGATCTTCAACTCGCATAATGGACCTGTTCTGCTATTACCTTAGTCTTTGTGTGACTCCCCTCACTTTTGGGGGGGTCCTTGCATAGTCCACGAGGAGGCTCTTCTCTCTGTTCGTGCGAGCACGAAGACTGAAGACATTCTCTGAACCGCCCAGCCATGTACGATTCTCTTAATGTCTCTCTCATTGATTGAGTCCAATGATCTACACATGAGTGCCACTTGGCACTCATGTGGGAATCCTCTAAAATGAGTTAGGAGGTGGTTCACACCTGCTCTTTTATTGACTCCTTGTAACATTTCCTTCCCCTTAACTCCATTTTTGTCCTCAAAAATGGTATTGGAAGGCCTAGTAGAAAGAGATAATCAAGGGAAAAGTACTCCCACTAAATCCCCATGAATAAAAATTCATGGTCTTGTCTCCGTGTTGTTTCCCCATATCCTTCCCCTTAAGAAAACTCTTGGGAAGGTAATCTAAAACTGGGAAACCGTCTCTGAAGGGTGCTAACCCGCTCCCATGTGGCACTATCTTCTGAACTATCTTTCCACTTTACTAGACACTCTTTATACAAGTGACTCCTCGTCCATTTCTCTCGAGTGTGTAGTATGCTCTCAGGCTCATGTGGAGTAGATTGAACAGAAATAGGCTCTACTACCTCACTATCTGGTATGAGGTTGTCAGATTCACCCAGCCTTTTCTTAAGCCGGCTAACATGAAAAACTGGATGGATATGACTATTCTCTAGAAGTTGGAGCTGGTAAGCCATCTTTCCTATTCTCTTAAGTATTTGGAAAGGTCCACAATACCTAGGAGATAATTTTGGACAAGGTCCCGTCTTCATGGTTTCAGATCTAGATGGAACTCTAAGATAGACCTGCTCTCCTACCTCAAAGTTGATCTCTCTCCTTTGAGGGTTAGCATAGGCTCTAGCTCTATCCTGAGCTCTCCTAATGCTGTTCTTAGCAAGCCTAAGCATATCGTTCATCTCTTCTAAGAAGTCCTTTGCAGCTTGAACCTTTTCATTCTGCAAGCCTACTGCATAAGGAGCTCTTGGTTGAAACCCATACATGAGCATAAATGGACTATGCCCCGTGGAAGAGTGCTTGGCACTATTATATGCAAACTCTACTATAGGTAAGTACTCTTCCCAATTAGTTTGCTTTTCATTTACATATGCTCGAAGCATATCCTCTAGGATTTGGTTAACCCTTTCTGTTTGCCCATCCGACTGTGGATGCTCAGCCGTACTCATGCTAAGTCTCGTATCCAACCTTTTGAAGACTGCTCTCCAAAAGTGGCTAGTAAACTTCCTATCCCGATCGGAAAATATGTCTAAAGGAAGACCATATAACCGGTATAGGTTTTCCACAAAAAGTCTAGCCAACTCTGGTGTCTTCACTGTAGTACGTATTCGAATAAACCTAGCCATTTTGGTTAACCTATCCACAATTACCCAGACTAAGTCGTGCCCTCTCTGTGTCTTAGGTAATCCGACTATAAAGTCCATGGAGATACTCTCCCACTTCCCATTAGGAATATCCAATGGGTGGAGTAGTCCTCCAATCCTCAACCTCTCAGCTTTGTTGACCTGGCATTTATTGCACTTAAGCACATACTCTAGGACGTCCTTATGAAGTCCAGGCCAATAAAACTGCCTCTTAACAAGATCATAAGTCTTGTTAACTCCTGGGTGTCCCGCACTAGGTGTGTCATGACACTCATATAAAATATGCCGTCTCATCTCAATATCTCTAGGGACACACACCTTACCTTTGTATAACAGATATCCATCATGGACACTGTAATTCTTCCACTTGAATCCTTCTTGAGTACCCGTCGATACTCCATCCTCACTGGAAACCCGTATATCACGATCCCCATTCTCTTTCCCAAATCTCGGAATATGCAGGATCAAGCCTACATTTTCCTCTAAGGGACTCAAGTAGCTCGCTAGTGATCTGAGTAAAACTCAGTCCATTGAGCATAGGCATGCGGCTAAGTGAATCAGCCACCACATTAAACTTTCCCTTCCTATACCTAAGCTCATAATCAAACTCTTGAAGGGTCTCTGCCCATCGGGCCTTACGACCTTTAAGGTCTGTTTGATTAGAGAGCCACTTAATGCTCTCTTGATCAAACACTATCGTGACTTTGGCACCATATAAATAATGACGCCACTTCTTCAAAGCATGGACTATTGCATACAACTCCTTCTCATAGACGGAGTAATTCTTCTGAGCCGGTTCTAGTTTCTTACTCTCAAAAGCTATTGGTCGACCATCCTGTACTAAAACCGCTCCTATAGCAAAATCACTCGCGTCAGTCTCAACCACAAATGGTTTATTGGGATCTGCTATGTGTAAAAGTGGAGCTGTAGCAATTGCTACTTTCAACTTTTCCATATTTTGCTTCTGATCGTCTCCCCAATGAAAGGCTTTCCCTTTCCCTTTAAGTTGTTCCGTCATCGGGACATCAATTTTGGCATAGTTCTTAATGAATCTTTGATAGAAACCTGATAAACCTAGGAAGATCTGCAGCTCTTCCAGGTTCCGTGGATGTGGCCATTCCATAATAGCCCTTACTTTTTCAGGATCCACCTGGATTCCATCCTGGGAGACTATATGCCCAAGGTATCTAACCTCTCTCTTGAAGAATTCACACTTGGATTCCTTAGCAAAGAGTGAATTTTCCCTTAGCACTTGAAATACTTTCCTCAAGTGTTCCAAGTGCTCTTCTTCTGATGCACTATAAATCAGAATGTCATCTAAAAAGTCTACTACAAAGTGTCCTAGATAAGGCCGTAAAACACTATTCATGAGCTTCATGAAAGTGGCAGGAGCATTGGTGAGACCAAAAGGCATCACCAAGAACTCATAGTGCCCATATCTAGTCCTAAATGTAGTCTTAGGGACATCCTTTGCCCTAATCCTGACCTGATGATATCCTGATCTAAGGTCAAGCTTGGTAAAATACCTAGCTTGATGCAACTGATCAAATAGGTCTTCCAATCTAGGCATTGGAAACTTGACGATGCCCATGGTGAGTTACTAGGTTTGATGAAGCCCTTATCTAAATAATCCTGCAACTGCTTCTCAACCTCCTCATGCTGAGAAACACTAAGCCTATAAGGTGGTCTACAAATAGGGTTAGTGTTAGTAACAACCTCTATGGCATGGTCAATGTCCCCTCTCTCAGGTGGTAGCCCTCTAGGTAAGTCAGTGGGAAAAACATCTCTGTACTCAAACATAAGATCCTTAAAACTTTTAACCACACACTCTTGCAAAAAAGAATAGTAGAAAGTCCTGTTCATGTTTACATTCATAGCATGAAAATATACATCAGATGAGCTGTCTATACAATGCTCCATATCATGACTATACAATAAAAACATGTCCTGTACATGCTGAGAATAACAGAGACTATACAACTCTAATGATGAAATGAGAGGTGCACTAGGTACATCTCTCTCTCCCTGAATACAAACTTTACTTCCATTCTTTTCAAACTCGAGTGTGTTGTTTTGATAGCTGCGTTTAAGTGTGTCTCCCAACCCCCATAGCCACTCTCTTCCTAAGACTAGATCTGTCCTCTCCATGTTCATAATCTGGAAGTCCATAAAATCCGTATAGTCCTGCATCTTGACTTCCAAATTGGATACCATAGTATCCCATATTCTTTTATCTTGCCCTTGCATCATAGATACAATGTATTTATGTGCACTAGGCTGCTGGGGAATCTTTAATTTCTTGACCAAAGCATAGTTTATGAAATTATGAGTGGCAGAATCATCTATCATGACCCGCACCCTGGTCCCATATACACTACCATGTAGCTTAACTAAGTCATGTGGTCCAAACTGCGGTGAGCACAATGACTGAGTCAAACAACAGGTGTGCTCTATATCCTCGTGCATCACCTCCACTCCCTTGCAGCTAGAGCTGCCATGAATAGGAAGGGTTTGCACTAGGTGGACCAGCTTTTTGCCCTTTTCAGGGGCCGTAGAAGACTCTGGTCCCTTTTTCTTTTCTTCCCCCTTCTTGAGTGGACAGCTCCACTGTGAATGGCTAGGAGATAAGCACCTAAAACACAGGTTCTCCCTTTTGGCCTTCTCAAACTAGTCTGTGGATAGCCTAGGCCCTTGTGATCTTTGTTTTTTAATAAAAACTTTGTTTTTCCCAAAAGGCAACTTCTTCTTAAATTAGTCGTACTAAGAGGCTGGGGCTGATCCGTCTCCAAAGGAGTGTACTGAGGACGGTTATGGTCCTCATATATCTGTGCATATTTGATCGCCTCCTCAAATGTCTTAGGCGCATTCCTTCTGACTTCCCTCTTTATGGCTTTGTCCAAACCCCTAACAAACCCTCTGGTCTTCTGAAAATCATCTAAACCCTTAAGTTTCAAAATGATCTCTCCATAGTGGGATAGATAGACTGAAAGAGGCCTGCCTCTTTGAGTAATCCTATCCCACTCATCCTAATTCCTCTCCTCCTCATTCTCAAGAAGAAACTCTTTTAGAAAAAGAGTCTCAAACTGAGTCCAGCCAGTAGGGATAGAGTTCGCCTCCTTAAGACTCATCCACCACTTATAAGCACGCAGGCCGAGGGAAAGACTCGCCTCTAGCACACGATACTCAGGTGGGGTGCCCTTCAATTGATGCAAATCATGCCACTTTTGTAAAAAAGTGTAGATTGCATCCTTGTTCCTGTCTCGGTCATCCCCCGTAAAGGTAGGTGGCTTCAAGTCTTTGAGGAGGGGAGCTTCCCTAGAGCTCTCTCCTTTATGCTGACTAGGAAGAGAAGTCTCTTTCCTAGTAATCTCTAGAGGAATGGGAGGGGTCTCTCTTTCCTTCCTAGCTAGGAAAGAGGTGACACTAGTCTCAAGTGAGATCATTTGAGACTTAAGCTGTTGTATAAGAGATGTGATGCTACCCAAATCTTTCTCTAATTTAAGGGTTTGCTCTTTCAAGTCAATGAATTGGTCATGAGTGACAAATTCATCTAAAAGCTCTTCATAAGTGTACTCTTGCTTTGAAAGCTCTTTCTCTTCTAAGTTCTCTTCTATTTCTTGCCCTAATTCTACTTCCTCCATTCTAGCATCAGGATCCTCTAGTTGCTCTTTAGGTGGAGAAGTGGTCTCAACTACTTGTTTGCCTTTAGTTTCCATGTTTAAGTACCCTTCCCCCGTTTACTAACTAGAGTGTATGAAAATGAATGGAAGTAAAGTTCAAATATGCAAGAAGAAGAGAAATATATCACAAGAGCACTTCCCTGATACAAAGTAGAGCTGCGGAAGCGAAATCCAAGTGGTCCTTGATGCTTCAAGCCGCTGATTTTGAATCCTCGTCAGGCCCAAAAGAAAATTGGAAATGTCCGCTTGGTCCGGGGAGGTTCTCAACACCATAAACCATCCAAAACAATGCCAAAAACACGTGGGAAAAGCCCCAATCGGGCAAACTGAGTGAAACTGAGCAATTTCATAGATGTAACAATCCTCGCCAGTCCACAAATTGCTGCCCAGCACCTATACTTCAAGAATTTGAGACTATCCCAAGTGAAAAAGATGGATTTGGAGTCCGGATGACGAAAAACTAGGCTCGGGAGTGGCCGCCTAGTTCCTGCTGAACCGCTGCAGAGAGATTTTGGTGGGGCAAATCTCATCCAAGTCCAACACCGATGATTTTTGAGCGAAGCTTAGGAGTGTAGCTTCGAAACATGACCAAGATTTTTAATATCCGATATCGTATGAGGAAGCTATGGTGCGGAGAAGTCGGGTATGTCACCGATAGAAAGAATAAAACTTCATCTTCATAGATGGATGACTTTGGAAACTTCAAAACTGAGGAATGAAAGCTTCTTTCATCAAATCCAAGACCCCCATCCCATGACCACATCCCATATTACATACATATATCATTTTTTGGCCAAAATTTCAATCCATAGCACCACCTTGATACTCCAAATTCTCAAACAAAACTCGGACTATTATCTCCTTCTTCATATCGAACTGACTGTCATCACAATGAATGTCGGACTGGCGATGGTGAAGCTCCTAATCCCATATGCGCGCACGGCCGGTTTATAGGAGTATATAGTAGAAACTGAAAGGTTCAGTTCAGTACCTATGAGGAGGGGAGGAGGAAGAGAAGAGAAAGTATCTCTCTCTAAGCGTGGGCGGCTGCTGTCGACTGGACGCTCTCTCTCTTAACGCGCGCGCGTGCCTGGTTACTGAGTGCCGAATTGCTGGCTCGGATACCAATATTACCTTAGTCTTCCTGTGACTCCCCTCACTTTTGGGGGGGTCCTTGCACAGTCCACGAGGAGGCTCTTCTCTCTGTTCGCGCGAGCACGAAGACCGAAGACATTCTTTGAACCGCTCAACCACGTACGATTCTCTTAATGTCTCTCTCATTGATTGAGTCCAATGATCTACACATGAGTGCCACTTGGCACTCATGTGGGAATCCTCTAAAATGAGTTAGGAGGTGGTTCACACCTCCTCTTTTATTGACTCCTTGTAACATCTGCCCGAACTGATCTTCCTGCAACAGAACAAAAGACTGACTCCTCAAATGATAAGGCATTTGGATTGCCTTTCATCATCAACCGAAGAGTAGAAGCAAAACTCTGATATGAATCAGGAACACCATCCAGAATGGTCTGCAAAAGTGAGCTATCTGGTATAACCTCATCAGTAGACATCAACTATTCCTTCAAGTCTTTGATCTTCGTTAGGAAATTGTTAATAGAATCACCTTCATTCATGTGCTCACTCTCCAACTGTTTTCGGAGATAAGCAACACGAGCCTCATTCCTAGCTTGGTACAATGTGGTAAGTGTATCCCAAGCATCCTTAGCTATTCTGCAAGAGCGAATGTGAGGAATAATGGCATGTTTGACAGACAAAGCTATCAATGCATGTGCTTGGGCATCTCTGCCATCCCAACGAATCTCCTCTATAGTAGGTGCAGTAGAAACCGCAGCACGAACAAGAATATGCAGAATATCATCATCTTCGACACCTTCTGCATTAGCATCAGTACCTATAGTTGTAACATTTGCAGGTGTGATAGGACGTTTTTCGACACCCTGCACAATGTTCCAGAGTCCTTTTGCAACCAACACATGTCGCATCATATAAGCCCATAACAGGTAGTTGGTACCATCCAACTTATCCTCAACAGCCAACATACGGAATACATCACTCCTTTCAGCCATGGCCGGTGTCTAAAATACCTTAATGCAGAAAATTGATTGTGTCTCAAAAAGTTGAACAAAACTGCCCAGACAAATTCCACTAGACCTCTAGTAGACTTCGAGACGCTTATACTGGCCAATAGAAACTGGTATATACCTTTGGCACAAAAAGACAAAATAGCCTACACAAGTGGTACAATAGTGCGTTTGGAGGTCGAAACGAGCTCAGATCGCGATTTCAGCACCACACGGCAAAGCTATCTTGATCTTGAAAACACGATGAGTATGTTCACCAAAATTCGTGCGATTCTGAGACTCCAAACAGAGTAGTGTCGATGGTGCCCTAGATGAAGCGACAACTTGCTCTGATACCAATTGTTGG
Source organism: Ceratopteris richardii (assembly GCA_020310875.1). Taxonomy (NCBI): domain Eukaryota; kingdom Viridiplantae; phylum Streptophyta; class Polypodiopsida; order Polypodiales; family Pteridaceae; genus Ceratopteris; species Ceratopteris richardii. The sequence continues at coordinate 86,696,663 of CM035425.1, read as the reverse complement.
AGTTAGACGTCGGCGGAAGCATGCGAACAACACAAGGAAGAAGAAGAAGCTTGGAGCACAACACACAATACTGAATGTATTACTAGAGAATGTACAAAGATAAGTAGCCCATTAGGGCAATAGGCGTATATACAAGGGGGGGGGGAGGAACCTCCTAAAGAGGGAAAAAAGTGCCTCGGCGGTCCTAGTGTGTTCACACACATCACTATCTAAATATATCAACACACAAACCATCAGTTCCCGGTCATGTCCCAAGATTTCAAAGTCTTACATGAACTCCCATCAACTATGGACGTACTAAAAAAGGCAGGCATTCATAAATACTTCGAGCTACCCATCTATAAACCGGACTTTCAATGATGTACTCATGTGACGAACACTCTTCAACCAGCCTTACATAACCCCTTAGTGCTAGAAGCAAAAGTTCTGGATGCGGAAGGAAAGTGGGTGATTATTCAATTCACTCACGAATTGATCAAAAGAAGCTTTTGGATGGGAAAAGGATGGGAATATAGACCTAAAAGATGAAAGTCGAGGAACAAAGACCCACACTTTCATGGACATCAATCATATAGATATTGAAGAAGAGGTCTATCCAATTCACCAACATTTTTGCTTTCCAAACATGCAACGCTACATGACATCTCAAAAGATCATAGTGCAACTCTTATCTTATGCAACCAAACAGATTGGTAATCAAGTGAACCTGACATCCTACATACAAGAGCGTTTATTCGAAGCAAAGAAACAGTGGGGGCACAAGAAGTTCCTAAATGGAAGTGTAGCATTTACCATCCTGGTCTACCATGCATTAGGTATTCGAGAATATCTTAAGGAGATGCCTTCATCAATAGAGATGGCTAAATATGCAAAGCTAGCCACTGTACCAAGGAAAAAGAAAGGAATCAAAGTGATGGAAGAGGCAAGAACCAGCTCTCAGCCTAGGATGAGAGGAACAAAGAGATTAAGGGAAATGTTAAAGACAGAAGAAGCACTTCCTACTTCAAAAAGAATACACGTACTTCCAAAGACAAAAATTGAAGACACCAAGCCCATTACGAAAGAAGAATTAAAGGAAGCCATGGAAGCTACTCACCAAAGTGAATCTGCCAATATAAGGGCATCACTATTGTTGAGCCCATAAAAGTCATATTGGTGAAAGTCAACTACAATCAAAGTCAACCACAATCAAAGTCAAACTGGTCAAAATCAACATTTTCAAGGTCAAAGGTCAACATGGGTAAAGTCAAAGCATTTAAAGTCGGGTGTCAAGCTGCACAAGTAATTGTTCACAAAGGGTAAAATTGCAGAAGTTGGATGCAGGTTGCAGAGGTATTTCTATAATTCCCTAAGGTTCAAAAGTGTTTTTAAAGTGTTTGGAAGGTTCAGGTGAACCCTCTCTTAGGTGCACAATTGAAGAATTAAAAGGCAAAATTTGAAGGTATGTGAAGCGGGGACAGCGTACGCAAAAGTGAAAGTATGGCCCCACAATTAAAATTTTTGTTTTAGTCTAAAGTCACTACAAGACAAAATAGGGATTCATTGGCTATCCACTTTTGGAGACAATCTTGGGACATCAAAGTGAGCACCAAGATACTCTAGCACTAGGCCTACAGAAGTTTGAAATGGTGTCCTCTTTGCCCAAACTTGAGGCACTTGGAAAACATGTTTGTGAAGGCTGTATTTTGGGCAAAATGCAGCGTTCGTCCTTTCCAAAAGATGGTTCAGTTCGGGCTACTCAGAAATTGCAGCTTGTACATAGTGATGTCTGTGGTCCTATGCAGACACCTTCTTTTGGGAATTATCTTTACTTCGTGACTTTCATCGATGATTTTTCTAGGCATGCATGGTTATATCCATTGAAGGCAAAGTCCGAAGTGTTCATGTGCTTCAAATCTGTCAGCATGTAAAATGGGCACCCTCCATTCTGATCGAGTAGGGGAATATATGTCTTCTGATTTTAATGCATTTCTGGCTGAACATGGGATAAAACACCAGTGTACAGTGTCATATACACCTCAACAAAATGGAGTTGTTGATCGAAAGAATAGGTCACTCATGGAGATGGCGAGGTGTATGGTCAAGAGTCAGGGTTTACCACAGTTTCTGGCTTGAGGCTGTCATGTGTGCAGCATATGTACTGAATAGGTGTCCCACTAAAGCATTGCAGTCTATCACTCCATATGAGGCTTGGCATGATCGCAAGCCGTCTGTTGCTCATCTCCGTGTTTTTGGTTGTTTGACATATGCATTAGTGCTTGAACAACATTGCAGAAAATTGGATGATAAAGCAGTAAAATGTATTTTTGTTGGGTACAATTGTGAAAGTAAAGGCTATCGTCTGTATCATCCACAGACTAAACACATTCTTGTTAGCCGTGATGTTTTTTTTGTGGAAGATGCTATTTAGCCATTGCTTTCATGTACTAAGGAGACATCTGTTAGCTCCAAAGACATGTATGATACTTTGCTGCCTCTTTTTACAGGTGGACAGTCTAGTGCTGGTCCCAATGAAGCAACTTCTCAGCCTTTGCAGGTTTCATATGATGATGCAGATCATTCCATTTCTGATGCAGATTTACATGATGCACTAGTTGATGAGAGAGTTGATATTGAGCAGGCAAAAACTATGCCAAAATGGCTGGTGTAGACTTTGCGTGACAACAATTAGATACACCTTAGTCATATCGTACTCGTTCAGGCTCTCATAGTGCCTCTTTTGCATCAGATTGCTATGCTATGGCTGCATCTAGTCTCTGTGATGAGAATGAGCTTGTTTTGTTTGATGAAGCACAAAATTCAGAAAATTGGATGGCTGCTATGCAACCTGAATATGATGCTATAATGAAGAATGATACTTGGTGTTTATGTGACTTGCCTCCTCGCAAGAAGGCCATTGGCACTAAGTGGGTATACAAGCTAAAGTGTAAATCGGATGGTACAGTTGACAGGTATAAGGCTAGGCTTGTTGCAAAGGGTTATGCACATGAAAGAGGCATTGATTTTGATGAGACCTTTGCACCTACATGCCGTATGACTAATGTTCGGAGCATTTGTGCACTTGCAGCTCATCATGGTTGGAATGTACATCAGTTGGACATTAAAACAACATTTTTGAATGGTGACTTGCATGAAGAAGAGTATGTTTTTCAGCCCCGTGGCTTTGTGCAAAAAGGGCATGAAAACCAGGTGTGCAAGTTAAAGAAGGCATTATATGGTTTAAAGCAAGCACCACGTGCTTGGTATGAGAAGATACATACCTATCTGATTGCACATGGTTTTGAGAACAGTCCAACTGAAAGCACCTTATATGTTAAGCGTGCTAATGATGTGCTTCTGATCATTATTGTCTATGTTCATGACATGTTGCTCGCTCATCCTATTGAGAAGCATATTGTTGATTTTAAGGCTGATTTGCATGCCTCATTTGAGATGTCTGATTTGGGGCATTTGCATCACTATTTGGGCATTCAGTTTATGCAAGTTGATGGTGGAATGGCATTGTGTGCAGCATTTTGGCCTTGAAGACTATAAGCCTATTGCCACTCTTATGGAGACAGGTTTACGATTGAGTCTTCATGATGCTGGAGATGCATTTGATGTTGTTCTCTATCAGCAAGCTGTTGGATGCTTGATTTACTTATGCATTACTCGGCCAGATATTCAGTTTGTTGTCTCACAGATGAGCAGGTTTATGCATTGCCCAGGAGTCAAGCATTGGCAGGCAGTTAAGCGCATCTTTCGCTATTTGAGTGTTACTCGACTACTTGGGTTGTTTTATCCCAAGGGGGGATCACTACCGCCAGATTTGCATGCTTTTTCTGACTCTAATTAAGCTGGTTGCTATGACACTCGTGTGTCCACTAGTGGCTTTTGCTTCATGCTTGGTAGCTCATGTATATCTTGGTTGAGCAAGAAGCAACCTACTGTGGCCACTTCCAATTGTGAGGCTGAGTATAGGGTAGCTTTCACAACGACTGTTGAGCATGTGTGGCTCAGACGCCTTATGGCTGATTTGGGTGTTGGTCAGACTTCTGCCACCACCATCTTCACTGATAATCAGAGCGCATTGGCAACTGCGAGGAACCCTGTGCTCCATGATCGCACTAAGCACATTGAGGTGCATTATCACCATGTTAGGGAGAGGTTCTCTTCTAGGGAGATCAGCTTGGCATATGTGCTAATGCACGAGAACATTGCAGACCTTTTCACGAAGGCTTTGCCTAGGGAGAAGTTTGAAGCTTTCTGCAAAGCTTTGGGCTTACTTCCTTTTGTGGAGTGATTTCCACATAGCTTCGCACTTCCTTATACATGAGTGCCAGCTCCTTGTTCACCGCATCACTCCTAGGAGGGATTTGTTGGTATGTTTAGGTAGTGATGTGTGTGAACACACTAGGACCGCTGGGGCACTTTTTTCCCTCTTTAGGAGGTTTTTCCCCCCGGGTGTATATATGCCTATTGCCCTAATGGGCTACTTATCTTTGTACATTCTCTAGTAATACATTCAATATTGTGTGTTGTGCTCCAAGCTTCTTCTTCTTCCTTGTGTTGTTCGCGTGCTTCCGCACGTCTAACTCCAACACGGTGTCCATGATCTTGATTGTCACCAAGAAAAGATGCTCTATTGCAGGTTGTTCTTCTTGAAACCAGTGACCTTTGGCTTTGGTCGCACTTTGTAGTGGAAACTCCAACCCCTCTTTTTGAATGATTGTCTCGGAATCCTCGGAGGCCATCTACACTTGAATAAGGAAAGAATCAATTTCAAGTAGAAACCAATTCATGTGTTTTATGTGTGGTTCAGTGATATGTCATTTCTTTCGTCGCTCTGTTCCCCTTGCTTAAGTAAGTAAGGTCTCTTACCAAACTTCTTTTGATTTTCAATCTTGAAAGAAAACTAGATTAGATCTAGTCGAAGCACTTATTTATTTACAATGTACGATCATTCTTATGGCAGTTGAATCTAAGACCTATTCCAGTGATGGAAATGTGCACCACTAGTTTTTTTGAAGAGATAATATGTTGAATGCATGGCCTTGTAATGTGGCCCTGTCATGCATACTCTATGTGCAATGGACTCTTCATGAGTGCAAGTAGAATCTTGTTGAGTCAGTTGTTCCTGTGCTTGCTGCATCTTTGGAATCCATATGAACTTTGTAGTTGGCGATTGAGGCATTTGTTGTTATCTGGCTTGTCGTTCTTTGGTCCTTGTCTCCTTCTTACTTGAAGTCTGAGTTTTTTATGTCATGTTCCTTTGGTACCCTTGATGAGTCTTTTTGAACCTCCTTATTTCACTTTGTAGGCATGATATCTCGTTAAGCTTTTCTAGCTCTTGATTTGCAATCTGTCTGGCCTTCTTCAGAATCCATATACATTGATGTGTCTTCTGGGCCTCTACTAATGACTTTGGAAGCCATACACAAAGAACTCTTGGTGGTTCTGATTGCATAGGTGAGTAATGGTTGTCTCTCCTAGTCTTTACTGAGTGGCTGATATGCTTCTATGTTGAGTTGTCTGGTTTAGTCATTTGATCCTTCCATACCCATTGTAAACAAGTATTACATGGGTGTGATGCTCGAACGGTAGACGTCCAGTTGGGTTTTCTTCTTATAGTATAGATAGATTTAGAGGTGATGTCCTCACTCTCTCTTGTTGGTTCATCTCTCATGGGCAAGGTGGTCACACACTCATGTGACACATCCTTAGTTGCAGGCAATTCTAGATTAGGGCATTCTTGGGATATACTCTTTACTAATCATTTTCCTTCTCCTTGTCTAAGTTTTCTTCCTTGGGTTTGGTGACCTTGTGAATTTGAGATGGCATGTCTTCCAATAGACTAAACATTTCCTTATGTCCTATTTTGGCTTATATGTATCCTTGTGTTAAATGAATGGTCACTTCATTCTCATTAATCTAGTCTTGCCCTAGGACCAGATTTTCAATTAGGTCTTCGTCTTTGCATACCAAAACTCTTTGCTCCATAGTGGAATTTCCTAAGTGGAGGGATATTAGGGCTTCTCCAGCACATTCTATGACTTGGCCTCCAATTCCTATCATGCATGCTTTAGTGGGACTTATGGTTGTTTGGATCTGTGTAATTAATGTCATTCGTATGCAGCTTAGAGCCGCTTCTGAGTCAATCAAAGCATCTACTAGCTGATACTCTCTGGTACCAATTCCTAGGTTTAAGTATGGTTGGGAGATGCTTAGGCTCGTATTATTTGTATGGTTTACTTGGTAGTTGGCCATAAGTATTGGTTCCTCTCCCTGTAGATATCGTTCATCCCTTTTTCGTATCCACTCTTTCCGTCTCTTGATACATTCTAAGGCTCCCTAGTGTGCTTCTCCTCTAATTCTCTCTTCTTCCTTCTTTCGATTCAGTGCTCCTATGAGTCATGCTAACATCTGGTCAGTTAATGGCTCCATATATTGTTTCACTCGACATCCACTTATGTAGTTGGGAAATATATTCCACCTAATGTGGCTAGATTCACTGCTCCACTTGTTGAGATTCTATTGATCAATAACGATCCGTATCCACATTGCTGCAGTTTCTTGGCATGTTGTTTCAATGTATATACAAGGACTAAATCTCCTTATTTTAAGCATTTGTCTTTGATGTGTGCATCATAATATGCCTTAATTCCCGCAACTACTTGTAGTCTTATTTCGTGTAATTTCTCAATTTGCTCGAGTTGCTTGGATAGTTCATGTCCTGTCCACTCATACCGTAAATCATGGGTCCTAGAGGCATATCATCTGTCCTAATAGGGTACTTGGCTCTTTGGCATACCTCACAACTCCGCACATAAGTGTTTGCATCCATATGTAGAGTTGGCAACCACAAGCCTGCGAAGAGAATCATTTTTACAATTCTTTCAGCTGAAAAATGTCCTCCTGCGGCCCCTGCATGTGCCGTCTCTAATCTAGGTAAATACTCTTCTTCGTGAATGCATAGCCGAAGCTGATTGTCCTTTCCTCTTTTGAATAGTTGCCTTCCCATTATAATGTAGTCATTGGTGTTATTGTAGAGAATTGTAATGAAGTGTGGTCTTTCGGAGTAATTTCTTCGTAGTATGAGCATCTACCAATGTGCTCATGAACATCTTTCGGCATGTTTGGCCAGTACACTCCCAATTGTTTTAATTCCCTTAGTGTTCCATGAGCTCCTTTGTGCATTCTCCATCGATTTACATGAGCTTGCTTCATTAAGTTTTTTTGTTTAGCCTCTTCCACACACCTTAACAATACACAGTTAGGTTCTTTGTAGTACACACTTCCTGCCACAATGTGCAAATTACGTGATTGCAAAAATCCTTTCCTAGCATCCTTGTTAATTATATGATGGGGTCCATGGGTAAGTATAGGAATTAACTTTTCTGCCCACTTTGGAGATACTTCTAGGTTGAACAAGTATGTATCTGGTAGGTCATCTGCCACTCCATTAGGTGGTTCTCCATGAGTTAACCTAGACAGATGATCGGCTCTCACATGGGTATTTCCTTTTTTTACCACTACTTCGAAATCAAATTCCATCAGCAACAGAAACCATCTTACTAGTCTTCCCGAGTTACAGGGCCTATTGACTAAGTACAATAAGGCTTGATGGTCTATGAAGAACTTGAACATGTTAGCTAGAAGGTAGTGTCTAAGTTTCTTAACTGCATACACCATTCCTAAACCTTCTCGTTCTATAGTCGTATAGTTTCTTTCCGCTTGGTTTAGTTGTCTGCTTGCATATGCAATAGGGTGGTCTAATTTTCCTTCATCTGTAGGTTGAGCCAGGATGCATCCTATTACATAGTTGGAGGCATCTACACGGATATGAAATGCTTTATTCCAATTGGATATTTTCAAAATAGGAGTTGTACTTAATCATCTTTTCAATTCATTGAACGCTTTTTCGCATTCGTCCATCCATGTAAATTGGGTTAAGAATCCATATAATGGTTTGGCAATTATGGCGTACATGTGGATAAATCTACGATAGTATCCACAATTGCCCATAAAAGCTTGCACTTCCTTAGCATTTTTTGGTCTTGGTAGCTCTAGGATTACCTTAACATAATCCTCGTCAGTGGAAATTCCATTCTTGGATAGGATGTGTTCTAGAATCTTTCCTTGTCTCACCATGACGATGCATTTTTTAGGATTCATGCACACTCGATATTGTAGACACTTCTCAAATATCCTTTCTAATTTTGAAATGTGTTCATTTCTCTGACCTTAGTATGTGCATAAGTCATCTACGTATATTTCCATACTCTTCCTTAGGAATTCCTTAAAAACATGACACATCAACCTTTGGAAAGTAGTAGGGGTGTTGGTGAGTCCGAATGGCATCACTCTAAAAGCATAGACTCCCCATTCCATTGCAAATGCTGTCTTATGTTGATCTTTTGTAGTGATAGCTACTCGATTGTACCCGGAGAATCCATCTAGGAAGCCATAGACTTCCTTACCTGCAACTCTCTCCAAGAGATGGTCAATGATAGGTAAGGCATAGCTATCATGGATCGTGGCCACGTTTACTTTCTTTAGGTTAATACACACTCTTAATTTTCCATTTTTCTTGGGTACGACCACTAATGCTAACACTCGTTGTGTGTGCTCTATCTCGTATACGAATCCGACTGCCAACAATTTGTCTATCTTCTCTTTAATTTTTGCTGAATAGACATCATTATAAGTGTAAGGGTGTTTCTTTGATGGTTTTGCATCAGGTGTCATTGGGATTCTATGGGAACAAATGGATGGATCGACTCCTTGAGGTCCTTGTAGGTCCATACAAATACATCTCGATATTCTCGAATTAGGTTTATCAATTCCTCTTCCTCTTCTGGTGACACTTCTTTTCGAATGTACATACATCTCTCTTCTCCATCTTCCATGGTCACTATCACTTTCTTAGTTTGTTCCTTGTTATCATATGCTTCTCATTCTCTAGCCTCCCATTTGTGCATTTGGATAGCTATTTTCTTCTCTTCTACTTCATACCTTTTGAAGTGCTTTGGGACTTCAAAAAGATATGGGGTTGGTTCTACCTTATCTAATGTTTCTTTGTTGTTTGGTCTTGTCTGAGCTGCTTCTATTGCTAATACCTTGGGTATCCCTTCTTCGTTCTCACCCTGGATTGCTTCTAAATATCGTTCCTCCGAATCAAATTTTGGCTCCATTTCTATGCTTTCATACTCCTCCCTCCATTCCTCTTCTTATAATTCTCCTGCCTCTACTTCCTGAAGGACTACCATGTAAAAACTTACATCATAACCTTCTTCATCTATGCATCTATTCATGGTTAATACCTCCTCATTTACACACACATCTAAGGTGGCTAGAATCTCCATCCAACTGTGTGGTTCGAATGCTTTCCCCTTTGGCCAAATCTTTCTCCTTAGGTCTCCAACATGAGATAAAGTAAATAGTCGTAGAAAGCAAAAAGGTGTTAACAACCATTGCACGCCCTACCAAGTTAACTTGCATACCTTTCCAATGATTTAGTTTGCTATCCAGTTTGGATAGCACCCAGTTCCACCGTTGGTCCATTGAGATGTCGAAGCCCATCGTAATACCAAGGAGACGGAAGACTTGACCTCTAGGGATAGCTTGACACCCCTGATCTAACAACGGTTGGGGTGGTGGTCCACGGATTGCTCTGAATGCAGTTTTAGCATGGTTGATTTTTGAACCTGATGCCACACAAAAGGTGTCGAGGCAACTCTAGAACACCTCAATGTTGTTCACATCCTTATGTACAAAGGCATTCATGTCATCGTCAAAGAGTCTCGCAATCATTTGGCCATGAGCAAGAGGTAGGAAAAGACCCTTGAGATTGCCAGTGTCCATGTGATACTTTAGTAGGCGACTGAGGCCATCCGAGGCGATAGCGAAGAGTAGAGGAGCCAGAGGGCAGCCTTGCCTGATAGATCTTTTTAAACGTATGGGCTCAAAGAGTTTACTGTTGATATTTATTCTCGTTGAAGCATTTCCGAGAAGAGTGGAAACCATCTTTGTGAACTTTTGGCTGCATCCAAGGTCTTTCAGTGATTGAAGAATAAAGTCCCATTCCAATCTCTCATACGCTTTGTCGAAGTCGATCTTAATGAATACCAGATCTTGTGCAGAATCCTCCGCAAACGCAAGGCCTTCCCAAATATCGATAACTACTTCAAGTATAGATCTACCTTTGATAAAACCTTTTTGGTCCTCACATAGCCATGACTTTAAATGACAAGAGATTCTATTGGCGATAACTTTGGCAATTATCTTGTATCTAGTTTGGAGCATGGTAATCGGTTGCCAGTTTTCAATTTTGTTATTATCTCCCCTTTTGTGAATTAACTTGATGATGCCATTATTAAGACACTCACGGAGGGCACCGAAGGAGAGAGCCTCTTGCCACACCAACGTAGTGGGTTGGCCACCACGTGCTTGAAGGACTTGAAAAATTCATTGGTGAGGCCATCAAGACCCGGACTTTTTCCATTGGGAAGAGCATCACTAACCTCGATAATTTTGTTCTCGGAAATGATAGCATCCAACAGAGAATTCATGTTCTGTGGGATTCTAGATTGAGCAACCCTTGAGATGGTTGCCATGCAGTCACGCCTGTGCGGGGAAAGAGGAGTCGAGATCCCGAGAAGGTGGGTAAAGTGCTCGATGATGATAGATCTATTCTCAGCTTCCGTGCTACATTCGATCCCATTGTTATCGACCAAGAAGGGGATGGATCCCGTAGCTTGTTTCCTTTTGAGGATGTTACACATCTCTTTCGATGGTTTGTCAGCCTTCCCCGCCCACCAATCTTTGAAGAATATTTGTAGATTTTTCCTTTGAATCTCTTCCTCGAGTCTGAGTCTTCCCCTGATTTTCAGAAGCCCTTGTTGGCATTGCAAGTTACCTTTGTTAACTTCTTCTTCAATCCGTGAGAGCCTCCGGTACACCCTTTCTCTTCTTTTTTTTTTCGGATATCTCTTATAGCCTTATGAGTCCTGATTAGAATTTGTCGAGTCCTTTCCACGACGCTTCTCCAGCACTTAGCCGGTTCATTACAGTAGGCAAATGCCTCCGTCCACACTGCAGTAATTTCTTGGTGGACAGAGGGGGGGGAAAACGACGTCTGACAAGCATGAAACCACGGAGCTTTCCGGAGCATGGGAATCAGTTTGAAAGAAAGAGTAATCGGGTAGTGGTCCGAGATAGTTAGGTCCATGTGTTGGGAAATCGTGGGAATACCCCACTAACGGATGGTGTTTTGGTCGATGTAACATCTATCAAGTCTCGCTTTCCTTAGAGAGTCCCCCAATTGGAGATTAGACCAGAAGAACCCCTTCATGTCTTTCACCTTGACCAGGTCGAGATGAAGGAACAATGGTCGTAAAAAAAAAGTAGTTGAAAAGATATTGTATATCATGTGCACATACATTTCTACTCTCTCAATATCTAGATATCCGAGATCTACAAACCTCGAAAGATAGCCTTGGGCCATGGGAGAGGCCAATCACAACATGCCCTTGGGACCTATCGACAGGGGATCCTCTCCCCGGCTTTCCACTTATAATTCATTCTCAGGCTTTGTACTTATAATTCTGTCTCTTTAATTTATTTTCTGTTCTTTTCCAAAAAATATAGATATTATAAATTAAATTCTGCACTATAGAAAAAATGACCGTACATAACCTGAGAAGGACGAGATAGTGCGCGTGAACGGCTTCTTATTAAGAGAGGCGGCGCACAAGGCGCATACTGACATCGCCAAGCCGGAAAGCGTACATCTGTTTTTATTTTATTAAATAACGAAACACAAAAATTCCGTGTCGTGGAAAATTGCGCATGAAGGTCGGACGCCGGGGAGCAGCTTGAGGCCTCACTGCCGGGACGGCCAAGGAAAAAGGCGCCCTACAGGCGTCCTTGCCTCCGCCGCCAGAGAGAGACCTCCGAGAGACCTCGAGTCCGCCTTTCAGGCGATGAAATAAGGTCTGGAGTCTGGACTCTGGAGGCTGAACTCATCAGGAAAAGAGTCTACAACTTACAAAACATACAGCGCGGAGGAAGAAAGAGACTAGCACCGAGTGCATCACTGCACACTCGACTTAGAGAGAAGAGAGTGAACACTGAGTGCATACTATACACTGGATAGTACACTGTCCTTGGAAGGCTTGGAGCCCTCATCAAGCAGAGTCTTACCTCCATGATCCGCGCCTCTTCCTCCAGCCATGGCCCCTCGCTGCCCGCCACGCAGGAAATTTGTCCTCTCCGTCGTCATTCCCTCCGCCCGGACACAGCAGCGAACCCACCATCTTCCTATCTACTATCGACTATCCTCACTTGACTATTGAGTCCCCTCTCTCTCTCTCTAGTTCTGATTTGCGTCTCGGTTCCTCCCATCGGCTCTAGCCTCTCGTTATCAGTTGGCAGTCTTCTTTCGATCGATGTCTTAGCTTTCTCTCTTCTTTTCTGGTTGAGTAGCTGACGGCTACTGACGAGAAGAGAGTCCAGACGACTGCTGAGCTTTAGCATACACCTACTCTTTTTCTCTTTCATTGGATGTGTTTCTTTCTCTCTCTCTATTGCAGAACAAAGATGATCGGCAGCTTTGGCCACTGTGCAAGAGAGAGAAAGGAAGAGCCCCATACCTCATACATTTCCTAGAATTTTGCACCCAGCAGCTTTCGCCTTGTTGCTGCTGCTACTATTCCCATGGGTGCTTGCCTTCTTCTCCGAGATAATATAATAAAAACCTTGTAGGCAAGCTCAGCGACAAGGACTACGTCCTGCAACACAACATGGCTTCATCTCCACCTGCCTGCTGGCTACGTCGAGCCGCAGCGCTGGTGCTACTTGCGTTTGCGTTCTTCATGCCGCATATTCGTGCAGAGGTAGCGGACGAAGGTAATCTCTGCTTCCCAGGTCCTTCAACGTGACTCTTTGGTTCCTACTTAGCGTTTTCAAGACAAGAAAAGCTGCATGAAGTCGCGCTATATTTCGTGGGTGCATTGCCTGTATGTGAAGGCGTTAAGGAGGATGCAGACACGCCACTCTACTAGAAGAAATGGACGGAAAAGGGCAATGTGGGTGTTGGGTATTTAGAGGGTAATGTAAAATACTTCAGTGTTGCAGTGGCCATGGTTGGTATTTTCTGGGTTTCTCGTTCATCTTCGTCGTTCAGAAGGCGGGAGGAAAAGATGAACTGCTTTGTTTCCTGGAAATGGATGTGGTATGTCTCAGTTTTCACGTATCCTGTTTTCTGCGCAGGAGATATCCTGATAGAGATAAGGAGAAGTTTGGTGGACGCGAATAATGCTCTCTACGAATGGTCTGAACCCGCCGATAGTGACCATTGCTCCTGGAGGGGTATCATCTGCGACAATGTTACCTTCTCCGTGATAGCTCTGTGCGTGGAGTACTCTCGCTCATTTGATTTTGCCCTTGTTTATCTACAGTTTTCGTCAACTATAATCCCTCGATATTTCTCAGGAACCTTTCTAGCCTAGGAATCGAAGGAGAGATCTCCCCCAACATTGGGAAGTTACAAAAGCTACAGATCATGTAAGTGGTGATGAGCTTCCGGACCCTCTTTTGTTCCTCCATGCTTGGGCATCTTTCTCTTGTAACGCAACGTGTTATTTCGTATCAGAGACTTGAGCCGTAACTCCATTTCGGGGATCATACCTGACGAAATAGGTGGCTGCGTTGATTTACAATACTTGTAAGTGACTATTTGCACTCTGGCTATTTCCATACGGCTTATTCCCTTGATCATTAGCAGGTGTTTTGTCATCATTCTTCGTGTCTGGGAACCTTAGTATGAGGACGATGGGTATTGAAATGCACCTTTACTCAGAATGAAACACAATCATCCGGTTGTATCACATCCAGTTATACTTGAAAATAGGATTGCGCCATTTGACAGAGGTTGATGAGGTAGTATTCAGGATAATCTGTGCGAACATGCACACTGACATTATCTGCAACCATATCGACGCTCCGACAGAATTGTACAGCTTCTTTGTCTTTCTGAACGGATGCCTTCATCGTCTTTCTTGTCCGTACGCCCAAGCAACTTTTATGTTGTTAACGTATAATTTCTTCTGGGGAGACTTTGAAGGCTTGATATTTGTCGTGATTGGTGATGCTACCGGTGAATTTCTGGCTGTTGAGCTCTATTGACTTTAATATCTTCCACCTTCCAGATTCATCAATTCGATCGTCGCTTACGAACGGTCGTACCATTCCAGCATTGTGGTCTTCCACGGTGCAATGATCTATGTACAAAACCTTATCGTTCAGGAATAAACAATCCACTAAGAATTGCCTAAGAATGTACGCGATGTTAACGGTGCTAGCCTGCGTTTCCATACTCGGGAATATGCATTCTGCGAACTGAACTGTTGCTTGTTGGTTAAATATGATTGGATTCCAGTGGGATCAGCATATCCTTGTAATGCTGATCTTTCGAAATATAATGCACGCTTCTTTGCACTGATGTGCATTCTTGTCACAGGGATTTGTCATTCAACCTTTTATCTGGGGAAATTCCATTTTCCATCTCAAGATTGAAACAGCTGGAGCATCTGTAAGTCCATATTTTGGGTTATACCAGAATCAAACGGTGCATCTGCAAGTCCATATTTCGTGTTTAACTCTGTATTTGTGTGATATGTATCGAATGGACGACTGTGATTCAAGAGTCGAGCACTTCGTGACGAATTTTTTTATTCTATCAAGTGCATATAAGCCTCCTTGTGACGCACGCCATTGTTTATCACTTGATGCAGCATTCTGAAGGGTAATCAGATATCTGGTCCAATACCATCAACACTTTCGCAAGTCCCGAATCTTAAAGTGTTGTGAGTATGATATCTTGGATGGTGACGTGGTTGTTGCCTTTTTCGATTTTAAAGCTTTTACTAACTTCAACGTATTATTTTCTTGATACTGAAGGGATTTGGCTCAAAACAATTTGACTGGTGAAATCCCTTCACTATTGTACTGGAGTGAAGTTTTGCAGTATTTGTAAGATATCCTCGATTTCAATCATCGTGATTCATATTGAATTTTTGAGTTGGAAATATCGACCCTAAAACTGGTTCTTGTCCTCTACAGAGGGTTGCGGAACAATTTTTTATCTGGTCAACTTTCCCCTGACATGTGCAGATTAACAGGGTTGTGGTATTTGTAAGTATTGTTTGTCAATGATTCTGTTGAAGCTCGTTGTAGATGAATGAGGTTATCTAGAAGTTCTGAAATGCAGTGATGTGAGGAGCAACAATCTTTCAGGATCAATACCCACCAGTATTGGGAACTGTACAAGTTTTGAGATATTGTATGTCTCTTTCCATTGTATGATTTGCATGCATGTTCTTAATGTTGAACGGTTGACTAAAGTGCTGCATTGACAGGGACTTGGCTTTCAATCAGCTCACTGGAGAGATCCCGTTCAACATTGGTTTCCTCCAAATTGCTACTTTGTAAGTCTCTTGGAAGTGTGGTTGGTAGCGGTGTATGTGGAGTCAATCTCCTCACAAGTTTCCCATTCTATAGGTCATTGCAGGGCAATCAGCTGACAGGCAAGATTCCAGATGTCATTGGACTGATGCAAGCCCTTGCCGTTTTGTAAGTTCTGGATCTGGTTTGATTGATATCAAAATAGTTCTTCTGTAATCTTATGGGTGCGAAAATTTGCATGTATCATAAGAATAGCTACAAGGGGTCATGATGGGAGTACGGGAGAATCGGCGGCTTGTATTACCCTGTTATGAAGCATAAACACTGTGTCATTCATCATTTGCTATCTCATCTGATTTTATTTGTACTGCTATAAGATGTTTATCCCTGGAAACCAAGTGTGGTGATCCTTGTTCTCATGTTTTCATTTCGGTGCAGGGATCTTAGTTACAACCAATTGCATGGACAGATTCCTCCAATTCTTGGAAACCTTACTTACACTGGGAAACTGTATGACATTTCTCCCTTGCAGCCATGCAAGTTTCAGCCTATTGGATTTCTGATCACAATAAGAAGCACGTTTTTTCTACAGTTACTTGCATGGAAATCATCTGTCTGGGGCAATTCCTCCTGAACTTGGGAATATGACTAAGCTGAGCTACCTGTAAGGACAGTCGCTTTAATTATGGTAGAACATATCCCGTATTGGTGTGTAGGAGTGTAATCTTGTTACATATTTATGCAGACAGTTGAATGATAATGAATTAACAGGGAAGATACCAGCTGAGCTTGGAAAATTGCAATCTCTGTTTGAATTGTATGTGTGGATATGTACTTGGCTCATTGTTTTTGATAATATTATCCAGTTTATCTTATGAATGATAATATGCAAAATGCTGCTGTTTTTATACAGGACATTGTCTGGAAATTCTCTTGAAGGGCAGATCCCTGAGAGCCTGAGCTCCTGCATATCTCTGAATTACCTGTAAATATCTTAGAAGTGGATTTTGGGGTTGATCAGTGGCCAGATACTGGCTTATAACCTTTTTATTTTGCAGAAATGTACATGGAAATCAATTGATTGGGACAATACCGAATGAATTTCAGAGGATAGTCAGTCTAACATACCTGTAAGTCTAGCTGCATTATAATATTGTTCCAAATCCATGCTTCCTTCTGGCATGTCTTCATCTTCGTGTCTGGTGCAATTCAGAAATTTATCATCAAATCAGATTCACGGGAGCATACCACAGGAGCTTGGGAGAATCCGCAACCTTGACACACTGTAAGGAATGATGCTGAATGGGCAGTGCATTGATTGTGGTATTGCCAGCATCTTTATGAGTAGATCACTGAGCTGTGAAGCTTGAAATGTCTCTTTAGGGATCTTTCTCACAATCATATTAGTGGGCCCATTCCAAATTCTATAGGCGACCTTGAACACCTTCTAATTTTGTAAGATATTTCATTGCTTCAATAATATGCTGGCTGCTTTGTCTACAGTGTATCAAATCTTTCCTGTCATTTTACAGGGATCTTAGTGACAATCGTATCACTGGAGTTATTCCTGCAGAAGTCGGGGAGCTAAGAATTATATCTAAACTGTAAGAACCTATTCTCATATCCAGCCACGTTTTAATATTGAAGCCATCTGGCAATTGAGAAGCTTATTCACTTTTGCTGGTGAAAACCATATATACTTGCAGAGATCTATCAAGCAATCAATTGTTTGGTACTTTACCTCAAGAGCTTGGACAGTTGGAGAATCTTGTTGCCTTGTAAAATTACATTTCATACTCTGTTTATTGGAATAATCATCAACCCTTTCAAGTTTTTTCACAAGGGCTTTTTGTTTTTATGTGTGCTATCATCTATATGCAGGGATCTTCACAACAATAATCTATCTGGTGAGATCCCTCCAGAAATAGTGAACTGCTTCAGTATGATCGCCCTGTAAGTTGACCATTGTGATATAATTCTACTTTGATCTCAGCATTTTTGCTTTCTCTGAGGGAAGCTTGATTGATTCCATTCAATCATGCTGCTTTATAGAAATTTGTCCTTCAATAATTTCTCTGGTGAGATACCTATCTCCAAGAATTTCTCAAGGTTTCCAGCAGATAGGTAAGTCATTTTTTTAGTAGTTTGGTGGCTTAACAAGTACTATTTTGGGAATGTTAATATTGAGCTTTTTCATTTCTTTTCAGTTACATTGGCAATAGGCTACTGTGTGGAAACTTGATTGGTCTAATCTGCAGTGTGCAATCTGAGGCCTCAACAGGTTCTGCTTCTGGGTAGATTTCCCACTTGTGATTGTTGGGGCTGTATCTTTTCTGGCGTTTCCATGTGTAATCTCAATTTTTGAATCTTCAGGGGTTAGATCAAAGAAGATAATACTTGGGCTTGCAGTGGGTGGTGTGATCACAATTGCATCATTATCTCTGTGGGCTTGGAAATTAGCACGCCAGCCCAAGGAGTTCATGAAAGCATTTGATAAACCATATCAAGGTTTCTTTCCAGCTCTTACTAAAGCTTCTTTGTAGTAGGTAGATTGCCTGTATATGCAACTGTAAATAGCATCTGATATCTTTATTTACTAGCTTCTTTCATTATCAGGACCACCTCGTTTGGTCATCCTCCATATGGACTTGGCAATGCATTCATATGATGACATCATGAGAGTGACAGAAAACCTGAGTGACAAATATGTTGTTGGCTATGGTGCCTCTAGTACTGTATATAGATGCATACTGAAGAGTGGAAAGTCTGTTGCAATAAAAAAGCTGCACAGCCATTATCAGGAGAACATCAAGGAGTTTGAAACAGAGCTGGAGACTGTAGGAAGAATAAAGCATAGGAACCTTGTTGGTTTGCAAGGTTATTCTTTATCACAGCAGGGGAATCTTCTCTTTTATGACTACATGGTCAATGGAAGCCTGTGGGACCTTCTTCATGGTGAGTATGTAGGTTTCTTTAAATGATCGAACGCAACTTGTCCAGTTTTTCTCACATGATTATGTTGAGCAGGGTCTTCGAAACTGAAACTCGATTGGGAGTTCCGGCTCAAGATTGCACTCGGTGCTGCTCAAGGGCTTGCTTATTTGCACCATGATTGTGATCCCAGGATAGTGCATAGGGACGTTAAAACCTCCAATATATTGCTGGATGAAAACTTTGAACCTCATTTGTCAGATTTTGGAATTGCAAGAAGCATATCATCCGCAAAGGCACATACATCCACATATGTTATGGGTACAATTGGCTATATTGATCCTGAGTATGCTAGAACTTCAAGATTGAATGAGAAATCTGATGTGTATAGCTTTGGCATAGTTCTTCTTGAACTCATAACTGGCAGAAAAGCAGTGGATGAGGAAATCAATCTTCATCAGTGGGTATGCATTAAATCTCTGTTGGATGTCATAGAAAATGACTTTTCTCTTAATGCTTGTTTTGATACATGAATCTGTGGAAAATCTTTTGCACATTTCTTTCCTGGGAACTATGTGATAATTTCTCCATCTTGATGTCAGGTCTTACTGAAGAATGAATCTGGGGAATTGGCTGAAGTTCTGGATCCAGAAGTGAAAACTACCTGTATGGACCTTGCATCTGTCACCAAGGCCTTACAATTGGCTCTTCTTTGTAGCAAAAAGCATCCATCTGCAAGGCCAACAATGCACGATGTAGTGAGGGTACTATTATCTCTTTTCCCAATGACTGTGCAAAAGTCTGCACAGCTGCAAGGGCAGGTAGGGACAAACTATAGACGTTACTTAGATGATTATGCAGACAGCAAACACAGAGAAGAGCTTACTGGAAGCAGTAGCACTTCAGGGGGCCATTTGTTTGTGAAGTTTGGAGAAGTGATATCACAGAATACGGTATGAGGAAGAGGATGATTGAGAAGCTTGTTACATCTTTTGCTATGGGGGCCTGGAGTTGTAGAGGCATATACTAAACAGTAACCTCTGGAATGACTTGGTGTACAATACTTTTTTGGTAGTTTTGCTAGCAGTCAATACTATGTGGTTGGCTGGTTTGTTTACTGGGGATTTTGTACCCTTTTTTGACAGTTTTGAAAGGGAGATTGATCCCATTTGAGGCCAGATGGAATGTTTTATAGAGCCTCCCTTAGAGAGTAAATAGCCAGCTAGCTACAGCACTTCTAACATAGTCATACCACACAATCTCTGTATTTTATTGCAAGTCCCCATTTTCTGATCGCTCTGTGACGATATTGGAGCTCAGCCTGCAGCAAGTATACAACCTTTGTAAGTTAACTGCTCTTACTCACTTTAGAAGCAACCACTATCATATCATGGCTTGCTTGGAGAGGCCCCCGCTCTTCCTTGTGTCTATCATCTTCAGTACTGAAGTTATTAACATTATTACTTATTTGGATAAACTCCACCCCAATGGCTCTTCTCCTGCCGTAATCTCCCTTGTAACAGGAGAATGATGAGCTCAACCGAAATCGGATTGGCCTTACCAGCCTTCTTGGTAAGAACAATCAAAAGTCTTTGTAATATAGTATTCATCACATGGTAATGCTTTCTTTTGGTCTCGTCTTCCTTATGAAGTCTTGATCTGAACCTTAGCCGAGATGTTCATAAGCATCTGATGGGCTGTTAACATTCCCTTTTGTTTCATTTGTTTAGAATTCATCACATGATATTATTGTCTCTCTGGGTTGTCTCACGATCATGTTTAATATGCTGAATAAATTCACTTCCATACGTATACATGCGCACCTACAAGTGTACGTATACATATGCACATACAAGCATATCATACATGTATACATGCGCTCGGACAACTATATGTTTACATGTCCGCTTACAACTATATGTATACATGTGCACGTAAGTATACATACACATGCGCACATACAAGTACACATAAATGCGCACGTATCAGTATACATATATATGTCCATGCGAAAGTGTATGTATACATGTGCATGTGTCTGTGTACGTAGCACGGCTGTATATACATGCATGTGTATATGTATACGTGTACAAGTGTTTATGTATACAAATGCGTGTGTATGTATATGTATGTATGTCTATATATACGTATGCATGTCTATTTATAGCTATGCATGTCTATTTATAGCTATGCATGTATATTTATAGGTATGCACGTGTATACATATGTATGTGTATGTATATAAATGCATGATTTTTACATACACCTACATATGCCCACGCATATAGATGTACACGTGTATGCATGTACATGTGTCTGTATGCGTATATAGATGTACATGTGTATGCATGTACATGTGTCTGCATGCATACATACATGTGCATATATGTGTGCACATGTACATATGTATATACATGCACCTCATATATACGGTACATATGTAAAGATATGCACATGATATATTTGAGTGTGTGCGCGAGTGTGTGCATGTCTATTCATAAATGTGTCTGCATGCGTACATACATGTGCATATATGTGTGCACATGTACATATGTATATATCCACATCATATATACACACATGATACATGTACATATGTAAAGATATGCACATGATATATTTGAGTGTGTGCGCGTGAGTGTGGGCATGTGTGTATGTATATGTATGTATGTCTATATATACATATGCATGTCTATTCATAGCTATGCATGTATATTCGTAGGTAAGCATGTGTATACATGTGTATCTAAATGCATGACTGTTACATACACATACATATGCCCACACATATAGATGTACATGTGTATGCATGTACATGTGTTTGCATGCATACATACATGCGCATATATGTGTGCACATGTACATATGCATATATATGCACATCATATATACACGCACATGATACATGTACATATGTAAAGATATGCTTTTATATATATATATATATACATATATGTGTGTGTGTGTGTGTTTATTTATGTGTGTCTGTAAGTGTATGTGTGCATGTGTGTGTATGTATATGTGTGTGTGTTTATTGTCCTTTGGAGTTGTCCTCTCCAATCATTATAACATAAAAGATTAACAATTTAAACAATTTTAACTTGTCAATCTTGGAAGTATACTAAGACCACAGTCTCTTCTTAGTCAATGGTGTCCAAGATATCAACAAAATCAGCTTCAACAGAGAATGCATGGAAAGTTTATCTAAAATATTAGGGTTTTTTATATCTTGGGCTAGAAATAAGCTTTTGAGATGATTTGTGTGCTTAATTCATGCATTTTATATATAGATTGAGAATGTAAAGTCAAAAGTTAGTTTCAGTATTTGTATCATCAAGAGGAGACAATCGCGATTCTGATGGAATACACAGTCAACTTTAGCAAATATATTGAGATGGAAGGTAGAAAATGAAAGAAAGAACTTCTATTCTCATGAAATACTCAAGAAACAGTTGATTAACAAGATAAATCCAAGATAAACACTTGAAATTCATCAACAACCACCATGAAAGTCAAGTGATGAGTATTAGAGAAGAAGATAAGAGCTCTCAAGTTGTCATTCAAGTCATCAAGTACAAAATGAAATCCTCTTCAAAATAAGTCACAAATCGACTTATGTACTTTTTCAAGTGTCTCATTTCACACTTGAAAATTAAGTTCTCTAGACTTTTCGAACCACTTTTCTATACATTTGAGAGCTCTACTAATTATCAAAAAATTACATAATTTAATCTTTCTAATGAAGATGACTCTTCTTCATTTTTACATCCATCCAGTCCTATAATACATAATCTAATTTTTACAATTTATCTTTTCTTTCATCCAAAAAGGTTTCTAACATCCTTCCCCTCCTAAACTTTTGTCATCCTTGACAAAACTTTAGTGATTATATAGTTCTTATTGCTTCTTCTTTCTATGGTATACTTGAGCTACCAATTCATTGCTTTTCCTTCCTCTAACATTCAAATTATTGACCATTTCAAAAGTGCCTTCCTCCATTGAACAATTGCTATGGGTTTGTCTATCACATCTTTCTTTACTTATTCTATATAAGTTGCTTCATATGTTGATAGCTTGGAGGTCATGACAAGAGAAAGTTCTCCAAAAATTTTTGACTCCTACTCAAAAAATCCATAGTCAAAAGCATCTCAAAAAACTACATAATGACTGCTCATAAAAATGACTCTACTATAATAAGCCATTAAGCATATCCGATTTGGGGTTTCACTTAAATAAAAAAGAACTGCATTCGAGGGTGAATTAAATCCTATATAATTAAGGGTTCTTACATTAGTGTCAGTGAAGGTTTCTATATAGGTGATGATGAGTTTTAGGATTCTGCTGAGTAATATACAAGCTAGATCATTAACGTCTTTGAAATTATCTATCAAGGATTTGGCAATAGTAAGCATGTAGTTTCTTGTTGGCCAAGCTCCTTTTTTAGGTCTTGCAATCTTTCGAAAGTTCCCATCTTGTTGGAATATGAACTTCATTCCTTTTTTTCCAAAACACTGGCCATTCCCTTCTTGCTATTGGACAATAGGTTGGATTTATTTTTAATTGAATTAGGGCTTCCTTCCATATTTTTATGTAGTCTTTATTTTTGTCCAACCACTTGTTTCTCCATGTAAGGTTAGCTTTCTCGAACAACTCCTTTGTAATAGTCAAATCTTCATCATATTCCAAGTGCTCATTTGGTGATATTCCCACCTTGGTAGTTTGATAATTTTTTATACTTTCCAATACCATGCAAAATGGTATTCCTAAACCATCTACTATCGAGTAATGTTGATAAGGACTGACTCCATTCTCTACAACAAACTTGACAATCTGATTTTCATATGGATCATGCCTCTTTCTGATGTACCTCATCTTGGCTTCCCTATCTGTGAGCAACTGTTGTACAAATTCGTTTGACTCTTCATCCAACTGCTCTACAGATTTTGAATGTTCTTCACATACTTCATGCACAGGAGAAGATATCCTCACTATATCTTGTATTGCTTCTTGTATAGAAACTTCTTTGATTTGTATATTTGCCTTATTCTTCCATTCTTCAATTTCTCTCATTAACTTATTCTTTTGTTCTTCCATGCCGCCCTTTCCTTTTCTACCTTTTCATTGAGGCTGTTGTATCCTCTCATAGCAGTAGCTGCATGTGCATTTGCTTGTCTCTTTAACTCCCTTGCATCTTTTAATTCCTCTTGTTCCAACAACAACTTCAATTGCTCCACTTCTTCCTGCTTTATACCCGAATCTTGCATCTCTATTTTCAACTGCCCTTCTTCCATTAAAATTCTAATGATTTCCTCATTGACCTTGGTAAGTACCTTATATGAAGTTTGTAATATTTTGTTTTTTGTATTCTAGTCTTCTGATATCTTCTCCCATTTTGTTGATGGTCACATTTTTTTTGGTACATTTATCTTCCAAAAATCCTATTCTATTTTTCTTTTGCACTACCGTAGTCTCTAGTGCAATTTCTCTTTCTAAGTATTTCTCACTTCTTAGTTGTTGTTCTTTTAACCCTTCTTCCAATTGATTCTTTTGATTCTGTAGCAATACATGAAATAATGATATTCCTGCTTGAAGGCTTGAAATCTTCAATATTTCACATTATTATTTCACAGAATCCACTGATATCGTTGGAAATTCTTTCCATTCCTGTATTAGATTTTGATTCTGTAGCAATACATGAAATAATGATATTCCTGCTTGAAGGCCTGAAATCTTCAATATTTCACATTATTATTTCACAGAATCCACTGATATCGTTGGAAATTCTTTCCATTCCTGTATTAGATTTAGACTGCTTTACTTCAAGCTGTTTGCTATTACCTTCTCTTCTTTATATTTTTGTGATTCTAATTCTTCCTGTTCATCTTCATTTTCTTCTTCTATCTGCTTCACTTCCCCCTGTGGTTTTTCTTTCTTCTTGATCCCCTTCCGATTTTTCTTCTTCCTGATCTACTTTTGATTATTCTTCTTTTGAAGCATGTACCTCTCATTTCCACATCCATATCTGAGTGTACTTCTCCCTTATGAATATAGTCAAGAATTTCTTGAATCTCGGCCTTAGTGTCATACATGGATTTCTCTAGTTGTGTTCTTTCCTCCTGTGTCTTTGTTTCATCAATTTTGTACTCTGTTTTTTTTTAATTTCTAACAATTCCTGAAGAGTGTGGCTCATCATCACACAGGCTCCTTCAACTATCTTTTCTTGTATGAAAGAAATATCTACTCTCTCTTCTTTTTCAAGAAACCGATATTCATTTTAGAAACTTCTTTGCTATCATGGCATTCTTGGACAAGCCTTAATTCATCTTTTGTTTCTTTAACATTGGTCTTTATACTTTTTGAAGGATCTTCCTTCTCAGCTTCCATCTCCTTCTATGATTCTTTTATGTTTGATTTTTGACTTTGTCCTATCTTTATAGGAGTATGAGACAATGAGAGATTTAAACTTCTTAAAAGCAATCCTTTTGTGTCAGTATCTGTGTTTGATTCAGATTTTTCTTCAATATGTTCTTCCCCTCCTACAAAGCATGCTACCATTGTTGCTGAGATATTCTATTCCTCCTTAGTTTCAACTCTATATATCAATGTTGATCCTCCAGGTTGACTTTGATATTCCTTGCTATTTTACATAATTCCTTTTTGTTTTATTCCCTTAACTTATATCTTGCTTTTGATTTCCTGATTATTGCCACTCTCTATAGTCCTTTGTTTTAGGAGGTTCCTATAACTCTTTAAAGTAAGCTAGAAGTCCAACTTATTTTTTTATGAATACAACTTTTTTTTGTTTCTACATTCATCATTTGATCATGAAGCTCTTCATAATGATCCATTTCCGCTTGATTGCAATCTATAGCTTTGTTTGAGAAATCCTCTAACATTTTTTGATATTGAGCTTCATACATTGATCTTTTATCAACTCCTTGCATCAAATATTAATATAATTTCTCTGTACTGGTTTGAAGAGGATGTGGCTCTGTGTCTACTTGAACTTTTATTTTCTCTTCCTTTATTTTCTCCTCAATAACCTCTATTACTTCTGGTTTAATTTTTCTAGGATCCATTTTTTTTTTGTTTGGTTGTGTTACTTCCCTGAGTAATTCCTTTATTTTTCTTCCTGCTTCCCTGAATGTTACTGATTTGAGTAGACTTCTGAATTTACCCATCATTGCTCTGAACACTTTGCTTCAGGAGCTAACTTTAATTGATCATCCATTCCAAGAACGTGATAGATTATTTTTGTGAGTACTTGAGCTCCATTTAAAAACTTCTTTGACTCCCAATGCTTGGCAGCTTCCTTTAATTGATCATGAATGTATGGTGTCATATCCATAGGATAAGAGTAGTTGTTGGTGCATGTAACAGTATTCCCTATAGGGACAGGCTCGAGTGAAGAGAAGAAACTACACTACAAGGTAATATTTTTGGTCACCCCACTATCAAAGTACCAAACATTTGAGTCTACTACAGACATGCACTGCTCATGAGAAGATGGGTGAAAACTGCAAACAGTAGTAAACGCCAATTCTTCTTCCTGCACAAGATTAGCAGACTCTGTTTTTGGTGTAGAGGCCTTTGCAACAACCATTCCAGCCGCTTTCTTCTTTGCCTCTTTAGCAGCCAGTTTTTGACAGTTCTTTATGATATGATCATTTCCTTTACAATACTTGCAAAATAGTTTGTGCTTTTCTGATTTCTTTTCATCTTTGTCTTCCCTCTTCGATTCTGTAGAATTAGCAGATTTTTGCCTACTAGTTGAAGAGCTCCATTTTCCTTTGCCCTTCTGACTAGCCAAGAAAGCTTAATCTACAACTCGCATAGTGGACTTGTTCTGCCTGAACTGATCCTCTTGCAGAACAGAGACTAACTCTTCAAATGAAAAGCATTTGGATTGCCTTTCATCATCAATCGAAGAGTAGAAGCAAAACTCTGATATGAATCAGGAAGGCCATTCAGAAGGGTCTGCATAAGTGAGCTATCTAGTATAACCTCATCAGTAGAAATCAACCATTTCTTCAAGTCTTTGATCTTTGTTAGAAAACTGTCCATAGAATCACCTTCATTCATGTGCTCACCTCCAACTGTTTTCGGAGGTAAGCAACACGAGCCTCATTCCTAGCTTGGTACAATGTGGTAAGTGTATCCCAAGCATCCTTAGCTATTCTGCAAGAGCGAATGTGAGGAATAATGGCATGTTTGACAGACAAAGCTATCAATGCATGTGCCTAGGCATCTCTGCCATTCCAACGAATTTGCTCTGCAGTAGGTACAGCAAAAACCGCAACACGAACAAGAATATGCAGAATATCATCATCTTTGACACCTTCTGCATCAGCTTTAGTACCTGCAGTTGTAACAGTTGCAGGTGTGATAGGATGTTTTTCAACACCCTGCACAATGTTCCATAGTCCTTTTGCAACCAATACATGTCCCATCATATAAGCTCACAATGGGTAGTTGGTACCATCCAACTTATCCTCAACAGCCAACATACGAAACACATCACTGCTTTCAGCCATGGCCGGTGACTAAAATACCTTGATGCAGAAAATTGACTATATCTCAAAAAGTTGAACAGAACTACCCAGACGAATTTTGCTAAACCTATAACAGACCTCGAGACGCTTATACTGGCGAACCAAAACTAGTATATATCTTTAGCACAAAAAGAAAAAATAGCCTGCACAAGCACTGTGATAGTATGTTTGGAGGTTGAAACGAGCTCACATTCTGAGACTGGAATCAGAGAGGTGTCAATGACTCCCTAGATGAAGCAATGACCTACTTTGATACCAATTCTTGGAGTTAGAAGTCTGTGGAAGCACACGAACAACACAAGGAAGAAGAAGAAGCTTGGAGCTCAACACACAATACTGAATGTATTACTAGAGAATGTACAAAGATAAGTAGCCCGTTAGGGCAATAGGCGTATATACAAGCCGGGGGAAAAAACCTCCTAAAGGGGAAAAAAGTGCCCCGATGGTCCTAGTGTGTTCACACACATCCCTACCTAAATATATCAATAGAGAGCTGCATCTTCAAAAAGAATAGAGGAATATGGGAGCAAACAAAGATTTTTCGATGTTTGATCTCCCATATTCACATATGTATCTCTTGTATTTGGATCTATGTGTGCTCTCACAAGGTGTTCAGTCATGTCCCGTTTTAATCACTTTCCTCTCTTCATTGTTTGATAATGTAAATTGATAGATTTAATTTTATCGATGAATCCGGACATACTGGTGATATCCACCACCAATGACTGTGCTACTTTGATGATGTGTCAAAAAATAAGTGTAAGTTCTTTCGACATTTTCTCATCTAATACTTGTGCTCCACCTGCCACACTACCAAATTTGTCTTCAATATTAATATATGTTGTTCTAGATAATTGCGCAATGAAATCTTTGTAATTAGATGTGTCCATGGCTACAGTGATTTCATCTTCTCTCATTTGATACATGTAGGAGCACACAAATTCTTCTAAAAATTTTTGCTCTTGTTTGTTTATTTTACCTGCCATGTGTGTGAAAATAAAAAATAGATTATTAGTAGTGTATGGATAAATAAATCAATAGTATCTGTACATAAATGATAGACATATTGATAGTTAAATAAGTAGATTCATAATTAAATAGAAATTGTAATCATAATCTTGAAGTGAACCTATGTAACTATTAAGAATGTAATAGTCAAAGAATCAGACATTTAAAATAGTTCATATACATTCACTATACTATGTATGAGTTTTGTCAAATGACTGTATACAACTATTGTGATAGTAAGAGTCAAAGAATCAGACAATCACAATCGTTTCTATACACCTTGTGACCTACACTAAGTATTTTCATCAGAATCTAAGTGACAATTGTGATAGTAAGAGTCAGAGAATCATACAATCACAATAGTTTCTATACACCTTTTGACCTGCATTAAGTATTCTCATTGGAATCTAAGTGACTATTGTGAGAGTAAGAGTAAAAAAAGCAGACAATCACAATAGTCCTTACACACTCCTATACTATTGAGAGAGTAGGAATTGAGGTGGCGATTCAAACAATCTCAATATATCTATTCTTGTGTCCTATACTATTGTAAGAGTAAGAATCCATGTAGCGAGTCAAACAATCATAGTAGTGGTTTATTTTTAATTTTTTTTCATCAATGTATACAAATAAGAAACACTTTCCCGAGTCGAACATGTATACAATTGATGATTAAAAGACACAAAACTAATTATATAAATAAAAATCAAGCATATGTAAGAGATGCATATGCGAATCATATGATATGCATGATACAATAAAA
The DNA here is from genome assembly GCA_020310875.1 of Ceratopteris richardii. Taxonomy (NCBI): domain Eukaryota; kingdom Viridiplantae; phylum Streptophyta; class Polypodiopsida; order Polypodiales; family Pteridaceae; genus Ceratopteris; species Ceratopteris richardii. The sequence goes on along the minus strand of CM035425.1, from coordinate 86,667,965 downwards.
AAACAATAAATTTAAATTAAATCAATACCTCAATGTTACAGTGAAGGAAGCTCTCTATGAAGAAATGGTAGGATTAAAGCTCTCTAGAATAGCAATGAAGCACATGCATAATGGGATTTTCGATCGAATGTAAAAATATATATTTTTTCCTAGAAATCGAATGCACTTTGGATCGAAAGACTTTTCGATCAAAAGCATTTCAATCAAAAAATCATCTGTCTCCCTTTTTTCTTTCGGTGTTTATTCGGATAACCACGAATAAAACAAACATATTCGATATTTTTTTTGTTATTCGGTCGAATAAGTGCAACCCAGATCAAAACAACAAAGGAAGAGGAACAATTCAAAGAAATAAAAATATTCCAAGAATCTTTAATAAAAAGACATACTTGGAAGAAGTACAAGCTACACATATAATCAAGGATGAGATCTCAGGAAAGTATAAAAATAATATACATAAAGAAGAATGGAAATAACAGGAACTAAGAAAGAAAGAATCCATAAAAAAAATACAGGATTCAAAGAAAGAAGAGGAAAATTTTGATGTTCCTTCAAATTTCAAAAAAAAAAAGAAGTTGAGAAGAGATTATTGCTTAAGTTAAAACCCAAGAGAGAAAAAAAGAATGGAGAGTCTTATGATAATGTAGAAGAAACAAAAAAGATTGTAATATCTAGGGAGGAGGGAGAAGATAGTGTTGGAGATAGATGTCTGCAGAAGCACGCGAACATCACAAGGAAGAAGAAGAAGCTTGGAGCACAAACACACAATAGTGAGAGTATTACTAGAGAATGTACAAAGATAAGTAGCCCATTAGGGCAATAGGCGTATATACAAGCCGGGGGAAAAAAACCTCCTAAAGAGGGAAAAAAGTGCCCCGGCGGTCCTAGTGTGTTCACACACATCACTACCTAAATATATCAACAAATCCCCCCTCGAAGTGATGCGGTGAACAAGGAGCTGGCACTCATGTATAAGGAAGTGCCAAGCTATGTGGAAATCACTATACAAAAGGAAGTAAGCCCAAAGCCTTGCGGAAAGCTTCAAACTTCTCCCTAGGCACAGCCTTCGTGAAAAGGTCTGCAATGTTCTCCTGCGTGGGCACATATGCCAAGCTGATCTCCCCAGCAGAGAACCTCTCCCTGACATAGTGATAATGCACCTCAATGTGCTTAGTGCGAGCATGGAACACAAGGTTCCTCGCAACTGCCAATGCGCTCTGACTGTCAGTGAAGATGGTGGTGGCAGAAGATTGGCCAACACCCAAATCAGCCATAAGGCGTCTGAGCCACACACACTCAACAGTCACTGTGAAAGCTGCCCTATACTTAGCCTCACAAATGGAAGTGGCCACAGTAGGCTGCTTCTTGCTCACCCAAGATATACATGAGCTACCAAGCATGAAGCAAAAACCACTGGTGGACACACGAGTCTCATAGCAACCAGCCCAATCTGAGTCAGAAAAAGCATGCAAATCTGGCGGTAGTGACCCCCCCTTGGGATAAAACAACCCAAGTAGCCGAGTACCACTCAAGTAGCGAAAGATGCGCTTAACCGCCTTCCAATGCGTGACTCTTGGGCAATGCATAAACCTACTCATCTGTGAGACAACAAACTGAATATCTGGCCGAGTAATGCATAAGTAAATCAAGCATCCAACAACTTGCTGATAGAGAACAGCATAAAATGCATCTCCAGCATCATGAAGACTCAATCATAAACCTGTCTCCATAGGAGTGGCAATAGGCTTACAGTCTTCAAGGCCAAAACGCTGCAATAATGTGTCAATATATTTCGTTTCACACAAAGCCATTCCACCATCAACTTGCATAAACTGAATGCCCAAATAGTGATGCAAATGCCCCAAATCAGACATCTCAAATGAGGCATGCAAATCAGCCTTAAAATCAGCAATATGCGTCTCAATAGGACCAGTGAGCAACATGTCATCAACATAGGCAACAATGATCAGAAGCACATCATTAGCACGCTTAACATATAAGGTGCTTTTAGTTGGACTATTCTCAAAACCATGTGCAATCAGATAGGCATGTATCTTCTCATACCAAGCACGTGGTGCTTGCTTTAAACCATATAACGCCTTCTTTAACCTGCACACCTGGTTTTCATGCCGTTTCTGCACAAAGCCACGAGGCTGAAAAACATACACTTCTTCATGCAAGTCACCATTCAGAAATGCTGTTTTAATGTCCAACTGATGTACATTCCAACCATGATGGGCTGCAAGTGCACAAATGCTCCGAACAGTAGTCATACGGCATGTAGGTGCAAAGGTCTCATCAAAATCAATGCCTCTTTCCTGCGCATAACCCTTTGCAACAAGCCTAGCCTTATACCTGTCAACTGTACCATCAGGTTTACGCTTCAGCTTGTATACCCACTTAGTGCCAATGGCCTTCTTGCGAGGAGGAAAGTCACATAAAGACCATGTACCATTCTTCATTATAGCATCATATTCAGATTGCATAGCAGCCATCCAATTTTCTAAATTCTGTGCTTCATCAAAAGAAACAGGCTCATTCTCATCACAGAGGCTAGACGCAGCCATAGCATAGCAATCTGATGCAAAGGAGGCACTATGAGAGCCTGAACGAGTTCGATATGACAAACGTGCATCTAATTTGCTGTCACGCAAAGTCTGCACCAGCCATTTTGGCATAGTTTTTGCCTGATCAATATCAGCTCTCTCATCAACAAGTGCATCATGTAAATCTGCATCTGCATCATCATATGAAGCCTGCAAAGGCTGAGAAGTTGCCTCATCAGGACCAGCACTAGACTGTCCACCTATAAAAAGAGGCATCAAAGTATCATACATGTCTTTAGAGCTAACAGATGTCTCCTTAGTACATGAAAGAAATGGCTGAATAGCATCTTCCACAAAGACAACATCACGGCTAACCAGAATGCGTTTAGTCTGTGGATGATACAGACGATAGCCTTTACTTTCAGAACTGTACCCAACAAAAATACATTTTACTGCCTTATCATCCAATTTTCTGCGATGTTGTTCAGGCACTAGTGCATATGCCAAACAACCAAAAACCCGGAGATGAGCAACAGATGGCTTGCGATCATGCCAAGCCTCATATGGAGTGATAGACTATAGCGCTTTAGTGGGACACCTGTTAAGTACATATGCTGCACACATGACAGCCTCAAGCGAGAAACTATGTGGTAAAGCCTGACTCTTGACCATACATCTCGCCATCTCCATGAGTGACCTGTTCTTCCGTTCAGCAACTCCATTCTGTTGAGGTGTATACGGCACTGTACACTGGTGTTTTATCCCACGTTCAGCCAGAAATGCATTAAAATCAGAAGACATATATTCCCCCCCTCGATCAGAACGGAGGGTGGCCATTTTACATGCTGACAGATTTTTAGCCAAAACCAAAAACTGTTTGAAGCACAAAAACACTTCGGACTTTGCCTTCAATGGATATACCCATGCATGCCTGGAAAAATCATCAATGAAAGTCACGAAGTAAAGGTAATTTCCAAAAGAGGGTGTCTGCATAGGACCACATACATCACTGTGTACAAGCTGCAATTTCTGCGTAGCCCGAACTGTACCATCTTTTGGAAAGGATGAACGCTGCATTTTGCCCAAAATACAGCCTTCACAAACATGTTTTCCAGGTGCCTCAAGTTTGGGCAAAGAGGACACCATTTCAGATTTCTGCAGCCGTAGCAAACTAGCAAAATTCAGATGACCAAAGCGTGCATGCCAAAGCTTTGCATCTGACATAGCCTGAGAATCATGAACTGCACATGCCGAATCATTCATAGATCTTTCATAGTCTATGAGCTTATACAGCCCACGACATAAAATGCTAAAAGCAATAATAACATCGCCATTTGACAGATCTATGAACTGTACATCTATCATCAACAAATTTCACAACCAAGTTCTTGGCTAATGCAGAAACTGATAACAAATTCTTCTTGATCCCTGGCACAAATAAAGCATCTGACAAGGTGAAAGAACTACCATCAGCAGTAGTCAGAATGATCTTACCAACTCCCATAACAGGATAAGAGGAGTTGGTGGCACATGTGACAGTATTCCCTGTAGGGGTAGGCTCCAGTGAAGAGAAGAAACTGCGCTGCGAGGTAATATGTTTGGTCGCCCCACTGTCAAAGTACCAAACATCTGAGTCCACTGCAGACATGCATTGCTCATGAGAAGATGGGTCAAAACTGCACGCCCATTCTACTTCCTGCACAAGATTTGCAGACTCTGTTTTTGGTGTAGAGGCCTCTGCAACAACCATTCCAGCCTCTTTCTTCTTTGCCTCTTTTGCAGCTAGTTTTGGACAGTTCTTTATGATATGATCATTCCCTTTACAGTACTTGCAAAACAATTTCTGCTTTTCTGATTTCTTCTAATCTTTATCCTGGTTCTTCGAATGTGCAGCATTTGTAGATTTTTGCTTACTAGTAGAAGAGCTCCATTTTCCTTTGCCCTTCTGACTAGCCAGGAAAGCTTGATCTGCAACACGCATAATGGACCTGTTCTGCCTGGACTGATCTTCCTGCAACAGAACAGAGACTAACTCCTCAAATGATAAGGCATTCGGATTTCCTTTCATCATCAACCGAAGAGTAGAAGCAAAACTCTGATATGAATCAGGAAGACCATTCAGAACGGTCTGCACAAGTGAGCTATCTGGTATAACCTCATCAGCAGAAATCAACTGTTCCTTCAAATCTTTGATCTTTGTTAGGAAACTGTCCATAGAATGACCTTCATTCATGTGCTCACTCTCCAACTGTTTTCGAAGGTAAGCAACACGAGCCTCATTCCTAGCTTGGTACAATGTGGTTAGTGTATCCCAAGCATCCCTAGCTGTTCTGCAAGAGCGAATATGAGGAATAATGGCACGTTTGACAGACAAAGCTATCAATGCATGTGCTTGGGCATCTCTGCCACCCAAAGAATTTGCTCTACAGTAGGTGCAACAAAAACAGCAACATGAACAGGAATCTGCGGAATATCATCTTCGACACCATCTTCATCAGCTCCAGCACCTATATTTGCAGTACCTGTAGTTGCAGGTGTAACAGGACGTCTTTCAACACCCTGCACAATGTTCCAGAGTCCTTTTGCAACCAATACATGTCGCATCATATAAGCCCATAATGGGTAGTTGGTACCATCCAACTTATCCTCAACAACCAACATACGGAATACATCACTACTTTCAGCCATGGCCGGTGACTAAAATACCTTGATGCAAAAAATTGACTGTATCTCAAAAAGTTGAATAGAACTGCCTAGACGAGTTCTGCTAGACCTGTAGCAGACTTCGAGATGCTTAAACTGGCGAACAGAAACTGGTATATACCTTTGGCACAAAATGACGAAATAGCCTACACAAGCGCTGCGATAGTGCATTCGGAGGTCGAAACGAGCTCAGATCGTGATTTCGGCACCACAAAGCAAAGCGGTTTTGATCTGAAAACATGCTGAGTATGCTCACCAAAATTCGTACGATTCTAAGACTGCAAACGGAGGAGTGTCGACGGCACCCTAGATGAAGCGACCACCTGCTCTGATACCAATTGTTGGAGATAGATGTCTGCGGAAGCACGCGAACAACACAAGGAAGAAGAAGAAGCTTGGAGCACAAACACACAATAGTGAGAGTATTACTAGAGAATGTACAAAGATAAGAAGCCCATTAGGGCAATAGGCGTATATACAAGCCAGGGGAAAAAAACCTCCTAAAGAGGGAAAAAAGTGCCCCGGCGGTCCTAGTGTGTTCACACACATCACTACCTAAATATATCAACAGATAGACACATAACAATAGTAGATGACATGGAAGAAGATGAAGAAGAGACCCTTATTAAGTTAGTTAGAGAATATAGGGATGTTTTTGCTTACAATTATAAGGATTTTAAAGGAATAGATCCCAATATTTGTGTGCACAAAATATGTATTGCACCAAATGCAAAACCAAGTAAGAAAAGTCATTATACTTATAATGACAAATACTTTGCTAAGATTAAGGAAGAGATAGATAAGTTATTGGCAGCCAATTTCATTTATGAATTTGAGTACACAAAATGGACATCTCCAATAGCTGTGCTTCCTACAAAGAATGGTAAACTTAGGGTTTGCATTAATCTTAAAAGAGTCAATGCTACAACTATCAGGGATAGCTATCCACTACCAATAATAGATCATTCATTAGAAAGGGTAGCTGGAAAATAAGTTTTACAATTTTTTGGATGGATTCTCGGGATATAACAAAGTACCAATTGCATTAGAAGATCAACACAAGACTACTTTTACAAGTGAATGGGGTATCTATGCATTTAGAGGTATGCCTTTTGGCTTAACAAATGCGCCTGACACATTCCAAAGGTTGATGTGTCATGTGTTTAAAGATTATCTAAGAAATATAATGGAAATCTATGTGGATGACTTATGCACTTTTTCAAATCAAAGGAAGGATCATCTATGTGACCTTGAGAATATATTCAAAAAATGTAGAACTTACAGAGTGTGTCTTAATCTAAATAAATGTGTCTTTTTTGTTAGACAAGGAAGAATGCTAGGACATATAATCTCCAAAAATGGAATATCAATTGATGAAGATAAGATAAAAAGCTATAGAGAATATGTCAAAACCAACAACTGTATAAGAATTACAGACATTCATGTGTAACTGTGGATAGTACAGGAAATTTGTGTACAAATTTGCAAAAATGCCAAATGTCTCTATGCATTAATTACCAAATTCAAGTGGACCAAAGAATGTGAGGAAGCCTTTGAAAATTTAAAAACTTGTTTAGTCACTCCACCAATTCTAAAGACACCACAATGGGATGTAATATTTTATGTACATGTTGACACTTCTAATTTTGCCTTAGGATGTGTATTGGCACAACCTATTGAAGGAAACAAGATGGATTTCACTATTGCCTATGCAAGTAGATAGCTGAATGAAGTTGAAAGAAATTAGACAACAACTGAGAGAGAAGGTCTAGGCATGGTGTTTGCGGTAAAAAAATATAGACATCTACAATTTTCAAAGATCAACTATAGCATATAAGAGGTGGAAGGCAGTTGGCTTACACAAACTACTAGAGGAACCTACTTTGAAAGGTGTGATCAAGCCATGTCATGCCTACAAGAAGTTAGAAGAAGTACAAAAACATATCTTATGTGCAAAGTCAAAAATAGGGAAAATGAAGTGGAAATATTGATCAAATTAGATCACATAAAGGCTGCTTTGAACTTCTACTCAATGGGCACAAAGATTGATGTGAGTTTTGTGATAAACAATAAGGATAAAAGCAAACCTTTTGGTGTGGTGTTATGGGAGTTGGTAAGATCATTTTGACTAATACTGATGGTAGTTATTTCACTTTGTCAGATGCTTTGTTTGTGCCAGGGATCAAGAAAAATCTTTTATCAGTTTTTGCATTAGCCAAGATTGGCTTGGTTGTGAAATTTGTTGTGATAGATGTACAATTCATGATCTGTCAAATGGCGATGTGATTATTGCTTCTAGCATTTTATGTTGTGGGCTGTATAAGCTCATAGATTATGAAAGATCTGTAAATGATATGGCATGTGCTGTACATGATTCTCAGGCTATGTCAGATGCAAAGCTTTGGCATGCACGCTTTGATCAATCTGAATTTTGCTAGTTTGCTACGCTTGCAAAAATCTGAAATGGTTTCCTCTTTGCCCAAACTTGAGGCACCTGGAAAACATGTTTGTGAAGGCTGTATTTTGGGCAAAACGCAGCATTGCTCCTTCCCAAAAGATGGTTCAGTTCAGGCTACTCAAAAATTGCAGCTTGTACATAGTGATGTCTGTGGTGCTATGTAGACACCTTCTTTTGGAAATTATCTTTACTTCGTGACTTTCCTCGACGTTTTTTCCAGGCATGCATTGTTGGAGTTAGATATCTGCGGAAGCACGCGAACAACACAAGGAAGAAGAAGAAGCTTGGAGCACAACACACAAGACTGAATGTATTACTAGAGAATGTATAAGTAGCCCATTAGGGCAATAGGCATATATACAAGCCGGGGAAAAAAAAACCTCCTAAAGAGGGAAAAAAGTACCGCGGTGGTCCTAGAGTGTTCACACACATCACTACCTAAATATATCAACAAATCCCCCCTGGGAGTGATGCGGTGAACAAGGAGCTGGCACTCATGTATAAGGAAGTGCCAAGCTATGTGGAAATCACTCCATGGAAGGAAGTAAGCCCAAAGCTTTGCGGAAAGCTTCAAACTTCTCCCTAGGCAGAGCCTTCGTGAAAAGGTCTGCAATGTTCTCCTGCATGGGCACATATGCCAAGCTGATATCCCCAGCAGAGAACCTCTCCCTGACATAATGATAATGCACCTCAATGTGCTTAGTGTGAGCATGGAACACAAGGTTCCTCATGTTGGTGCATTTTACCCAAGCCTACATGCTTGATATGCTTGATATTTTCCTCATTTGTAAGTCACATGTGTAGTCATGTGAACACCTCTTGTAAAAGAGTTCATTTTTATCTCTTGTAATTGAAAAAGGAAAAAGATGGCTTACCTCATCCATGATGTAAAAGCAAATTCGTGGGTCTAACTACCTAAAACCATGAATTTTTGAGCTGAGGGAATATCTTCTAACTTTGGGGATCACTTTTAGGTGGAGCCATTCGAATTCGAATTCAAAACTCCCTCCAAGAATAGCTATAAAAAGAGCAAGAAGGAAGAGGCGATTAGCAAGCCTTGTACGTGACCACTTCATGTCATTTTGTAGAGAATGAAGAGCTTACTCCATAGCTCTATCATTCTACTCCCATTGTGCAAAGCTTCATTGCCAATGTGGTTGTAATCATACGTGAATCTATACATTTATCATCATCTACTTCTCTGTTTTGTTCTCTGCTATACTCACTCAGAGCAGTAACTTCAGAAGGTCATATCTCGAGTTCTACTCAACAGTTTTCAGTATTTTAATGTGCGTTGGATAGCTCTTACTGTCTAGTCTTTGCATATAAATTTTCATTGTCATTGCATTAATAGTTTTGGAGATATCTGCATTTTACTCCTCACTAGTCTATCTCTGCAGAGCCCCGAGAATGGTGGGCATGTTCCAGAAGTTGATAAATCTTCTTCTCAGTGCTCAATCCATAATTTGAAGTGTTTTAACTTGGATTGGAAAGCTTGCTAAGTCTATTTGCTATGCCCAAGAGGAATTTATCTAATTCATACCAGGTTGAGAGCACTGTTCATTGTTTCCAGCAGGTGTATGTCCAAAAATAGCAAGTTTTTTGGAGCTAGTCATCTTGCAACTTGTCTGTCTTCACTTAAACTTTTGGGATACATGTTCCAAAGTACTTGGCTGATATTTTGGTGGATTTAGAAAGCTTAAAGGGTCTAATAATCAACTGTGAAGTCTCAGTTGGCTGGTGTGAAGCTGGTTGTAGCAGCACCTACTCATCTTTGGATTGCATCCACCATCTCTCTTCACAGTGGTATCAGAGCATAGTCAAGCAACATGGGAGATGGATTTCCATAAAAAATTGACAAATTGGATCGAAACAACTACCCGGCATGGTCTCTAAGGATGGAGGCTTACCTTCAAGGGAGGAATCTATATGGATTCATATCCGGAGATGAAGCAATGCCAACCATGAGGAACAAAGGGCAACCATCACATGAAGAAGTGGAAGGACTTTCAAATTGGTGTTCGAAGGATGCACTTGCAAGGTCCTATATTCTAAACTCAATCTATGATTTTCTTTTACCTCATGTCAAGGGATGCAAGACATCAAGAGAGACCTGGAATGCACTTGCTTATTTCTTCTCTTCCAACACTCGAGCAAGGAAGAACCAATTGTGGATGGAGTTCACAACAATGAAGAAAAGCCCGAAGCAAAATGTGACTGATTATGTCACAAAGATGAAGGAGATTTCCGACCAACTTGGAAGCATTGGAGAGGTAATTGAAGAGGAGCAAATCATTAGACAAATCATAAATGGAATCAAAGCAGACGACAAGTGGGAGTCATTCACAATCGCCATGGATTTATACATGGATATGCATGTACCCGACCTCAACACACTCATGGGCCAACTCTTCACTCATGAAGCAAAAATTAGCAAAGATGGTGAGTCCTCAAGAGGTAATCAAACTTCTGCCTTATATTCTGATAAAGCTAAGGTCAAGGACAAGTCAAAGAATAGGAAGAATGAAGATGAAGGTAGCTCTTTCCAAGCAAACTTTGCAGGTAGAGGAAGAGGCAAAGTCAAGAAGATTCATTATTGATTATGAATCTATCAGTGAAGAAGGGTAAGGATAATGATCACATATTTTACATTGATTCGGGATGCTCAAACCATGTAGCAGGAAATGTGGCTTTACTTTCTGATTTGGAAGATCCTCATAACAAGCATGAAGTGCAGACAGGAGATGACACAAAGCACTCAGTGGAGAAGATAGGTAATGTGAAGACATCAGATGGGAATATGAACCTCTTAAGCAAAGTCTTGTATGTCCCTACAATTACCAAAAATTTAATAAATGTTGGACAGATTGTTGAAAAAGGATTGCAGGTTAGATTCAACCGATTTGGAGCATATGTTGAAGAACCAAGGCAAGGCTTTCGAAGGATTGCCAAAGGAGAAAAGACAGGAAGGCTTTTCACTTTTGAAGTGGAAGATACAAAGAACATAGCTTTGTTTAGCTATGGATCTCAAACTCTAACAGAGTTGGAGATATGGCACAAAAGGCTTGCTCACATTGGTGAGAGGACACTCAAACAAATTTGCAGGGACCAAAGTGTACTTGGTTTGCCTAATATCACAAGGCAACACATGATTTATAAGTGTGAAGCTTGTCAAATTGGCAAGGCTCATAGACAACCTTTCAATAAGAAAGGATATATGTATCAAAATCCTTTGGATCTAGTGCACACGGATGTGTGGGGTCCAAGTAAGGAGCCATCTATATCAGACTCAAGATATTATGTGTCTTTCATAGATGATTGTAGCAGGTGGACTATTCTGTTTTTCATGAAGCACAAGGATGAAGTGTTTAATTGCTTTAAGAAGTATATTGCTCTTGTTGAAAATCAAACAGGTAGGACTTTGAAAAGACCCAGATCACATGGTGGAGGAGAATACTTATCTTCTGAATTTGATGCCTTCTTGCATGAAAGAGGCATTAAAAGGGAAGTCACTACAAGGTATACACCTGAACTCAATGGTGTAGCAGAGAGGAGGAACAGAGCTATTGTCGAAGCTGCAAGGTCCATGCTCAATGAAAAGGAATTGCCAAACTACCTATGGGCAGAGGTTGTGTCTACAGCCACATATCTCATAAATAGACTTCCATCTAAGTCACTAGATGGAACAACTCCATATGAAGTGTGGAATAGAAGAAGACCTAGTCTAGAGCATTGTAAAATCTTTGGATGCTTAACATATGCTCACATTCCTTCTCGAGTAAGAGGGAAATTGGATCCTAAGGCAGAGAAGTGTGTATTCATTGGTTATGATCAAAACCAAAAAGGATATAGATTGTACAATCCAACCAATAAAGGATTTTCTGTGAGTAGAGATGTAGTTTTTGATGAAAACAAATCATGGTTTGATGATGACAGGAAAGTGAAGCTGCCTTATGACTTGGATGAAGATTTTCCATCACTTCAACCAAAGGAGCCTAAGCAGATTGAAGAAAGTGATTCGGAGATCGACCTAGAAGACTTGGAAAGACTAAAGCTATGGAAGAACAAAGGTAAAGCAAAGATGCAAGATGCTACATATGGACCCGAAAGCTCACATCAACCACTTAGAAGGTCTTCAAGGGAGAAGAAGAAACCAGAGAGGTTTGGTTATGATACTTCTTTGGTCACCAAGCACTCAATCTACATTGCAAAGGATTCAACCAATGAAGAACCTACCACATTCGAAGAAGCACAAAGCAAGAAAGCTTGGAGAGATGCAATGGATGAAGAAATGGAAGCCTTGAAGGAGAATGACACTTGGGAGCTTGTACCTAACAAGCCATCTATGAAGGTAATTGGATCTCGATGGATATACAAAATCAAGAGGAATCCAGATGGAAGTATAAATAGACACAAAGCAAGGTTAGTTGCTAAAGGGTTTGCTCAAACCCACGGTATTGATTATGAGGAGACTTTCTCTCCTGTTGCAAAAATGCCTACAATTAGGGTTCTCATTAGTCTTGCTACATCTAGAAATTGGAATCTCTATCAACTTGATGTAAAGAATGCTTTCTTGAATGGATGGATTTCTGAGGAAGTGTATATGGCACAACCTCCTAGATATGAGGATGCACATCATCCTAACTATGTATGCAAACTAAAGAAAGCTTTGTATGGATTGAAGCAAGCTCCAAGAGCTTGGAATTTTAGATTGGTGACTTATTTGCAGGACCAAGGATTCAAAGCTAGCAAGGCGGATACCTCTTTGTTTATAAAGAGGAATGGATCTGAAGTGATCTATTTATGTGTGTATGTTGATGATATTATTATCACAGGCAATGATCTTGAAGGAATCAAACAGGTAAAGAGTCAAATGAAGGAGGAGTTCAAAATAAGTGACCTTGGACCACTCACTTATTTTCTTGGATTGGAGTTGATCTACACAGTTCAGGTATATACATCACACAAAGGAAGTATGTGCATGACATGCTCGTCAAGTTCAAGATGGAAAATACCAAGTGTGCAGGTACACCTATGGAGCAAAATCATAAGCTTAGTGCTTATGAAGGAGAGCCAATTGAAGACATCACAAGCTATCAAAGCTTGGTTGGAAGTTTGAACTATGCAATACTCACAAGGGTGGATATATGCTATAGTGTTAGCATATTGAGTTAGTTTATGCATAAGCCGAGAAGACCACATATGGAAGCGGCCAAGAGAGTCCTCAAGTACCTAAAGGGGACCATGAATGAAGGTTTGTTCTATTCATATACTTCAGATATTGAGCTAAAGGTCTACTCAGATGCAGATTGGGCTGGATCTAGAGATGATAGAAGAAGCACATTCGGGTATATATCATTTGTAGGTTCAAAAATAATTTCTTGGTCATCGAAGAAGAAACCAACCGTGGCATTATCTTCTACCGAAGCCGAATATAGAGGTTTGGCTAATGCAACTCAAGAAATCATGTGGTTTAAGTCTTTGTACACAGATCTTGGACTTCATTCTTCAACACCTCACATTTTTGGTGACAACACACGCTCACTACATCTAGCAGCTAATCCGGTATACCATGCTAGAACCAAGCATATTGAAGTCCACTACCATTATGTAAGGGAGAAGCTAATGAGCAAGGATATTCAACTATCCTATGTCTCTATAGATATGCAATGTGCAGACATGTTGAATAAAGCTCTTGATGGTACAAAGTTAAGTAAATTCAAGTTGATGATTGGCTTGCAGGAAATCAAGGACAATTGAAGACTTATTTGGAGGCCAAGCATGTTAGGCTTGAGGGGGAGCTGTTGGTGCATTTTACCCAAGCCTACATGCTTGATATGCTTGATATTTTCCTCATTTGTAAGTCACATGTGTAGTCATGTGAACACCTCTTGTAAAAGAGTTCATTTTTATCTCTTGTAATTGAAAAAGGAAACAAGAAAAAGATGGCTTACCTCATCCATGATGTAAAAGCAAATTTGTGGGTCTAACTACCTAAAACCATGAATTTTTTAGCTGAGGGAATATCTCCTAACTTTGGGGATCACTTTTAGGTGGAGCCATTTGAATTCGAATTCAAAACTCCCTCCAAGAATAGCTATAAAAAGAGCAAGAAGGAAGAGGCGATTAGCAAGCCTTGTACGTGACCACTTCATGTCATTTTGTAGAGATTGAAGAGCTTACTCCATAGCTCTATCATTCTACTCCCATTGTGCAAAGATTCATTGCCAATGTGGTTGTAATCATATGTGAATCTATACATTTATCATCATCTACTTCTCTGTTTTGTTCTCTGCTATACTCACTTAGAGCAGTAACTTCAGAAGGTCATATCTCGACTTCTACTCAAGATTTTTTAGTGTTTTTAACATGCCTTGGATAGCTCTTACTGTCTAGTCTCTGCATATAAATTTTTATGGTCATTGGATTAATAGTATTGGAGATATCTGCATTTTACTGCTCACTGGTCTATCTCTGCAGAGCCCCAAGAATGGTGGGCATGTTCCAGAAATTGATAAATCTTCTTCTTAGTGCTCAATCCATCATTTGAAGTGTTTTAACTTGGATTGGGAAGCTTGATAAGTCTATTTGCTATGCCCAAAAGGAATTTATCTAATTCATACTAGGTTGAGAGCACTGTTCATTTTTTCCAGCAGGTGTATGTCCAAAAATATCAAGTTTTTGGGAGCTAGTCATCTTGCAACTTGTCTGTCTTCACTTAAACTTTTGGGATACATGTTCCAAAGTACTTGGCTGATATTTTGGTGGATTTAGAAAGCTTAAAGGGTCTACTAATCAACTCTGAAGTCTCAGTTGGCTGGTGTGAAGCTGGTTGTAGCAGCACCTACTCATCTTTGGATTGCATCCACCATCTCTCTTCACACCTCGCAACTACCAATGCGCTCTGACTGTCAGTGAAGATGGTGGTGGCAGTGGACTGACCAACACCCAAATCACCCATAAGGCGTCTGAGCCACACACACTCAACAGTAGCTGTGAAAGCTGCCCTATAGTCAGCCTCACAACTAGAAGTGGCCACAGTAGGCTGCTTCTTGCTCAACCAAGATATACATGAGCTACCAAGCATGAAGCAAAAGCCACTAGTGGACACACGAGTGTCATAGAAACCAGCCCAGTCTGAGTCAGAAAAAGCATACAAATCTGGCGGTAGTGATCCCCCCTTTGGATAAAACAACCCAAGTAGCCGAGTACCAGTCAAGTAGTGAAAGATGCGCTTAACCACCTGCCAATGCTTGACACCTGGGCAATGCATAAACTTGCTCATCTGTGAGACAGCAAACTGAATATCTGGCCGAGTAATGCAGAAGTAAATCAGGCATCCAACAACCTGTCTCCATAGGACTGACAATAGGCTTATAGTCTTCAAGGCCAAAACACTACAATAATGTGTCAATATATTTCGTTTGACACAAAGCCAATCCACCATCAACTTGCTTAAGCTGAATGCCCAAATAGTGATGCAAATGCCCCAAATCAGATATCTCAAATGAGGCATGCAAATCAGCCTTAAAATCAGCAATATGCTTCTCAATAGGACCAATGAGCAGCATGTCATCAACATAGACAACAATGATCAGAAGCACATCATTAGCACGCTTAACATATAAGGTGCTCTCAGTTGGACTGTTCCCATTGATAAGAATGGGATTTACAAGTTCAAATATGCTTTAGAATCAGCTTCTGACAAAGATGTATAAAAAAGAGTAGACACACATGAATTGCTTAGAGTATTCTCACATCTAACTTGATATGGTTTAAAGATATCCATGACAGATGGATTAAGACCATATTGAAAACGATATGCATTTATGTGGAGTAAATGAAGTGGTATCATTTGAGTTAAGTGGATTAAATGAAGTGGATTCATTTGTAATATGTGGATAAAATGATGTGGATTTATTTGATTTGTGTAGATTGGATCAATGGTATCATTTGAATTATGTGGATTAAATGAAGTGGTATCATTTGAGTTATAAGGATTAAATGTCATGGATTCATTTGAATTATATGGATTAAATGAAGTTGTATCATTTGAATTATGTGGATTAAATGAAGTGGTATCATTGAGTTATATGGATTAAATGTTATGGGTTCATTTGAATTATATGGATTAAATGAAGTGGTATCATTTGAATTATGTGGATTAAATGAAGTGGTATCGTTTAAATTTATGTGGATTAAATGAATTGGATTCATTTGAATTATATGGATTGAATGTTATGAATTCTTTTGAGATAAACTTAGCGTTTTTGTTTTGTATATTTGAATGTAAAACATGGCAAGAATGCCACATGTGAATGATGATCTTGATCATACTAAATCTCAAAGGATTTTATCTGAGCAGAATGCTCAATTTGCACAATTTGGATTGACATTTTTATTCCATCAAGATTTAGAGCTAGATGGATTAGAAGGAGAAGGATTGTCAATGAAAGAAGTAAAAAAGCTATGTCCAAATCATTTCACTCATGATGTTCTGCTTCGGGTTACAGGAAGGGCAAAAGAAACAACACCCTTAAAGCTTCTAGACTTACAACATAAAGGGTTAGCAGAAACTCTACTTCAACACTTTGTGCAAGTTGAGAGATCATTACCAAATAACAATCAAATAGCATTATATTTCATTCAAAAGGTTTTTGCACAAGATATTCTTCGTCGACGTGTAGATTGGGATGATCGTCCGAAGAATGCAGGTACCGGTTTGGGTCATCCTCAAAATCCAGCAGAATTTTGTAATGAAGGAAACAAAGGCCCCTCTTCCTCGAAAGTGGCCCTACATTTTGCTACCTGAAGAACATAATCGTATACATGATTTGTCATCACAAGGACTAGAACTATACAATGAAAGATTAAAAATTCCTTCATTATGAAGAACAATAGATGATTAACAAAAAAGGATTGATGATCTAGAAAGTCAAGTGAAAAATTTATAGCTTTTTGTGGATGCATATGAGAGAAAATATGGAAGACTCTCAGAGGCATCATCATCATCTTTTGATTGGTTTACTACTAATGAGTTATTGAATCAAGAAAAAACTGAATAGACAAGCTTTTTTTTTGTAATCAAAGACATGAATATTGTAAAACAATCGATTTTGCAATTGAATATAATCATAGTATTCATAGTACATCATTTTCATCATTTTGAATATCACCATCTATGACAGGCACCATGTCATCTATTTCTTCCATGTCTGAACCATCATTGTGATCTACATCTAAATCATGATCACTCCATGAATCACTTGTTAAACTTTCATGAGTTTGAAATTCTCCAATAGTTTATCGTGCTGTTGTAGAAGCTACCTTGGTTGGAGCATGTAACAAATGCATATTACAAAACACATATACCAAATCATTAGCATGTGATACACTTAAGCAATTTCTTTGTTTTGAATGAAGAAAATCATAGGCACCACAATTACTTTCACAACTACCACTTGAAGCTTCTACTAAAAGCACTCTCATAGCTATATGTTGCAACTCCACTGCTTCATCTCCGTACTCTTTCCACAAAATAGGAGGTGGATGCTTTTGAATCGCTTCAATGTGCCATAGATCTCAAAAAAATCCTTCTCGATTTACATACGCTACTCTTTGGTGGAATGCATCTCGACCATTTGTACCTGGAAGTAATAAATGACATGTGGTTTCAAAGTTTGCAATGACTTCTTTGTTTGATGCTTGACCATTGAGTTAAAATTCTAGATCCAAAACGAATGTTGATCCATGAAAATGAGTCTTTTACTTTTTGAATAGCTTTTGACATAATCCAATAAACTTTTCCAATCACAAATTTATCAGTATCAACCATTCGTAAAAGTTCCACAAAAGGTTTAGTGATACCAACAATTTTTTCAAGATTATGCCAAAAATTTTGAGTGATTATATTAGAGCCATACACTTGGATGTTACAACTCGATAAGAAGGATACTTCTCTATCCATGCCTCCCATCTTCGATCAGCAATCATATTCACTCTTTCCATCAAAATCTCCCAATAAATCACTTCAGATTTTTTGTGCCACATGATTTGCATCTAATAAGCTTTTCTTAATGAAAGATAATTTACCTATATCTTTCAATAATAAATTTAATGTATGAGCTGCACATCGAACCCAAGTAATGCCTTCATACTTGTTTTGAATTGTAATTTCAACACTTCAAGAATTAGAGGCATTATCCATCACTATTGCAGTCACATTCTTTGGACCACCCACATGCGATATAGCATGTTCATATACCTTTACAAGAAAAGCTGAAATTTTCTCTTTAAGAGAAGTATCAATAGCTTCTAAAAATATGTTCCTTTTTGGACATATAACCATGACATTAATCAATGGTTTCTTTTGAAAACTTGTCTATCCATCCAATGCTATTGTACATCCATAAATAGATACATAATCAAGTACTATTCACTTTAAAATAGCTTCAATATTTTTTTTTCACTTTATCTACATACTCTGTTCACATTTTATTATAATCTGGCATGGTGAATCCTTTTCGTGTAGTTGCCATCAAAGCATCTTTGAAAATGGGATTATGAAGAACATTAAAAATGGTATAGTATTTTGTGATTTACTATGGACAACGCATGGTGACAGAGTATTGAATACACCATTTTTACTACATTCACCAAGACCACTCTTTTTTGATGCAGTTGGAGAAAATGGAGTACATGTATCTTGGTTATTCTCAAAAGCAGTTTGAGAGACTTGAGTAGAAATCTCCTGATGATCCTCTACTATCATCGATGCATCTACTCGTTCTTGCTCTACACTTGGGCTACTTTGAAAGCAGTGTGAACTACTCATGCCTTTGAATCTTTTTGATGTGATACCTTGAGATTTACATTT
The DNA here is from genome assembly GCA_020310875.1 of Ceratopteris richardii. NCBI lineage: Eukaryota > Viridiplantae > Streptophyta > Polypodiopsida > Polypodiales > Pteridaceae > Ceratopteris > Ceratopteris richardii. Next base: position 86,649,382 of record CM035425.1, on the reverse strand, counting down.
ATTTGCATAACTTGCGAAATGTACCCATATATCATCATCTAGATAAAAGAACAACGTAGCTTTTATGAAAAATGAGTATAGTTCTATTCTTTTATAAAATATTATTCAATCGAATTTTTTTCGATCGATTTTTTTTTTGATCGAAATCTTTTTGATTGAAAAAGTTTTTGATAAAAAACTGTTTTGATCGAAAGTGCTTTTGATAAAAAAGTGTCAAATTTCCGTGCAAAAACTATTTGGGCATGTCTGAATAAGCTGACGTGGCATCAAATAAATCGGTTGAATAATAAGGGCTTCTCATAAAATTCTATAATTTTCCACGAATAAATGAATTGTCAAATAACAAATAATGCAACCTAGATTCTGATCATTCTTAATCCCACAAAAAAGACATCATAACCTTCTTCATTTTGAAATTTTACTCCTACATATTTGTCATTTGCTACATCTAAATTTGACAAAATCTGACTCCATCCATATGGTTCAAATCCTTCATCATTAAACCTTTGCGGAATATACCTTTTATCTTCTATATTTCTTTCAATTTATTCAATCTTCCTTTCTTAATAAGATTTTTTTGGCAATTTCTTATTTGTGTAAATACAAGTCCAAAGTAGAGCTTCATTATCTCCACTTTCATCAGACTTGTGTTCATGATCCACCTTATACCATTCTTGTGGAGGTATATTATGATAATTTCCACTCTTGAGATTGACTTTGGTAATATTTCCTTTGTTTTGTAGATACAAATAGTCTTTTCCCCAATCTTGAACAACTTGCATTTGTCTCATAAAAGGTCTTCCCAATATAATTTCATATGAAGTGAGCTACAAAAATTCCACTATTGCAAAAGTGTGTTCTAACTCAATTCCACAAATTTCTATCATCACAACTTTCTCCCATATTCCTATTGGCATTTCAATGTGTCCATCTACCAATTGAAGTTCCATTTTGGTAGAGTGGAGTGTTTCAGCTCCCCATTTTATTTTTCCCAAATTCTCTTGGTCATGATGGCTACAGTTGCTCCACTATCCAAAATGGCCTTTGTTTGCTTATTGCCAAAATGAACTAAAAGTATAGTATTTCCTTCCTCCCCTTCATAGTATCCTCCTATTTTGTTTATTGGTACTTGTAGAATTGGTTTCTTTTCTAGTTCATCATTAAAGATTTCTACTAGTTTTGTGATGAAACATTGAAGATCAAGATTTTCTTGAATCAATTCTTCAAATGTGCAATGACATTGCAATCTGCAATGGTTTGACAATCTGACTTGCATTTTCAACAATAGGTCTTCCTTATTTGGTTGTTTCTTCATTCCCCTTTCTTCCTGTTCATGAGGTGTTTTGGATTTTCCTTGTATCTTTTCTCTTAATACTTCCTCCCAAACTTTCTCTTGTATTTCTCTTGTGTTTCCATTTGTGTAGTCATATTTTCCTTGTTCTATTTCTTGTTGTGTTTTTACAATCACTTCTTTACAAAGTTCCATCCTTTCTTTTTTCAATTCAGGTAAAGTGTATAATCTTTCATGGTCAATTGCACTAGGACCTTCCCTTACTCTTCCTTTGTAAGCTTTGTTTATTGTATCCAAATCTTTAGATATTTTTCTCTCTAGAATGGGTTCTAGGTCTTGGTCTTGTGATGTACTACCCACTCTACTTTGTGTTCCTTTTTCAACTTCCTCCAGATTTTTCTCCCATTTAGCTTTTTGTTTTTCCCTCCTCTCCTTCCATGAACCATTCTTTTTGACTTCATTCTCTATTGCTTTTGCTCTTTGTTGATATATTTAGGTAGTGGTATGTGAACACACTAGGACTGCCGGGGCACTTTTTTCCCTCTTTAGGAGGTTTTTTTCCCTCAGCTTGGATATACGCTTATTGCCCTAATGGGCTACTTATCTTTGTACATTCTCTAGTAATACATTCAGTATTGTGTGTTGTGCTCCAAGCTTCTTCTCCTTCCTTGTGTTATTCGCGTGCTTCCGCAGACGTCTATCTCCAACAATTGGTATCAGAGCAGGTGGTCGCTTCATCTAGGGTGCCATGAACACCCCTCCGGTTGCAATCTTAGAATCGCATGAATTTTGGTGAGCATACTCAGCGTGTTTTCGAGATCAAAACTGCTTCGCTCTATGGTGCCAAAATCATGATATGAGCTTGTTTCGGCCTCCGAATGCACTATCGTAGCGCTTATGCAAGCTATTTTGTTCTTTTTGTGCCAAAGATATATACCAATTTCTGTTCGCTAGTATAAGCATCTTGAAGTCTGCTACAGGTCTAGCAGAATTTGTCTAGGCAGTTTCATTCAACTTTTTGAGATACAATCAATTTTCTACATCAAGGTATTTTAGTCACCGACCATGGCTGAAAGCAGTGATGTATTTTGTATGTTGGCTGTTGAGGATAAGTTGGATGGTACCAACTACCCGTTATGGGCTTATATGATGCGACATGTATTGGTTGAAAAAGGATTGTGGAGCATTGTGTAGGGTTTTGAAAAATGTCCTATCAAACCTGCAACTGTTACAACTACAGGTACAGAAGCTGATGCACAAGGTGTCGAAGATGATGATATTCTGCATATTCCTGTTAGTGCTGCAATTTTTGTTGCACCTGCAACTGTTACAACTACAGGTACAGAAGCTGATGCACAAGGTGTCAAAGATGATGATATTCTGCATATTCCTGTTAGTGCTGCAATTTTTGCGGAACAACTAAGGATTCTTGGTATACACTTACCACATTGTACCAAGCTAGGAATGAGGCTTGTGTTGCTTACCTCTGAAAACAGTTGGAGAGTGAGCACATGAATGAAGGTGATTCTATGGATAGTTCTAACAAAGATCAAAGACTTGAAGGAACAATTGATTTCTACAGATGAGGTTATACCAGATAGCTCACTCGTGCAGACCGTTCTGAATGGTCCTCTTGATTCATATGAGAGTTTTGCTTCTACTCTTCGGTTAATGATGAAAAGCAATCCAAATGCCTTGTCATTTGAGGAGTTAGTCTCTGTTTTGTTGCACAAAGATCAGTCCAGATAGAACAGGTCCATTATGCGTGTTGCAGATCAATCTTTCCTGGCTAGTCACAAGGGCAAAGGAAAATGGAGCTCTTCAACTAGTAAGTAGAAATCTGCAAATGCTGCAGATTCGAAGAAGGAAGATAAAGATGAGAAGAAATCAGAAAAGCAAAAATTGTTTTGCAAGTACTATAAGGGGAATGATCATATCATAAAGAACTGTCCAAAACTGGCTGCTAAAGAGGCAAAGAAGAAAGAGGCTGGAATGATTGTTGCAGAGGCCTCGACACCAAAAAGAGAGTCTGCTAATCGTGTGGAGGAAGAAGAATGGGCGTTTACTACTGTCTGCAGTTTTGACCCATCATCTCATGAGCAATGCATGTCTACAGTAGACTCAGATGTTTGGTACTTTGATAGTGGGGTGACCAAACATATTACCTGGCAGCTCAGTTTCTTCTCTTCACTCTAATGTTATTTTGTTGGGTATAGTTCTAAAAGTAAAGGCTGTCGTCTGTATCATCCATAGACTAAACGCATTCTGGTTAGCTGTGATGTTGGTTTTTTGGAAGATGCTATTCAGCCATTGCTTTCATGTACTAAGGAGACATTTGTTAGCTCCAAAGACATGTACGATACTTTGCTGCCTCTTTTTACAGGTGGACAGTCTAGTGTTGGTCCCAATGAGGTAACTTCTCAGCCTTTGCAAGTTTCATGTGATGATGCAGATCATTCCATTTCTGATGCAGATTTACATGATGCAAGTTGATGAGGGAACTGATATTGAGCAGACAAAAACTATGCCAAAATGGCTGGTGTAGACTTTGCGTGATAGCAAATTAGATGCACCTTTGCCATATCATACTCGTTCAGGCTCTCATGGTTCCTCTTTTGCATCAGATTGCTATGTTATGGGTGCATCTAGTCTCTGTGATGAGAATGAGCCTATTTCGTTTGATGAAGCACAAAATTTAGAAAATTGGATGGCTACTATGCAATTTGAATATGATGTTATAATGAAGAATGGTACTTGGTCCTCATGTGACTTTCCTTCTGGCAAGAAGGCCATTGGGACTAAGTGGGTATACAAGCTGAAGTGTACGCATGATGGTACAATTCATAGGTATAAGGCTAGACTTGTTGCAAAGGGTTATGTGTAGGAAAGAGGCATTGATTTTGATGAGACCTTTGCACCTACTTGCCGAATGACTACTATTCGTAGCATCTGTGCACTTGCAGCTCATCATGGTTGGAATGTACATCAGTTGGACTTTAAAACAACATTTTTGAATGGTGACTTGCATGAATAAGTGTATGTTTTTCAACCCCGTGGCTTTGTGCAGAAAGGGCATGAAAACTAGGTGTGCAAGTTAAAGAAGGCATTATATGGTTTAAAGTAAGCGCCACGTGCTTGGTATGAGAAGATACATGCCTATCTGATTGCACATGGTCTTGAGAACACTCCAATTGAAAGCACCTTATATGTTAAGTGTGCTAATGATGTGCTTCTGATCATTGTTGTCTATGTTGACGACATGCTGCTCACTGGTCCTATTGAGAAGCATATTGCTGATTTTAAGGCTGATTTGCATGCCTCATTTGAGGTGTCTGATTTAGGGCATTTGCATCACTATTTGGGCATTACCTATGTTCCATGCTTGCACTAAGCACATTGAGGTGCATTATCACTATGTGAGGAAGAGGTTCTCTGCTCCGGAGATCAGCTTGGCATATGTGCCCATGTAGGACAACATTGCAGACCTTTTCACGAAGGCTCTCCCTAGGGAGAAGTTTGAAGCTTTTCGCAAAGCTTTGGGCTCTCTTCCTTTTGTGGAGTGATTTCCACATAGCTTGGCACTTCCTTATTCATGAGTGCCAACTCCTTGTTCATCGCATCAGTCCCAGGGGGGATTTGTTTTAGGTAGTGATGGGTGTGAACATACTAGGACCACCGGGGCACTTTTTTCCCTCTTTAGGAGTTTTTTTCCCTCGGCTTGGATATATGCCTATTGCCCTAATGGGCTACTTATCTTTGTACATTCTCTAGTAATACATTCAGTATTGTGTGTTGTGCTCCAAGCTTCTTCTCCTTCCTTATGTTGTTCACGTGCTTCCGCAGATGTCTATCTCCAACACTGTTGTCATTACTTGTATGGGAATCACCTCTTTTTGTTCCTCTTTTGTATTATCAAGAATTTCTACTGATTTCAAAGGGATGTTGGAATTAGAAGTTTGTTTGTGAGGATTTCTAGGGAAATATTTTATTAATTGATCCCTACCAAGATCTTTATAGTAGGCCCCCTCTATTCTTATTGTAGGTGGTTGAGTACAATCTCTGACAAAATGATCTCCTCCACTTATAACATGTTACTTTTTGAATTTTCTTGAATTGGGGTTTTGTATTTGATATGTAGTTGTTAGTTATATACATGAAAGTTGTTGCATCCATTTCAATTCTTGCATTACCCAAATCCAACGCTTGTAATTCTACTTCCTTATTATAGGTGTTTTCCAAATGATTTGATTCAGAATAATCTTCATAATGGTTTTGATGATCTTTTGAGTATTCTTTAGATGTCCTCATGATTTGTTCCAAGTTTTCCTTTGCTGGAGTATACTTCACTGGGACTACATTGGTGGGTAGAGGTGGTTGTTGCCCCAGAAGTGGTCTAGGCTTTTTCCCATAATCTCTATCTCTAAGTTGATTAGTTTGAACTTGGTAATCCCTTTCCCTTACTGGCTGATTGTCATAGAAGTACTCATCCATCGTATGGTTTTCCATTTTGTTTCTAAGGTGAAATACTTGCGAGTTCTCCTATCCTACAAGTGTTGTGGTTTTTTATAAGAGCACATATGTGTAGGATGGCTTTCTCCACATACATAACACTTTCTATTTTGTGTCAATCTAGAACTGGGTAGATTTGATCTAGTTGTTGACCTTAAGGCTTTTGCTATAGCATTGGCCAATTCTTCTGTTGGGGGTAACTTTGTTTCATTGTGTTTTTGATGTTCAAACATATGAAGATCATTTCCCCTGTTGTCTTCTAGATCAATGGATTCTTTCACACATGAGTCTAGGTCTTGACATCTTCTACAATAGACCATAGTCCTAACTGTGCATTAGTTAATCCTTCTATGAATAGAGACACTATTTTGGGCATTGATGGCTTTTCTTCTCTAGGACATCTATCTAGATATTTCTTGAACCTTCTTGCTGCTTCTCTTACACTTTCATTCTCATTTTGTCTGAATGTGTGAATTAATGTAGCAGTACTATGTTTAATTCTTGTCTTAGAGAATTCCCCAATGAATCCTTCCATGAATTCCAGTATCTCTCTAAACATTTCCTATCTTAATGGAAGAAACCAGGTTAAAGTTGGTCCTAATAAAGTCAATCCAAAGGTTTCAAATTGAATTTTATAATCCTAGATTTCCTCTACCCTGAGGATTTGTTTATATTCAACCACATGATCATGAGGATCTGTTGATCCATCATACTGGTTTTTCATATATTTAGCTACTTGATAAGGTCTCATTATTCTCCAGTGTTATTCCATTCTTGCCTCCTTCTTGTAGGAAAGTCTTGCATAGCTACTCCTCTGATAAAGGGGTTAGGAGATGTTTGTTGTCTTCTTTCTCTTTATGGCTCTATAGGAGTATGATTCTTGTTAGCTCTAGGAATATCAAATTATTCTAAATATTGTTCCCAAGTTCCTTTATTAGTGTCTTGCCCTAGATCATTTGTATTGTTAGGGTCATTGGTGAAAACATAAGCACATCCTTGTCTATCCTCATAACCGCCATCTTTAAACTGAGCTACTGGCATCAAATTTAAAGGTATCTCTAAGTTTATCATTCTAATGAGATCCTTATGCAATCCATCTTGATATGTATAGGCTCCAAATCAATTTGTATATAAATATTTTAGGATATTTCTATAATCTCCTATGTTAGAAGGTTTTTTTGCTTCATTCATGTTTTCCATGCTCATGTGTGTAGTATATTTTTTACTTCTATTACTATTTTGTTTTTCTCCAAATTTTCTAAGTTTCTGTCTATGATCCACAATAATTCCTGATCTCAATTTCATTCGCCTTAATTCTCTTATCCAACTAACCCAACTTGTTTCAAAAATAATATAGTTTGGCTTTTTGTTGGTAGTTCCTCTTTCTATACCAAAATGTGTCTTCTCTTCAATCATTCATCCAATAGCTAATTTTAGAGGAAAATTATCACCATTCTCTTGTAGAGTCCAATTTTTTCTCAATAATCATGATCCTAACCCAAAATGATGAAATTTTGGTCAGAATCACGACTTTGTGTGTTATGTTTGAGAATGTTGTTTTTTCCACGATCTTGACCTAATATCATGAAATTTTGGCCAGAATCGCGATATTTTGGTAGTGTTGTATGAGGATCATGTTTTTCACGATCCTGACTCAAAATCATGAAATTTTGGTCAAAATCACGATTTTGTGTGGTGTTGTATGAGAATCGTGTTTTTCATGATCTTGACTCAAAATTGTGAGATTTTGGTCAGAATTGCGATTTTGTGTGGTGTTGTTTGAGAATCATCTTCACGATCCTGACTCAAAATTGTGAAATTTTGGTCAAAATTGTGATTTTGTGTGGTGTTGTTTGAGGATTGTGTTTTTCACGATCCTGGCTGAAAATCATGAAATTTTGATCAGAATCACAATTTTGTATGGTATTGTATGAGAATCGTGTTCTTCACAATCCTGACTCAAAATCATGAACTTTTGGTCAAAATTACAATTTTGTGTTTTTTCCTACCAAATATTTTTCCAAGACTATTTTTGTTTTTATGAACCTCAAGAGGAGTGCGATTTCAGTAGAATTCCATGCAATCAAACATGTAATCAAAATGTTATCATTTTTTTCATTTTAATCTACTTCTTGAAAATTGCAATTTTGTTTAACACCTATTTACAAAAAGTTTTAGCAAGAATAACAAAATTTTATAAAAAATGATTGGTAAGAAGTTTATCTTGCTTGAGCTCACTCCTTTTTGCAAAAAAAAGGAGGATCTGATGAGGATCGTGATTCTTTTCTCTACTTTTCTTCTCTCTCTTTCTCACTCTCAACAAATGAGCAAAATTTTTCTAAGTCCTCTTTTTATACTTTCTGCTTAGAATTGTGATTTTCACCTATTTTTTAGATCGTTGCCAATTCTCTATTGACTTCTTTCTCAATTCAGCATTACTCCTTGATATACAGTAATTTTTTTTATTTTCACAAAGATTAATCAATTCTTACTCTTCTCTGAGAATCATACTTTTCTATAGAGAATCATGTTTTTTTTTCAATTTCATCCAAGTTTACATATTTTCAATTGTTTTGGTTCAATATGTTTCTTTAATTGTTCTTCCCCTTTGTTTTGTATTTTCTCTATTTTACTATTTTTTAATTGATTTTCTATGTGTGTGTCTATGTGTGTGTGTCTCTGTGTGTGTGTCTGTGTGTATGTCTATGTGTGTGTTTGTGTCTGTGTGTGTTTGTGTGTGTGTCTCTGTGTATGTCTATATGTGTGTTTGTGTCTGTGTCTGTGTTTGTGTCCGTGTCCGTGTCCGTGTCCGTGTCCGTGTCTGTGTCTGTGTCCGTGTCCGTGTCCGTGTCCGTGTCCGTGTCCGTGTCCGTGTCCGTGTCCGTGTCCGTGTCCATGTCCGTGTCCGTGTCCGTGTCCGTGTCCGTGTCCGTGTCCGTGTCCGTGTCCGTGTCCGTGTCCGTGTCTGTGTCCGTGTCCGTGTCCGTGTCCATGTCCGTGTCCGTGTCCGTGTCCGTGTGCGTGTGCGTGTCCGTGTCCGTGTCCGTGTCCGTGTCCGTGTCCGTGTCCGTGTCCGTGTCCGTGTCCGTGCCCGTGTCCGTGCCCGTGTCTGTGTCCCTGTCTGTGTCTGTGTCTATGTTTGTGTCTGTGTCTGTGTCTGTCTATGTGTGTGTGTGTGTCTATGTCTATGTCTGTGTTTGTGTCTATGTCTGTGTCTGTTTGTGTCTATGTGTGTGTGTGTTTGTATCTGTGTTGTTGATATATTTAGGTAGTGATGTGTGTGAAAACGCTAGGACCGCCGGGGCATTTTTTTTCCTCTTTAGGAGGTTTTTTCCCCTGGCTTGTATATGCGCCTATTGCCCTAATGGGCTACTAATCTTTGTACATTCTAGTGGTAATACATTCAGTATTGTGCTCCAAGCTTCTTCTTCTTCCTTGTGCAGTTCATGTGCTTCCACAGACGTCTAACTCTAACAATTGGTATCAGAGTAGGTCAGCGCTTCATCTAGGGCATTGTCGACACCTCTTTGGTTGCAATCTCAGAGTCGCACAAATTTTGGTGAGCATACTCAGTGTGTTTTTGAGGTCAAAACAGCTTCGCTGTGTGGTGCCAAAATCGCGATTTGATCTCGTTTTGGCCTCTGAACGCACTATCACAGTGCTTGTGTAGGCTATTTCATCTTTTTGTGCCAAATGTATATACCAATTTCGGTTTGCGAGTATAAGCATCTCAAAGTCTGCTACAAGTTTAGCAAAATTCATCTGGGTAGTTTTGTTCAACTTTTTGAGGTACAATCAATTTTCTACATCAAGGTATTTTAGTCACCGGCCATCGTTGAAAGCAGTGATGTATTTTGTATGTTGGTTGTTGAGGATAAGCTGGATGGTACCAACTACCCATTGTGGGCTTATATGATGCGACATGTATTGGTTGCAAAAGGACTGTGGAACATTATGTAGGGTATTGAAAAACATCCTATCACACCTACAACTGTTACAACTGCAGGTACTGAAGCTGATATAGAAGGTGTTGAAGATGATGGTATTCTGCATATTCCTATTCGTGCTGCGATTTCTACTGCACCTACTGTAGAGCAAATTCGTTGGGATGGTAGAGATGCCCAGGCACATGCATTGATAGCTTTGTCTGTCAAACATGTCATTATTCTTCACATTTGCTCTTGTAGAACAGCGAAGGATGCTTGGGATACACTTAACACATTGTACCAAGCTAGGAATGAGGCTCGTGTTGCTTATCTTCAAAAATAGTTGGAGAGTGAGCACATGAATGAAGGTGATTCTATGGACAATTTTCTAACAAAGATCAAAGATTTGAAGGAACAATTGATTTCTGCTGATGAGGTTATACCAGATAGCTCACTTGTGCAAAGCGTTCTGAATTGTCTTCCTGATTCATATCAGAGTTTTGCTTCTACTCTTCGGTTGATAATGAAAGGCAATCCAAATGCCTTGTCATTTGAGGAGTTAGTCTCTGTTTGTGCAGGAAGATCAGTCCAGGCAGAACAAGTCCATTATGCGTGTTGCAAATCAAGCTTTTCTGGCTAGTCAGAAGGGCGAAGGAAAATGGAGATCTTCAACTAGTAGGCAGAAATCTACTAATTCTGCACAATCAAAGAGGGAAGACAAAGATGAAAATAAATCAGGAAAGCAAAAATTATTTTGCAAGTACTATAAAGGAAATGATCATATCATAAAGAACTATCCAAAATTGACTACTAAAGAGGCAAAGAAGAAAGAGGCTGGAATGGTTGTTGCACAGGCCTCTACACCAAAAACAAAGTCTGCTAATGTTATGTAGGAACAAAATCTTCACTCGAGTCTGCCCCTATAGGGAATACTATTACATGCACCAAAAACTCCTCTTATCCTGTTATGGGAGTTGATAAGATCATTTTGACTACTGCTGATGGTAGTTCTTTCACTTTGTCAGATGCTTTGTTTGTGCCAGGGATCAAGAAAAATCTGTTATCAGTTTCTGCATTAGTCAAGATTGGCTTGGTTGTGAAATTTGTTGATGACAGATGTACAGTTCATGAACTGTCAAACGGCGACATGATTATTGCTTCTGGCATTTTATGTGTATAAGCTCATAGACTATGGAAGATTTGTAAATGATTCAACATGTGCAGTACATGATTCTCAGGATATGTCAGATGCAAAGCTTTGGTATGCATGCTTTCGTCATCTGAATTTTGCTAGTTTGCTATGCCTATAGAAATCTGAAATGGTGTCCTCTTTGCCCAAACTTGAGGCACCCGGAAAACATGTTTGTGAAGGCTGTGTTTTGGGCAAAATGCAGCGTTCCTCCTTTCCAAAAGATGGTTCAGTTCGGGCTACTCAAAAATTGCAGCTTGTACATAGTGATGTATGTGGTCTTATGGAGACACCTTCTTTTGGAAATTATCTTTACTTCGTGACTTTCATCGATGAGTTTTCGAGGCATGCATGGGTATATCCATTGAAGGCAAAGTCTGATGTGTTCATGTGCTTCAAACAGTTTTTAGTTTTCACTGAAAATCTGTTAGCATGTAAAATGGGAACCCTCCATTCTCATCGGAGGGGGGGGGGATATATGTCTTCTAATTTTAACGCATTTTTGGCTGAACATGGGATAAAACACTAGTGTACAGTGCCATATACACCTCAATAGAATGGAGTTTGTGAATGAAAGAACAAGTCACTCATGGAGATGGCGAGGTGTATGGTCAAGAGTCAGGCTTTATCACATAGTTTCTAGCTTGAGGCTGTCATGTGTGAAGCATATGTACTTAATAGGTGTCCCACTAAAGCGTTGTAGTCTATCACTCCATATGAGGCTTGGCATGATCACAAGCCATCTGTTGCTCATCTACGTGTTTTTGGTTGTTTGGCATATGCATTAGTGTGTGAACAACATCATAGAAAATTGGATGGCAGTAAAATGTATTTTTGTTGGGTACAATTCTGAAAGTAAAGGCTATCGTCTGTATCATCCACAGACTAAACGTATTCTAGTTAGCTGTGATGTTGTTTTTGTGGAAGATGCTATTCAGCCATTGATTTCATGTACTAAGGAGACATGTGTTAGCTCCAAAGACATGTATGATACTTTGCTGCCTCTTTTTATAGGTGGACAGTCTAGTGCTCGGCCTAATGATGCAACTTCTCAGTCTTTGCAGGTTTCATGTGATGATGCAGATCATCCCATTTTTGATGTAGATTTACATGATGCACTTATTGATGAGAGAGTTGATATTGAGGAGGCAGAAACTATGCCAAAATGGCTGGTACAAACTTTGCATGACAACAAATTAGATGCATCTCTATTTTATCGTACTCGATTAGGCTCGCATAGTGCCTCTTTTGCATCAGATTGCTATGCTATGGCTGCATCTAGTCTCTGTGATGAGATGAGTCTGTTTCATTTGATGGAGCACAAAATTCAGAAAATTGGATGGCTGTTATGCAATTTGAATATGATGCTATAATGAAGAACGATACTTGGTCTTTATGTGACTTGCCTCCTAGCAAGAAGGACATTGGCACTAAGTGGGTTTACAAGCTAAAGCGTAAGCCTGATGGAACAGTTGACAGGTATAAGGCTAGGCTTGTTGCAAAGGGTTATGCACAGGAAAGAGGCATTGATTTTGATGAGACCTTTGCACCTACATGTCGTATGACTACTGTTTGGAGCCTCTATGCACTTGTAGCCTATCATGGTTGGAATGTACATTAGTTGTACATTAAAACTGCATTTCTAAATGGTGACTTGCATAAAGAAGTGTATGTTTTTCAGCCCCATGGCTTTGTGCACAAAGGGCATGAAAACCAATTGTGCAGGTTAAAGAAGGCATTATATGGTTTAAAGGAAGCACCACGTGCTTGGTATGAGAAGATACATGCCTATCTGATTGCACATGGTTTTGAGAACAATCCAACTGAAAGCACCTTATATGCTAAGCGTGCTAATGATGTGCTTCTCATCATTGTTGTCTATGTTGATGACATGCTGCTCATTGGTCCTATTGAGAAGCATATTGCTGATTTTTAGGCTGATTTGCATGCCTCATTTGAGATGTCTAATTTGAGGCATTTGCATCAGTATTTGGGCATTCAGTTTATGCAAGTTGATGGTGGAATGGATTTGTGTCAATGAAATATATTGACACATTATTGCGATGTTTTGGCCTTGAAGACTGTAAGCCTATTGCCACTCCTAGGGAGACAGGTTCACAAGTGAGTCTTCATGATGCTGGAGATGCATTTGATGCTGTCCTCTATGAGCAGGCTGTTGGATGCTTGATTTACTTACGCATTACTCGACCATATATTTAGATTGTTGTCTCACAGATGAGCAGGTTATGCATTGCCCAGGTGTCAAGTATTGGTAGGCGGTTAAGCGCATCTTTCACTACTTGAGTGGCACTTGGCTACTTGGGTTGTTTTATCCCAAGAAGGGATCACTACCACCAGATTTGCATGCTTTTTCTGACTCAGACTGGGCTGGTTGCTATGACACTTGTGTGTCCACTAGTGGCTTTTGTTTCATGCTTGGTAGCTCATGTATATCTTGGTTGAGCAAGAAGAAGCCTACTATGGCCACTTCCATTTGTGAGGCTGAGTATAGGGTAGATTTCCTAAGAATTGTTGAGTGTATGTGGCTAAGACGCCTTATGGCTGATTTGGGTGTTGGTCAGTCTTCTGCCACCACCATCTTCACTGATAGTTAGAGCGCATTGGCAGTTGCTAGGAACCCTATGTTCCATGCTTGCACTAAGCATATTGAGGTGCATTATCATTATGTCAGGAGAGGTTCTCTGCTAGGGAGATCAGCTTGGCATATGTGCCCATGTAGGAGATCATTGCAGATCTTTTCACGAAGGCTCTCCCTAGGGAGACATTGAAAGCTTTCCGAAAAGCTTTGGGCTTACTTCCTTTTATGGAGTGATTTCCACATAGCTTGGCACTTCCTTATACATGAGTGCAAGATTCTTGTTCACCACATCACTCCCAACGGGGATTTGCTGATATATTTAGGTAGTGATGTGTGTGAACACTCCATGACTGCTGAGGCATTATTTTTCCTCTTTAGGAGGCTTTATTCCTGGGGCTTGTATATATGCCTATTGCCCTAATGGGCTACTAATCTTTGTACATTCTAGTGGTAAATACATTGAGTATTGTGTGTTGTGCTCCAAGCTTCTTCTTCTTCCTTATGCTATTCTTGTGCTTCTACATACATCTAACTCCCACATGTGTCTATGTCTATGTTTGTGTCTGTGTTTGTGACTGTGTCTGTGCCTGTGTCCGTGTCTGTGTCTGTGCCTGTGCTTGTACCTGTGCCTGTGCTTGTGCCTGTGCCTATGCTTGTGCCTGTTCCTGTGCGTGTGCCTGTGCCTGTGCCTGTGCCTGTGCCTGTGCGTGTGCCTGTGCGTGTGCCTGTGCGTGTGCCTGTGCGTGTGCGTGTGCCTGTGCGTGTGCCTGTGCGTGTGCCTGTGCCTGTGCCTGTGCCTGTGCCTGTGCCTGTGCTTGTGCCTCTGCTTGTGCTTGTGCCTGTGCCTGTGCCTGTGCCTGTGCCTGTGCCTGTGCCTGTGCCTGTGCTTGTGCCTGTGCCTCTGCCTGTGCCTGTGCCTGTGCCTGTGCCTGTGCCTGTGCCTGTGCCTGTGCCTGTGCCTGTGCCTGTGCCTGTGCTTGTGCCTGTGCCTGTGCCTGTGCCTATGCCTGTGCGTGTGCGTGTGCCTGTGCATGTGCCTGTGCCTGTGCGTGTGCCTATGCGTGTGCCTGTGCGTGTGCGTGTGCGTGTGCGTGTGCGTGTGCCTGTGCATGTGCCTGTGCCTGTGCCTGTGCCTGTGCCTATGCCTGTGCGTGTGCCTGTGCCTGTGCCTGTGCCTGTGCCTGTGCCTGTGCCTGTGCGTGTGCCTGTGCCTGTGCCTGTGCCTGTGCGTGTGCGTGTGCCTGTGCCTATGCCTGTGCCTGTGCCTGTGCTTGCGCCTGTGTCTGTGCCTGTGCCTGCATCTACGTCTGTGTTTGTGTCTGTCTGTGTCTGTGTCTGTGTTTGTGTCTATGTCTGTGTGTGTGTCTGTGTCTGTGTTTATGTCTGTGTGTGTGTCTATGTCTGTTTGTGTATGTGTCTATCTGGGTCCATGTATGTGTGTGCGTATCTCTATCTATGTTTGCATATGTGTCTACATATGTGTTTGCGTCTGCCTCTATGTCTACGTCTGCATCTGCGTCTCCATCTACATCTGTGTCTGTGTCTGTGTCTGTGTATGTGTATGTGTCTATGTCTGTGTCTGTGTCTGTGTTTATGTCTGTGTGTGTGTCTGTGTCTGTCTGTGTGTGTCTATCTGTGTCTATGTGTGTGTGTGCGTATCTCTATCTGTGTTTGCATATGTGTCTACATCTATGTTTATGTCTGCCTCTGCGTCTATGTCTGCGTCTGCATCTACATCTGCGTCTGCATCTATGTCTGCGTCTGCCTCTGCCTCTACGTTTGCATCTGCGTCTGCGTCTACGTCTGCGTCTGCGTCTGCGTCTGCGTCTGCGTCTACGTCTGCGTCTGCGTCTGCGTCTGCGTCTACGTCTACGTCTACGTCTGCGTCTGTGTCTGCATCTGCGTCTGCGTCTGCATCTGCGTTTGCGTTTGCGTCTGTATCTGTGTCTGTGTATGTGTCTATGTCTATCTATGTCTATGTCTGTGTCTATGTTTGTGTCTATGTCTGTGTCTATGTTTGTGTCTATGTGTGTGTGTGTCTATGTGTGTTTCTGTATGTCTATGTGTGTTTCTGTGTGTGTGTCTCTATGTGTGTGTGTGTCTATGTTTGTGTGTATCTCTACGTGTGTGTCTGTGTCTATGTCTGTGTTTGTGTATATGTATATGTATATGTATATGTATATGTATACGTACATGTATACATATATGTATACATATATGTATACATGTATGTATGTGTGTATGTATACGTGTATGTATATGTGTATGTATACATGTATGTATATGTGTATATATACATGTATGTATATGTGTATGTATATATGTATGTATATGTGTATGTATACATGTATATGTGTATATGTATATGTATATGTATATCACTACAAGGAATACGGGGGCATAGGGATGGTTAATGTGACACATTTTCATCACTTCATGATCGAGCATTTCATCAGAGCAGGCATCGAGCACATATCGTTGTCTAAATGATGTTAATCTCGACGTTATTTCCAACATTTAGACCAATGCTCCTAGCAATGTAAACATTAGCATCACTCATTTGGTGTTGCTTATACGACTTGTTTGTAAGCATCACTTATACCACTTATTGACTAGCATCACGTATGCGATGCTATTGGCTATCGCTTATGTGCACATATTCATCGCTTATATGATGCAAGTGATTATTGGGAAGATGACGGTGTCGGCGCGAAAGCGAGGGCTGGTGGATCAAGCCAACCGCTGGAAAATATCGCGCACACCGGGTGCTTGGAGCAAACTCAGATATAAAGAGCTCAGATATAAAGAAACTCAAAGAGCTTATTAGTAACTCAACGGAAACCTTAAATTAGGACTAAGATTCATCATACTAGCTTATGCCAAAAGAGTGCAATTTCATTCATCAGCTTTTGTAAAAGCATTCTTGTTCTAGTTCAAGTAAAAATCGATACTACTTTATGGTCTTAACTCTGAAATAGCAATACTACAAACAAGTTGTAAGCAATTATCTCAACAATTTAATAAGTTGCAGATGATCATGTAAATTGACGTTCAAGTGATATAATATCATCAATCAAACAAAGTATCTTAAGTCGACAGTCAACAAATCATCATGTAACATTGCTTATATTTTGAATAAGCAAATGGTAGAGGCATGATCTAAACCGTTCGATTATTGAAGTCACAAAATATCATCGTTATTCCTTTAAGACAACAAATTATTTCAAACATTTACTGGTCAACGTTGAGAGGTTTACTAAGCTCTAAATCTGGTCTTGTGAGTAAATGAGATGCCTAACATACAAACCTCAAATCATATGCTGTACTTATTTCATGCAAAAATACCGAAAGAATCCAATAATGCCAACAGTAATAATAATAACAATAATAATAATAATAATAATAATAAAAGTCATTGTTTTTGACACATCATTCCTTATCTGAACATCGTCATCCACAGAGAAGATTTCTCACATTGATAACAAATATACTCAGCAATTGAGGTAAGTCAATTGGATTACAAACGCAGTGGAACTTTTAACAGCAACAATGAATGAAATTTTGAAAACAAGTCAAGAATATCATGCGGCAGTGGCGCAACTCAATTTTGTGTAAAAATGTAATGGATATTGGACTAGTAAGTGTCAGAGCAAAAGGAGATATGAGATGAACAGAACTACGTCAGAACATATGCAGAGGGTCATTAAAACATTGAGCGCAGTCGAAGAACCTTCAGAATTGGTCAGATCTCCTTTTTTTTTTTTTTGAGAGAACAGAAAAGTTAAAATTGATGCAGGAAAATAAAAAGATACACCGGGACTTCCAAAAGGAAGGGACTTCTACAACCAAAATCCTTCAATGTGCAGCTTAATAAAGCTAGACATAAGGTCTCTAGTTGTAGAATGAGCTTGAAGCATTTTGGTTCTCCACTTGTTACAAGGGTATTTTTTTACAATCAAAGCTGGACTGTCGTCACTTGGGGGGGTACTATTGGTAATATGAAGGCAGTGATCAATAATTCTTACAATGTTCAGCATACAGGGGAGAAAATTGTCTTTACAATGAGTGTCAAAAATTTTACTGTTCCTATCTTTCCAGATGGCCCACAGAATATGAGCTCTCAGACTTTGCCAGAGAACAATGTCCATTTTGTTTGCTTCTCCTATAAGGAGAACTCTGAAATCTGGAGACCTTAATCCATAAGTCTGGCAATACAGAATGATGACCCTCCAATATCTAGCAGAGTTCTTACATTTGAAAAACAAATGCTCCAGGTCTTCATCCATACCACAGAAGAGACATTTTCCTGCATCAAGTTTAAGTTTCCTGGCCTTGCTTCCAGTCCAGATACCTCTATGGAGAATTAGCCACTGAAGGAAGGAGTGCTTTATGGCCACAGGGAAGGACCATATGCACTTGAATCTGTACTTCCATTGTTGAGCAGTCCATGAAAGATTCCAATTCCTGTTGAGTTTACCAACAAGTAAACTAATACTGCTGTTGGACCTTTTGAAGTTATTAAATATATCTTCAACAACTTCACCAAGCATGATCTTCTTCTGCCACATGTTGTGATCCAAGATATCCAACAGATTTTTCTTCTTCTCTCTAAGAATCTGTTTACAGGCAACAGAAAGAGAATCAATGTTCATTAAATGCCAGTCTTCAATCACATTACCATTATTAAGAAGATCACTCCAATTTTTAAAACCACTCCTTCTACACTTGTTCCATCTAATGGGGAAGGAGGAGATGAGATCATGAGTATGCCAACCAAACCACATGGAATCCTGCAGGAGAAAAGAATAATTAAACTGAAGCCAAATAGGAATTTTGTACTCTCTTTTAATGGACATCCACGCTTTCCAGAAGTTGCACACCAAGATACTTCCTTTGGGAACAAAGGTAACTGGAGAAACAATAACATCCCAAACATGACAGTTAGACCAGGACTTGTTTTCTTGAATCCAAAATTTTGAAACATCCCTTTTTATCAAGCAGGCCCAAAAATCCTCAGAAGAAACTGATCTGAGGATCCATTTAGCAGCCATCTGAGTAGCCATCCTGGTAGGGCAAATCAATCCCAGGCCACCTTCAGTCTTCTTCATGCAGCAGGTCTTCCAAGCAACCTTGGGGATAATACTACCTCCCCAGAGGAATCTCCTGGCCAGAGCAATGGCTTGAGAAAGTTGTTTCTTAGTAGGAAGCCAGCAAGACAAGAAATAAGTCAGACAAGGCAAAATATAGTGCTTAAGAACAAAGGCTCTTTGGGAGATATTAGACTGAAAGTCAATCCATTTAAAAATTTTATTTCTAAACTTATCCAAAACCCAATTCCATCTTTGCTCATTGGAGACTTCAAAGCCCATCGGTATACCTAGAAGTCTGAAAACCGAGCCAGCTTTTATCACCTCACAACCAGCATCTTTAACACAAGCAGGAATCATGTTATTAGAGGAATAAAAGCCAGTCTTAGAGTGATTAACAACCGAGCCACTGGCAACACAAAAAATATTAAGACAGTTGAGGAAGGCAGCAGCAGAAGAGTCATCAGCTTTCATAAGAAGGTTAGTATCATCAGCAAACATTTGAAGACAAAGTTGAGAATGAGCAAGAGGGATCTCAATACCTTTGATAGAGCATTGATTAAGAGAATCTTTAATCAACCAACCAAGAGCATCAGAAGTGATAGCAAACAGAAGGGGAGCCAAGGGACAACCCTGGCGAATAGATCTGCACAGCTTGAAAGGGGAGGACAAATGACCATTCATAGCTACTTTAGACTGAGCATTACCAAACAATATGCTAGCAAACTTAATAAAGCTTTTGCCCAAACCAACATCATGCAGAGACTGAAGGATAAAATCCCACTCTATTCTATCATAGGCTTTGTCAAAGTCAATTTTGAAAAAATAGGTATCAATGTTCAACTCTTTGGTATACTCATAACCTTCCCAAATGGAGATAATAGCATCAAGAATGAATCTACCTTTAATAAAACCTTTTTGTTCAGGGAGGATGATACTATCCATTAAGGGGCTCAACCTTCTAGCCAGGGAGGAGGCAAAAATTTTATAAATAGAAGTCAGACAAGAGATAGGTCTCCAGTTGTTTAGATCTTCTTTAGAGCCTCTTTTGTGAATCAGTTTGATAACACCAGTATTAATGAAAGTAGAAAGGGATCCTCTTCTCAAGGCTTCTTGCCAGATCCAGAGAATAATGGGCACCAGCACCTCTTTAAATTCTTGAAAAAACTCATTAGGGATACCATCATGTCCAGGAGACTTGCCAGGTCTCAATTTACAAATGGTTTCTCTAACCTCACCAGCAGAAAGGGGGAGATCAAGGAGGGAGACCAAGCCAGGAGGAATCAATTTCTTCCTTTTCTGGGCAATGGCAGCTCTTGCACTCCAGATGTGGTCCCCTCTCTTGGGAGGCATAGAGAAAACATTTGTAAAGAAACTAACAGCCTCCTGGAGGTTTTCTTCCATACAAGAAGCAAGATCACCATTGCTTTTCCTAACCAGGGGGATGAAGTCCCTAGTTTTTTTCTTCTTCATGATCTCAAACATCTGCTTGTTGGGTTTATCAATTTTCCCAGCCCAAAACTCTCTGGACGTGACAAGGGCACCCCGAGCAAGAAGATAGTCTTCATACTTCACTTTTTCCTGTGTCTCAATAATTTTCTGAGTCTTAACATGATCAGAAAGATTGGACTTCCTTATGTTTTCTATCTCATTGAGAATCATCATCCTTCTATTATATCTAATGAGTCTAGCCTTTCTTTTGTAATCAGTAAGAACTCCTTGAACTTTCCTGATAGCCTCCTCCCAAGCAATGAAGGGGGAACAACCATTGATGAAATGCATATTAAAGATACACTTGATTTGCTCTTTCACAATAGGAATCTTAATAAGAGACATATCAAGGTGGGGCCAACCAGCTCTATATCTAGGGTTATTACCCATAAGCTTGATGATCAGGGGAATATGGTCAGAAAGCTGCAGAGACGGGTCAGTTTCACAACAACTACTCCAGAGGGTATGAAATCTATTGGTGTTCATATACAACCTATCCAGTCTAGCAGACAGATTGTTGTTAGCTTTTCTATTGTTCCAAGTATGACCAGTATTAAAAGAAACATCAATGAGATTGTGAGTTAGAACCATATTAAACCAGCAGTTCTTTTCATGACCAGACAGAATGTTATTACTGTTAGCATTTCTGTCAATAGCATTGGTAACCATATTGAAGTCCCCTGTGAGGATGATGTCTCCACGCAGCTTACCAAGTTCCTCCCAACACTTAGACCTGGTCAAAGAGCAGTTAGAAGCATAAACACACACCAAGGTGAGATTCAGGGGGTCTTTGCATTTAATGGCCACCCACTGATTGGTGTCACTAACCAACACTTCTTCAACCAAATGATTCAGGTAAGCATTAATACCAATAGCAGCACCACCCTTACCACAATGATTGGTGTTAAACCAGGAGAAACTACTGCACACAACCTTAAGATTAGACTTAAGCTGGAAACCTCCAACTTTGATTTCCTGAAGACAAATAAAGTCAGGACTCAAGGAGGAATCTTTAATCCATCTGTTAATAATCTTACCTCTGACAGGGTCAGACAAACCTTTAGCATTTAAAGAGATAATGTTGAGGCAGTCCATGAAAAAAAGGAAAAAGAGAAGGGATTACTTTTTAGGGTTCTTCAGGGGCTTGATAGCCGAGTTGGAGACTCTCACAGTATCCTTTCTTTTGGATTTTGCTTTCTCCTTGGCAAAGGGACTACCAGTAGCCATAGCCACATCATTCATGTTATCATTCTCTAGTTCTGCCTGCATACTCTCCTCATCACTCTTATTAAGTTGTTCAATGAAAATTTCATCATTACTTTTTTGTTCATTGAATATACTATCATCAACAGCAGAGGTTATATGAAGATTACCAGAGGGCTTGAAGCTACCTTTCTTACCAACAGTGGACCATCCTGATCCTTCACCTGGGGTTGATTCCTGTAAATAAGAATGTAAATCATTATTTTTTTGGTGAGGACTCGAAGCACCTGCTCCTGGACCTACCTCAAAATCATGATTCTCAAGAATTTGATAGGGGTTGCTAATTTCTTTGACCAACACTTCCGGTTTCATCACAGCATTAAAGATTTTTCTTTTATTCCTGAGAGATGCCTTCTTGTTCCATTGATCAGCATGAGGAGGGACATCTTTAACATTACTAGGACCCGACTTTTTGAGCTCCTCTTCTTTCTTTTCTTGGTGTTTAGCACTCACCAATATCGGACAATCTCTAATCAAATGACCCTGTTTATAGCAATGAAAGCAGGCATTAGGAAGGTTTTTATACAAAACCTTTTGTTCATGAAGCTTAAGCCCTTCAGTATTTTTTAAAATTAAAACCGATTTAATACTTTTGGAAGTATCCACTTCAATAAGCATTTGGGGATCCCATTTAGGATTGAATCCATTTTTTGGTCGTTGCCCCAGAACTTTACCAATCAGCTTGCCCAACTGTTCTATCCAAGGATAGTATTCAACAGGGAGGTCAGATCTCCTTGTTGTTCCTTCATGCAAACATTCGTTCCGATTTATTCAACAGTAGCTCTGCAGTAGATTTTCCAGCGTCTTCTTTCTTCAAGTCATTGTCAGAGCAATAAAATTTGCTCAGTATAGTTAAAACATCAATCATCAAAACCAAGCTGCAATATTAGTCGATTATAGCAGACATCAATACATCAAAACACCTCTGAAAAAGAGCCATCAGAGCATCGAAGCAGCAGATGGGTCCCGTTCATCTTTCAGCATTCATCTCTCCTCATCAAAATTGTCGCCTCCTTCTGAGATCGATCTCTGTGTATTGCCTAAAACAAAATTGCATGGATACCCCCTCCTGCACGAAGCAGTTCTCTATGTATTTTCTTGCTGCATGTGGTGATTCCTGCTCTCTCCTTCTGTTTAGAGCTATCAACGATCAAGTTCTCTTCATCGACGCTTTCCCCAATTCTCTGCTTATGTGCCATTTTTTTCCCTTCCTAGCTCAGCAGCTCTCCCTATTCTCTCCTCATCGGAGCTTAAATCCCCATCCGCCGAACGCAATGATGGTCGCCTTCTCTTTCTTTTCTTCTTTTCCTTGTGAGCATGCGCACATAGACACCATCCCCGCTTTCCTCCACCTTTTCATCCTTTATTTCTGCTGCATACGTCGCTGATGGTTCCTTTTCTTAAAGCTATACTTTATCAATTTTTATCACAAAGAGCGATCCTCCCTCTTGCGTTCTTCACTTTTGTCTTTATACAAACTCTACACTTAGAGTTCACCCAAAAACAAGCTTTTGACTTATGTACCATCATTGGGTGAAAGTAAATGGATAAGAAAACTTATCATAAATATTAGCATAAAATCATTTGATGGGTTTTCATAATAGAATTTTCGATCATCCATTGTAGTGAATATTAAAAACCTGTTGTTCTCTTCATCCTGTAATAGGTAACTTTGTTGAAGTTGACGAAAACTTTAATTCCAACTTGATGTGAAACTTCAACATACTGCATTGGAAATCTCGTGCAACATCCAAGATTCATCCGCTTTGGGTTGACTCCTCAAATACAGCCTTGTGTGCAAATCACTTGCTAAGTCTTCATCAAGTTGGGGAGAGAGAACTCTCTCCGACAATGGTTTTTCATCTCTTATGCGATGGTTACATTTCATTAAAAAAATTTTGGACCACTCTTCGATCTTCATTTATGCACATCTGATCGAAGAGCTCTTCAACATTCAGATTTGCACTACGATTATGAGATCTTTCTAGATATCTCTATTTTTTAATCCCTCTTATTGTCTCTTTCTCTCTCTCCCCTACTTTTTACCTCTTTCTCTTTCAGTTTCTATCTCTCTCTTTTTCTTGTTTTTTTCATCTCCTTTGATCTCTCTATCTCTTTCTCTCTCTCTCTCTCTATTATAGGTTATTAAAAAAGTTCACCAAACATAAAATATGGCTAATTATTGAAAGTATAATTTCATTGGTTGTATATAATTTGAATTGTTTTATTTTCATTAATTAACAACTCACACTTACTCATTCATATACACATATACACATATACATGACCATGCATGCTCACACATATACACACACATACAAATGCACATACACACACATACACATGCACATACACACACATATACATGCACATACACTTATACATACACATACACACACATACATGTGCATATGCACAAACATATCTACAAACACATAAAAGGACATGCATGTATGCATTACTACATATACACATACTCATAGACACATTAAGACATACTTATACACATGCATATGCATATTCACATGCATGCACATACACATGGATGCGAATGAAGATGCATGCACATCCACATGCATGCTCATATATATATACACATGTATATACATACATATACACATACACACACAACATACATCTGCACACACACATAAACATGCACATATGTACACACATATACGCATATACACTTACAAACATGCACATACATACATATACACACACATACACATGCACCTACACACATGTACGCACATACACTTACACATGCACATACATACATATACACACACATACCCATACACATGCACATACACATGCACATACATGCACATCCATACACATACACACATACACTTACACATACACATGCACACATAGTCATACACACATTAACACATACTTATACACATGCATATGCATATTGACATGCATGCACATACACATGGATGCAAATGAAGATGCATGCAAATGCACGTGCATGCTCATATATATACACATGCATATACCTACATTTACCCATACACACACAACATAAATATGCATATATATATATATATATATATATATATATATATATATATATATATATATATATATATATATATATATATATATATACATATATATATATATATATATATATATATATATATATATATATATATATATATATATACATATACATACATACATACATACATACATACATACACACACACACACACACACACACACACACACACACACACACATATATATATATATATATATATATATATATATATATATATATATATATATATATATATATATATATATATATATATATATATATATATATATATATATATATATATATATATATATATATATATATATACACACACACACACACACACATACACATGCACATACATATGCACATACACACATTGCAACTGCACGCAAATACATATATTTATACACATAAACACATATATAATATGAATGAATTATATAATTAAAGTAAGAAAATACATGTTAATTATAAACAGTAATACAAATAATTCAAACAAGATTTTTCATTAATTAATACCATAGACACAATTCAAAACATAATTAGAATGAGGAAATATATAGATATAAAAAAAATATGTATATCAATGTAAAATATATATCCAATGTAATATTATCAATCATCTTGATCATCATCATCATCCACATCATCATGTAAGTCCCAATCATCGTGATCATCATCATAATCATCCTCATCATCACATTCATCTGCATGATCTGATCTATCTATAATGGTATCATGGGTAGAGGTGTGAGCACTCTATGAAAATCTAGATCGCCCTACTTGTGTTTATCTCTCCACCTCATCCATATCTACATCTCCATAATACTCCTATATTACATACAACAAACATAAATAAATAAAACATATTAAACATCAATAAAAATAATATAATTATATGAAATTTCTCAATGTCCATTTAGCCTAAATGTGATGTATGGCCTGAATCAACTCTCTTCTTTGTAGTAGTCTGCATTTATTTAATGAAACAAAAATACATAGATTGAATGTAAAACATTTATAAAATATATGAGAATTATAAGTCATAGTAATATAAACTATTAATTTGTATACCTTTTTTTGAGGAAACAATTCTTGAAGGTGTAGCTGTTTGGGGAAAAACTGACATGTCTCAAGTGGTATCTTAGGTCTTGTCTTATTTTGTTCTACCATACAATATCTCGTGTTATTTTAATCTAAAAAAAAAAAAGATCAGAATATAAAAGAAACTTTAAATTTATAACCATGCATACACAGACACACATACATACACTTACACATACACACTAATACTTATACATATGTACTTACACATACACACACATACATGCATACACATACACATATACATATACTTACACATGCATACATACACTTACATATACATACATATACTTACACATACATACATACATACACACACATACATGCATACACATACACATATTCATACGCTTACACATATTCATACACATATGCATACACATACATGCATACACATACACATACATGCATACACATACACATATTCATACACATATACTTACACATGCATACATACATATATACACACACATACATGCATACACATACACATATTCATACACTTACAAATATACATACCCACACATACACATACATACATACCCACACATACACATACATACATACATACACACACATACACATATCCACACATATACATACACACACATACATGCTAAATACATATACACATGCATATGTTATAGATTTATAGTTTTGTATGTGTATTTATATTTTAGAATGTATATTTGTGTATATCTAAATATGTGTATGCATAAATATGTACATGTGAATGCTTCAAATAGTTCTTGGTTATGGTTGAAACTTTTTCAACATGTAAATTGGGCACCCTCTATCATGATCTAGGGGGAATACATGTTAGCAGGATCTTAACTCATGCACACACAAAGGTTATGAATGCTAAAAACACATAGAGAAAATAAATACACAAGGAGACGAGAAAAAATGCAGTATTGGGTGTAATCTCCCCCCATGCACTCTGTTTCGATAGTCCATAGGGTGCATGTATTATAGGAATTTTTGATTATATCAATATAGTGGTTACATGAGAACAGCTTCAAAAAGCACGAGTGAAAGTAAAAGTTGGTAACTTTTTTAGAAAGCCTTTGCTTTTAATATAAAAAATTGGAGTCTACAATGACCCTTATTCTAACCACTACTTTACTAACTGTTTCTAAAAATAGAACCCTCTATGTGGGTTTATTTACAAACTATATAAATTATAAATCGGATTATTGATGTCCGCCCTTTCACGCCTTTCACGCCCTCATAAACCTTTAGCTGCTATATCAGAAACACCAAAACACATTAATACATTAATAAATTAACACTCCAACAATTCCTTGTTCAACACATTCCATAATTCATAACATGCCCCTCAGTTGAAAAAGCAATTGATCTCAATTGATAAAAGAAAAAAAACATGTATGGCCAGTCACATGTTCCATCACTCAATGAAAATAAGCATGTTCCATGTAAAAACACATGCATGGAAATGTTCATGGAGGAGTTACATTAATGTGTTTGTGTATGATATGAAAAAATGAAGTGGTCATAATGGGGTGTTAATTGTGTTTTATGTATCCATTGACATTCTTCAATAGAGTGATATTTGTACTTAACTAAATATCGATGATATTGAGTACCTGTGCATGTAGTAGTGACATCATGATCAATTATTTTCTCAAGAACTAAGATTTGAGATTGTTCTTCAATTAAAGGAAGGTCATCAAGAAGTTGAGTGAGTGGTAAAGTTC
Organism: Ceratopteris richardii; assembly: GCA_020310875.1. Classification (NCBI taxonomy): domain Eukaryota; kingdom Viridiplantae; phylum Streptophyta; class Polypodiopsida; order Polypodiales; family Pteridaceae; genus Ceratopteris; species Ceratopteris richardii. The sequence continues at coordinate 86,622,147 of CM035425.1, read as the reverse complement.
CTTTAAATGGTTTAAGTAAACTAATATGAACAAATTCATGTATATTCCAATGAGATGATATATCTAATTTGAATGAATTATCATTGCTTTTTTGTATAATGCAAAACGGTCCATAGCATGGTGCAAGTTTAATTTTAGGATGCTGCAAAATATTTTTAAGATGTCTTTGAATAATACATGACCATACAATATCATTCTCCTTAAATTTCTTGGCTAATTATTTTGTATTGATATTATGTGCATTATGCTTTTTACTGCTCCTTATGTGTTTGTGAACATCATGGAGTATAGAAATATGAACTTGAGTAATAGAATCCGCCATCAGAATATCAGTTTGGGTGAGTGACATGGGAGTGGGAAGGTTTTTACCATAAACAATTTCAAAAGGTGCACATCCAGCAGTGGTGTGTGTGTGGTGTTATGGTAAGAAAATTGAAGCAATGGCAACTTGTTATCCTAGTTAATGGGATTATCTAATGAATAACAACACAATAAATCAAGAATAGTACTGTTTGTAGCCTCACTTTGTCCATTAATTTTGGGATGAAATGTAGAGATAAAATCTATTTTAGAACCAAAATGTTGAAATAAGGAAACCACAAAATGATTACAAAATCTAACATCACGATTAGATAACATTACTTTAAGAAATCCATGATGTGGCAAAATGCATTTAATTAATAATTCTGCAGCCTGAGGTGGAGACAAAGTTTTTCTACAAGGAATGAAATATGCATATTTACTAAATCTATCAACTATTGTCCAAATCATATCATTATGTGATGAAGTGATAAGAAGACCTTGTTGATATATTTAGGTAGTGATGTGTGTGAACACACTAGGACCGCCAGGGCACTTTTTTCCCTCTTTAGGAGGTTTTTTTCCCCCCAGCTTGTATATATGCCTATTGCCCTAATGGGCTACTTATCTTTGTACATTCTCTAGTAATACACTCACTATTGCGTTTGTGCTCCAAGCTTCTTCTTCTTCCTTGTGCTGTTCGCGTGCTTCCGCAGACATCTATCTCCAACAATTGGTATCAGAGCAGGTCGTCGCTTCATCTAGGGTGCCGTCGCATACTCAACGTGTTTCTGAGATCAAAACAGCTTCGCTATGTGGTGCCGAAATCACGATCTGAGCTCGTTTCGACCTCCGAACGCACTATCGCAGCGCTTGTGTAGGCTATTTCGTCTTTTTGTGCCAAAGGTATATACCATTTTCTGTTCGCCAGTTTAAGCGTCTCGAAGTCTGCTACAGGTCTAGCAGAACTCGTCTGGGCAATTCTGTTCAACTTTTTGAGATACAATCAATTTTCTGCATCAAGGTATTTTAGTCACTGGCCATGGCTGAAAGCAGTGATGTATTCCGTATGTTGGCTGTTGAGGATAAGTTGGATGGTACCAACTACCCATTATGGGCTTATATGATGCGACATGTATTGGTTGCAAAAGGACTGTGGAACATTGTGCAGGGTGTTGAAAGACGTCCTGTTACACTTGCAACTACAGGTACTGCAAATACAGATGCTGCAGCTGATGAAGATGGTGTCGAAGATGATATTCCGCAGATTCCTATTCGTGCTACTGTTTCTGTTGCACCTATTGCAGAGCAAATTCGTTGGGATGGCAGAGATGCCCAGGCACATGCATTGATAGCTTTGTCTGTCAAACGTGCCATTATTCCTTATATTCTCTCTTGTAGAACAGCTAGGGATGCTTGGGATACACTAACCACATTGTACCAAGCTAGGAATGAGGCTCGTGTTGCTTACCTTCGAAAACAGTTGGAGAGTGAGCACATGAATGAGGTGATTCTATGGACAGTTTCCTAACAAAGATCAAAGATTTGAAGGAACAATTGATTTCTGTTGATGAGGTTATACTAGATAGCTCACTTGTGCAGACCGTTCTGAATGATCTTCCTGATTCATATCAGAGTTTTGCTTCTACTCTTCGGTTGATGATGAAAGGAAATCCGAATGCCTTATCATTTGAGGAGTTAGTCTCTGTTCTGTTGCAGGAAGATCAGTCCAGGCAGAACAGGTCCATTATGCGTGTTGCAGATCAAGCTTTCCTGGCTAGTCAGAAGGGCAAAGGAAAATGGAGCTCTTCTACTAGTAAGCAGAAATCTGCAAATGCTGCACATTCGAAGAATCAGGATAAAGATGAGAAGAAATCAGAAAAGCAGATATTGTTTTGCAAGTACTGTAAAGGGAATGATCATATCATAAAGAACTGTCCAAAATTGGCTGCAAAAGAGGCAAAGAAGAAAGAGGCTGGAATGGTTGTTGCAGAGGCCTCTACACCAAAAACAGAGTCTGCAAATCTTGTGCAGGAAGAAGAATGGGCGTTTACTACTGTTTGCAATTTTGACCCATCTTCTCATGAGCAGTGCATGTCTGCAGTGGACTCAGATGTTTGGTACTTTGACAGTGGGGCAACCAAACATATTACCTCACAACACAGTTTCTTCTCTTCACTGGAGCCTGCCCCTACCGGAAATACTGTCACATGCGCCAACAACTCCTTATCCTGTTATGGGAGTTGGTAAGATCATTCTGACTACTGCTGATGGTAGTTCTTTCACCTTGTCAAATGCTTTATTTGTGGCAGGGATCAAGAAGAAACTGTTATCAGTTTCTGCATTAGCCAAGATTGGCTTGGTTGTGAAATTTGTTGATGACAGATGTACAATTCATGATCTGTCAAATGGTGATGTTATTATTGCTTCTGGCATTTTATGTCGTGGGCTGTATAAGCTCATAGACTATGAAAGATCTGTGAATGATTCGGCATGTGCAGTTCATGATTCTCAGGCTATGTCAGATGGCAAAGCTTTGGCATGCACGCTTTGGTCATTTGAATTTTGCTAGTTTGCTATGCTTGCAGAAATCCGAAATGGTGTCCTCTTTGCCCAAACTTGAGGCACCTGGAAAACATGTTTGTGAAGGCTGTATTTTGGGCAAAATGCAGCGTTCATCCTTTACAAAAGATGGTTCAGTTCGGGCTACGTAGAAATTGCATCTTGTACACAGTGATGTCTGTGGTCCTATGCAGACACCCTCTTTTGGAAATTACCTTTACTTCGTGACTTTCATTGATGATTTTTCCAGGCATGCATGGGTATATCCATTGAAGGCAAAGTCCGAAGTGTTTTTGTGCTTCAAACAGTTTTTGGTTTTGGCTGAAAATTTGTCAGCATGTAAAATGGGCACCCTCCATTCTGATCGAGGGGGGGAATATATATCTTCTGATTTTAATGCATTTTTGGCTGAACGTGGCATAAAACACCAGTGTACAATGCCATATACACCTCAACAAAATGGAGTTGCTAAACGGAAGAACATGTCACTCATGGAGATGGCGAGGTGTATGGTCAAGAGTCAGGCTTTACCACATAGTTTCTGGCTTGAGGCTGTCATGTGTGTAGCATATGTACTTAACAAGTGTCCCACTAAAGCGCTATAGTCTATCACTCCATATGAGGCTTGGCATGATCGCAAGCCATCTATTGCTCATCTACGGGTTTTTGGTTGTTTGGCATATGCACTAGTGCCTGAACAACATCACAAAAAATTGGATGATAAGGCAGTAAAATGTATTTTTGTTGGGTACAGTTCTGAAAGTAAAGGCTATCGTCTATATCATCCACAGACTAAATGCATTCTGGTTAGCCGTGATGTTGTCTTTGTGGAAGATGCTATTCAGCCATTGCTTTCATGTACTAAGGAGACATCTGTTAGCTCTAAAGACATGTATGATACTTTGATGCTTTTTTTTACAGGTGGACAGTCTAGTGCTGGTCCTAATGAGGCAACTTCTCAGCCATTGAAGGCTTCATATGATGATGCAGATCATTCCATTTCTGATGCAGATTTACATGATGCACTTGTTGATGAGAGAGCTGATATTGATCAGGCAAAAACTATGCCAAAATGGCTGGTGCAAACTTTGCGTGACAGCAAATTAGATGCACCTTTGTCATATCATACTCGTTGAGGCTCTCATAGTGCCTCCTTTGCATCAGATTGCTATGCTATGGCTGCGTCTAGCCTCTGTGATGAGAATGAACTTGTTTCTTTTGATGAAGCACATGATTCAGAAAATTGGATGGCTGCTATGCAATCTGAATATGATGCTATAATGAAGAATGGTACATGGTCTTTATGTGACTTACCTCCTGGCAAGAAGGCCATTGGCACTAAGTGGGTATACAAGCTGAAGCGTAAACCTGATGGTACAATTGACAGGTATAAGGCTAGGCTTGTTGCAAAGGTTTATGCGCAGGAAAGAGGCATTGATTTTGATGAGACCTTTGCACCTACATGGCGTATGACTACTGTTCAGAGCATTTGTGCACTTGCAGCCCATCATGGTTGGAATGTACATGAGTTGGACATTAAAACACCATTTTTGAATGGTGACTTGCATGAAGAAGTGTATGTTTTTCAGCCCCGTGGCTTTGTGCAGAAAGGGCATGAAAACCAGGTGTGCAGGTTAAAGAAGGCGTTATATGGTTTAAAGCAAGCACCACGTGCTTGGTATGAGAAGATACATGCCTATCTGATTGCACATGGTTTTGAGAACAGTCCAACTGAAAGCACCTTATATGTTAAGCGTGCTAATGATGTGCTTCTGATCATTTTTGTCTATGTTGATGACATGTTGCTCACTGGTCCTATTGAGACGCATATTGCTGATTTTAAGGCTGATTTGCATGCCTCATTTGAGATGTTTGATTTGGGGCATTTGCATCACTATTTGGGCATTCAATTTATGCAAGTTGGTGGTGGAATGGATGTGTGTCAAAAGAAATATATTGACACATTATTGCAGCGTTTTGGCCTTGAAGACTGTAAGCCTATTGCCACTCCTATGGAGACAGGTTTATGATTGAGTCTTCATGATGCTGGAGATGCATTTTATGCTATTCTCTATCAGCAGGCTATTGGATGCTTGATTTACTTATGCATTACTCGGCCAGATATTCAGTTTGCTGTCTCACAGATGAACAGGTTTATGCATTGCCTAGGAGTCACACATTGGAAGGCGGTTAAGCGCATCTTTCGCTACTTGAGTGGTACTCGGCTACTTGGGTTGTCTTATCCCAAGGGGGGATCACTACCGCCATATTTGCATGCTTTTTCTGACTCAGATTGGGCTGGTTGCTATGACACTCGTGTGTCCACTAGTGGTTTTTGCTTCATGCTTGGTAGCTCATGTATATCTTGGTTGAGCAAGAAGCAGCCTACTGTGGGCACTTCCAGTTGTGAGGTTGAGTATAGGGCAGCTTTCACAGCGATTGTTGAGTGTGTGTGTGGCTCAGACGCCTTATGGCTGATTTAGGTGTTGGCCAGTCTTCTGCCACCACCATCTTCATTGACAGTCAGAGCGCATTGGCAGTTGCAAGGAACCCTGTGTTCCATGCTCGCACTAAGCACATTGAGGTGCATTATCACTATGTTAGGGAGAGGTTCTCTGCTGGGGAGATCAGCTTGTCATATGTGCCCACGCAGGAGAACATTGCAGACCTTTTCACGAAGGCTCTGCCTAGGGAGAAGTTTGAAGCTTTCCGCAAAGCTTCGGGCTTACTTCCTTTTGTGGAGTGATTTCCACATAGCTTGGCACTTCCTTATACATGAGTGCCAGCTCCTTGTTCACCGCATCACTCCCAGGGGGGATTTGTTGATATATTTAGGTAGTGATGTGTGTGAACACACTAGGACTGCCGGGGCACTTTTTTCCCTCTTTAGGAGGTTTTTTTTCCCCCGGCTTGTATATACGCCTATTGCCTAATGGGCTATTTATCTTTGTACATTCTCTAGTAATACACTCACTATTGTGTGTTTGTGCTCCAAGCTTCTTCTTCTTCCTTGTGCTTTTCGCGTGCTTCCGCAGACATCTATCTCCAAAGAAGTTTGAAGCTTTCCGCAAAGCTTTGGGCTTACTTCCTTTTGTGGAGTGATTTCCACATAGCTTGGCACTTCCTTATACATGAGTGCCAGCTCCTTGTTCACCGCATCACTCCCAGGGGGATTTGTTGATATATTTAGGTAGTGATGTGTGTGAACACACTAGGACCGCCGAGGCACTTTTTTTCTCTTAAGGAGGTTTTTTTTCCCCTGGCTTGTATATATGCCTATTGCCCTAATGGGCTACTTATCTTTGTACATTCTCTACTAATACACTCACTATTGTGTGTTTGTGCTCCAAGCTTCTTCTTCTTCCTTGTGCTGTTCGCGTGCTTGCACAGACATCTATCTCTAACAGACCTATGATAAAATCCATTGAGATTTGTTTCCATGGTTCGTTCGGAATGGGAAGTGGCATTAATAATCCAAATGGTTTACCATGATTAACATACAATGCATTGAGAAACATAATGTACAATATCTTTTTCCATGTGTGGCCAAAAGAAGAAATCTTTGCAAGTAGAAATGGTGCTCTGTATGCCTCTATGACCCATGTAAGATGGTTCATGCATTTCTTTTATGAAAAAATCTTTAAAAGCTTGGGTTATGCACAATCTATGTTGAAAATAAAGTAAACCATGATGAAATCTATACGTGCACCATTGTTGAAGTCACATGAGAAATACAAATCAGATTCATAAGTGGAACTCATTTCTTCGAAAGAATGAGTTTGGATGGCAGAAATATTATTCAAAACAATAGAATGTAAAGGAAAATCACTAAATTAAGGGTTGATTTAATAAATGCTTAATAGCTTGTTAATCGGTTTTGATTAATACATCACATCCCATAAGATAGTGTTTCCAAATTCGCAAAGCATGCACAATTGCTAACAATTCTTTATCATATGTACCATAATTCTTTTATGAGGGCTTAAGCTTCATACTCTCAAATGCAATAGGATGATCATTTTGCATTAAAATGGCACCTATTCTTGAACCCCTAGCATCCATAGCGACATGAAATGGTTGTGAAAAATGATGTAACTATGAAATAGGTGCATGTGAAAGTGCATGTCTGAGTTTTTCGAAGGATTGTTGTTGGGTAAGTCGCCATGCAAATTTTATTTTCTTTTTCAATAACAAGGTAAGAGGCAATGCTAAATAAGAAAAAATTTGAACAAACTTCCTATAGAAACTAGCCAACCCAAGAAAGGAACGAACATCATTGACTGATTGTGGTGTAGGCCTTTCTACTATCATTTTAATCTATTTTGGATCCACGTGCATGCCTTCACTTGAAATAATATGTCCTTGATATTCTAGCTTAGGTTGAAAGAAGTAACTCTTTTGAGGATTAGTGTAAAGTGTGTTCTCTTGTAGCAAATGAAAAACTATTTTAAGATGCTTCTCATGCTCGCTATCATTCTTACTGTAAACAAGTATATCATCAAAGAATAAAAGAACAAAAGCTTGGTAATCAAGAAAAATGTTGTTCAACATTTGTGCAAATGTAGCAGGGGCATTAGTAAATCCAAAAGGCATTACCATACATTCATAATGGCTGGTTTGAGTTCTAAATGTAGTCTTAAAAATATCAGTTTGTGTCATACGAATCTCATGGCAACCCGATTTAAGATCAATTTTACTAGAGATACGAGCTCCTCGTAATTTATCTAGGGGATCATCTATTCGAGGAATAGGATATCTATTCTTTATTGTGATGTTGTTAAGGGCTCTATAATCAATGCCCATTTGATAAGTTTTATTCTTCCTCTCTATTAAAAGAACTGGTGCTCTAAATGGGGAAGAACTAGGCCTTATAAGTCCTTTGTGGAATAAGCCTTTCACTAGGTTTTCAATTTCCTTTTGATGTAGTGGGCCATGCCTATAAGGTGCTTTATGAGGAGGAGAACTACCAAGAATTAAGTCTATGCTATGGTCAAAGGATCCTCGTGATGGTGATAGTTCAGAGGGATAATCAGACATAAAACAATCCTTATAAGTAGTCATGAAAGGTTTATGTGCATCAGGAAGTGTATGAAAAAAAGCAATGCATGAATTGAATCCTTTCCTAAATGCATGTTTTACTTGAGTATGACTAATCAATGGAAATGGCTAGAAATCATGACACACAGACAAAGTAATGATTTGACCTTTAAATTCAAAGTTACAGGTATGTGTATGGTAGTCAATGCATTGTGGAGGTGATCGCAATCCGGGTGGATCGGGTCCAGTCGTGGCACACACAGGGTGTATGAAGCTAATAAATGTTGGAAGGTTTAAGGACATGAAAGTGAAATTAATGTTGAGTATGGAGAAGAGAGAGATGTTGAAATGATTATGGGAATAGGAATGTAGGAGTGCAAGTTAGATTTATGAACATGAATGATAAGAATGAAAGAGAAACATACATACGAATGCAATTTGGAAGGAAGAATGGTCCATTGAAGGAGCTTCTTAAACACTTCCTAATTCCAATCCATATGCATAGTCTTCTTTGGATGATATGTATGCATGACGAGAATAGATGGAACCCTTACACATAAACCAGTTTCGAAAGGAAGAATGGTCCAATATTGGAGCTTCTTATACACTTTCAGAAACTAATCAATATGTATGGGTATGTATGGATTATATGCATGCAAGTGAATTATGATGATAGAATTTACTCACAAGCTTAAAGAAACATCCTCACTGGTTCAACGCAATACTGCGGAGCCTTCTCACACATAGAAGAAATAGAAGACATGTAAAAATACTTAAGAGACTGAGAGAGGAGACAAGAGACAAGTGACAAGTGACATGAATTAAAAGGATTTGAATTAAGATACATGTATAAGATCGTCGTGGTACGTCAAGCTAGGCAGTCTACTGATCAAAGGTGGTTTCGACCCTCAAACCATGACAGTTCAACCGAATGTCACACGTAAGAAGGTGAGTTCCACTCCAGTGACCCTATGTATGTCTAGGCTCGTAACATCTAACTAAAGAAGTCTAAGACTCATTAAAATTAGCTCTAACTCACTCACACGCTCCACCAAGGTGAGTCGAGATAGAGATGCTGGCTTCAAGAGCCTATCCTAGATTGGAGTTCTAACTTAAATTTGAAACTAGGTACTATACTCATACTAGCTCACCTTGGATCCTCACTCGCTCAACCGAGGGTGATCGTCTCAAGGAAACCGTAAGCTAGCATGACCCCTATGGATGCCTAACAATGATGCTCTAGGATTTTGGAGGGGGGTTTATATAGTTTTTTGAATGAATTTGGGCCCTTGGATCTAGAGAAATCAACTCTCAACTCTAGGGTCACTACTTTTGATTACAACCATTTGATTAATCAAATCAATGGCTTGGAATTGTTATTTCTATCAAATCTAGTGTAAAGGAGTGAAATTTAGGTGCCCTCATTCTCCACCATTGGATCTAGGGATGATCTGGACCGTCGGATCAGTGCTGACATCAATTCGGATAAGATAAGCCACTATTTTTGAAGAAAAGCTGCATTATTGATCTTTGATTGTAAGAAATTATCTTCTTTTATGGAAAAACTCGTGGATCCTCCTTGCTTTAAGCATAAGTGCATCTCCACCCTTGAATATGAGCTCATCTTGATCGTACAACATGGCTCAATCAGCTTTCGCCATGTGGTGGCCCTTCAACCCTTCAATTTGCTTAAACTAGAAAACTGCGGTGATCCTGAAAACTGGACTTTGTGCTCTTTGACCCTCCAAATAGGCTTTGATGAAGATGAAACTTTGTAGGACTATGTTTCCAAAGATCTCCTTCAGGAATATGCAAAAATAACTCCCATCTGAATCTCCCTTGTACAAGTTTGACTACATTTGGAAGCTTGCAAGGTGGCATTAAGGTCTCTAGGAAGCTCTGATGGCCTTGAAAATTTGTACAAATATGTAGCCACATATGATCTTTATACATGCCAAACCATATGGCTAACATAAATTTCTATACAAGAATTTGTAGGGTCAAACTAGAAAAATTACATTTTTACAAAATGAACATAACATATCAATGTGCTACAAAATCCATTTTCTGCTAAAATTTGGGCTATAGACTGCCTTTGACAATCTTTACAAGTATATGGATTTTCATCTAATTTGGTGACAATGAAATTTTTGCCCTAATTTCCCAACTTTGACCAGCTTTGACCGCTACCATGGACTTTCTTGATTTCTTTGAAACTTTGTATGTGAGCTTCCTTTGACATCCTTGAGGCATCCTGGACTTCTCGGGGAATTCCGGCTACCTTCACCAAATATGTTTTTTGTAGGCCTTCACAAGTGAGAGAGGGGAGAAAATCTCGACGACATTCGCCCCCACTAAACCTGCGATTCCTCCGGAAGCGCCACTCTAGCATCTGTGAAAAACAAAATGTTCCAGGCATCAAATTCTTTTATAGGCAACATAAGAAACATGGAAGGAAAATTGATTATATGCATGAATAAGTATGTAACGTGACATGAAGCAAAGTTTGCATGAAAGAAAGAATTGAAACAGACAACATGAATATGCATGAACAAATAGGCAACATATATGCAAATGAATAAGCAACATTGGCAACAAGAAAGAAAAAAAACAAGCATCAATATGAAGTGGAAGTGGATGTATTGAGTCGTTTTAAGCATCAGTTCCTCTCATCTTGAAGAAAATTTTGTACCTTTTTCATAAAGCAATCTACCTTAAATATGATTATAAACAAAGATTTAGGATTTTCAAGAGACATCTTTCATCTTTAGCTTATTTTAGATCAACTCCTTTCCTACATAAATATGAAAATGCTCTTTCTCTAATAACATGCAAGGAAATCTAACTAAACTCCACTAATGCATAAATCTGCTTATATAGCCCGTGATTTATTCTACTATGCCTCTTTATCCTCCTTTGGCTTGCTTTTTTTTTTCTTTTTTTTCGATGATGATGATGATTCGGCAACTTTATGGTTACGATCACTTTTTTGGGGTGGAAGAAAGTGTAAACTTCTTGGTAACATGTAGCTTTTTTTTTTTTTTTGACGAGGAAAAATTAAACCCCGATACAAGGTACAACCATTTTTGATGACGGAGAACAGTCGTTTAAACTCCGATACAAGTGTTGTGAGATGGACTAAGGATGTAGAAACATGCAGTAGCAGGAGCTAGGATTTCAACAATTATGCTTTCGATACACGATACATATGCATGTTTATATATGAAAGTCTTGTCACCAAAATAAACCTCCAAATCTACACGCCCTATCTTTCCACAATCCTAGATTATAAACAATTTCTTGGTAGATAAGTTACTACTTAAGATAAAATTTTACACAAGTAGAGAAATCATCATTTGCCCTTTTTGACTCAAGTGATGTGGATATGCAATGCAATGCAAAGACTGAAAAAAAACATGCATGAAACAAGCATGGAAAAAAAAAATATAAAAAAAAATAGAATGAACTTGAAAAAAAACAAAGCAACATGAACTTGAAAAAGTAATGATATTTTTATATGTTTTTATATTTTTTTTTCCTTTTTTTATTTATATTTTTATTTTTAATAACATGGATACTCCTGTTTATGAATCGGCCTCATTGTTGTCATCTTCTTCAATGTCCTCATCCAAAATGTACTCGTCATTATCACGTTTCTTGAATAGCTTTATCCTTTTACCTGCAATCAAAGTTTTTAGTGCAACACCATTTAATTCACAAAGAGCATACGTACCATTGTTGTTGACTTTGATACAATGTATGGCCCAAACCATCGTTGAGTGAGCTTTTTGCGTGCATCATATTGAGAGTCAAATGTACTATCATAAATGAGCACCCAATCTCCTACTTCAATTGGCTTAGGACGCAATCGATGAGTTTTATCAAAATAATGCTTGTTCTTCATTCTAGATTCTCTTAATTTTTCAACAGCATCATCAAGTCTTAATTTACCTTGTTCTAACTGTTTAATACGCAAACTCAAAAAATCATCAGTAGACATGTTTTCAGACCAAGGCAAATTTGACCATGCAGAAATATGAGACTGAATTGGAAACAATGGTTTTTGACAGTACATGAGTTCAGCAGGCATATATCCAGTAGTACGTGTGCATGTCATTCTATCTGCCCAAAGTGCAAAAGGTAAGAATTTAGGCCATTGTTTGATGTCACCGTTACATGCTTTAGATATGGCTTTCACAATAGGTGGATGCCCTCTCTCTATTTTACCATTGGCCTCTGGATTATATGCAGTAGTGACAGACAAACGAATACCGTGACGCTCAAAGAACTCTTTAGCTTCTCTCGCATTTAACTCTCCACGATCGGCAACTACTTTCTCTATGTACCCAAAGCGACTTATGACATCTTCAAGCAAGAATTTGCAAACATTGTAAGTGGTTTTAGATCGTAATGCACGTCCCTCTACATGATTAGTTAAATCTTCTCTTGCAAGTACAATGTAACGCATTTTGTCAATACCTTTAGGCATAGTTACAACATCTACTACCCACTTGTAGTGAATACAAGGTGGATAAGTAGGATGCAACGGATCTCTATGTTTGACTGATGAATGAAGTTGACAAGTAGAACATGTAGAAACATAGCTACTAATGTCAACATACATCCTAGGCCAATAATAGGTACTTCTAATTTTTTCATATGTTCCAAAAAATCCTTTATGACCGGCCCATAATGTCTCATGCATTTCCTTCATTACTTGCAATTGAAGACCTCGTTTTCCTAGGACTCGTTGTGGATTCTTAACCTTACCCTTAGCATGTCTCCAAAGATAACCATTACATAGGAAAAATTTATAAGCTCGTTTCCTAATGTTACAGAATCTATTCGTAGTCCAGCTAGGTAATGGTTGTAGTGTACTGAGATACTTTCCTATGTCTCTCCATTCATCTTCATACTCAGACTCATGAAATTTCTCATACTCATATATATGTGGAACATAGTCAACTAAATTCACATTCTTTATTAGATCACTTTCAAGATCATCATCAAATCTAGCTCTCGATAACATATCAGCAACTGAGTTTGACTTACCTGAAATATGAACTAACTCAGGATTTATGAACTTAATATATGAGATCCATCTAAGCATGGCTATATCAGGAGATGAACAATTGGCTATCATTCCAATGAGAGGCAAAAAATCAGTCTCAACTTTGACATTTGCACCAATGAAATATTCTTTGTCTGTTTTCAAAGCTGTTACCATACCCCATAGTTCTCGTTTGATTTGTGGATATTTTCGTTGTGTTTCATGTAGAATTTTGGCACCAAACCTAATTGCATATCTATTCCCTTCACTATCATCTTGACTTATGACCCAACCTATACCAATAGGACTAGTATCAACAGTCAATATAATAGGTTTGTTAGCAGAATAGTCTACACGCTTAAGGATGGGAGCTTTAAGCAATAATTTCTTCAATTTACGCATAGCTTGAGTGTGTTTGTCAGTCCAAATAAATTTTCGTTTCTTCCTCAACAAGTCATAAAGACAATCAGCAACATGAGCAAAGTATGGGATCCAAATAACATAAAAGATGCAAGCACCAAGAAATCTACGTACCTCACTCACGTTGTTACATGTTTCAGAAATCTTGCTAATGGCATCAACTTTTTGTGGGTATGGCTTTCGACCATAATGGCCACATAAATGTCCAACAATAAGCACCTCGTTGACACCAAAAACAGATTTCTCTATGGAAAATGTGAGACCTACCTCTTCAAATCGTTGAAATATTCTTTCACAATCAGAGATATGGTCAAGAACAAATTTACGACATCCAGATGAATCTACAGTAATGTCCTTTACACGTTCCTCACTCCCTTTAATTGGAATATCATCAATGAATGGCATAGTTATATGAGGGATAAAATCATGTAAGACCATATTCATAGCACTCATTATATGAGCCACAGAATTAGTCGCTCCTTGCGGTAAAGTACACATTCGCACTAAGCCTAAAGGAGTTTTCATTGTGGTTATGTCACGACTGTCAATTGCTAACTGGAATTGGTCATATCCAGAATATAAATCACCCATTGAATAGATAGAATGTCTTGAAAATGATTCAGCAAACTCATCTACAATGGGTCCTGTTCCTACATTCCTTATGGTGACTTTATTGACGGGTTGGAGATCTTGAATAAAACGTATTTTCCCATTCTTTTTAGGCACAGTGAACCATCTGTTTGAGTAAGGTGCAAAAGATGGCTCTAAAATTCTCATGTTTATCTTCTCCTTAAGTAGTTTCATTAGCTCAGGTAAATGAGCCTTTGGAATAGGTATAGGACGAAGATTCCATGGAATATGTGGAATAGTAAAGATTATCATGGGTGCAACTAGCTTAAGATCTATACAACCAATCTCATGAGGATACATAGTAAAGGCTTTTCCATGGCTCCGTATAACTCTCTCAAATTTATCTCTCTCTGCTGGCAAAAGAAAGTCATCATCTCTACCAATTTTCACATGTTTGATTGTCTCATCCGTGAATTTATGTCCTATGTTTTTCTTATCCCGAAGAATTGGATCATTTTTCACATCAATAATTTTTTCATTACTTCCTTGAGGTAATGGTTGAGCTATGTGTTTGATTTTTTTGTCTACAGTTTTGTACTTTGTTTCAACTAAGGCATCATGTGTTTGGATAAATTTTGAGCACTTGTCAACATTGAGAGCATACTCTTGGATTAGAGCATACTCATCAAGGGAAGAAAGAAGAATAATATGGGAATTAGAATTTTGTTGAAGACATAACTCTAACTCCTCAAGAGTAGAGAAACAATGAGATGTTTCAATCACATGCTCAATGTTCTCATCATGCTCCATGATTTTGTTGTTTTTATATTTTTTTTGGGTTTTTTGGATAAAAGACTTGGACAATTGACTCTTATGAAGAAAATCTAATCTAGAACGTGGAAAACAAAGTGACAAACTATTGAACAGGTTGGTTGGCTGCGAGATGTCAAACCAGTATCCACTATTGTCCCGCTCAACAATGGATTCTATCCGAAATTTTGATCATATGTAGCTCCAAACATGAATCGAGGTGCACAATCACTACAAGCATGCTCATGACCCTGAGTAACAATAGGTTTCTTTCTAATTGACAATCGATTCCTAGGATGATTCACTCCTACTGTCATGACTTGAAGTTATTGCATTCCATCCTTAGACTTGAATCTAGCATAGGTAGACCCATCATCCATGGCTTTAGTTTCCATACGACTCTCACAAATAAAGGGTTGACCTAAGAGAACTTCATAGGAGCAATTATCTTGAATAAAAAAGTGAAATTCTTCTGTGATTCCTCCTATGGATATGGGCACACTAGCACAAGCTCCATACAGGGTACCTACACCATTATCTGCAGTTCTCATACGCCATCCACAATCTTTATCTATGGGCCATCGAAACTTATCATAGACTTCTCTTGAAATCACATTGATTTCAGAGCCGGAATCTACTAATGCATTTACAGTGATAGTGTTCTTATCATTTCCTATTTTAACATGCATCTCTGATGTACCTCTAGACCAAAATGTTCTTTTAAAGTGACTTTCAGGATTGTTTTCATGATTTTCATGGTCAGGTTGAATAGGTCCTAAGAAATTTTTATTAACATTTACTTCATCATCATCAAAGTCCTCTTCATCAGATTCATCAAAGTTTAAGGCTTCATTCATAGCTTGATCTTGATCTAGAGAATCTTGCATCTCAGTATCTAGATTAAGCGGAAACCTCTTCCTTTTAATTAGGCCGATAAAGTTATCTTTAAAAACAGGCTTTGCAATAGAGAAAACTTGTTCTAAAGACATAGTCACTTGACTCTTAAGCAAAATGTCATCTAAAATCTCCATAGGATCTATTTTTCTCTCAATTTTTGAAATCAAGATGGCTTTAGGTTTTCTCTTTGGTTTCTTTTGTTTTTGCTCAGGGTCTTGTTTTTGTTCATGTTCTCGTGTTTGGTCTTCAGTTTGTTTTGATTGTTCTTGTTTATCTAAAGGCTTTGGTTCTGTTTTTCTTTGCTTTGTCTTCTTCCCTTTTTGTTTCTCCTCTTGTTTTTGTTCATTGGGTTCTGATTCTTGTTTTTTATCTTTGGATTGTGATGTTTCTCCTTGCTCTATGATTGTTTCTATTCCCTCTGAGGTTTGTTTTCGAGTCACTCTTCTTTCACTAGGCTCAACTTCATCTCTTTTTCGTTTTTCTTCTACATTGGATATGTGATAAATAAGAGATTGATCTTCTATCGGTGACTCCCAAGCCGTTATTCTCCTAATCTCATCCCGTGCTCTTACTAAAGCCTCTATGGAAAAATCACCTTCCTTTGTGGGTTTACTTGATTCTACTTGTTGTTCATCAAGAGCTTCTAGTTTCACTCCTGTAGTTCCTACGCCCATTATGGTTATATTTTCATAATGTTTTTTCATTCCTCCCTTACCATAATTTCCTTGCAAAGGTAGCCTAGATCGATAGTCACATATTTTCTTGTCTATGTCTATTACTAGTCATTGCTCCTTAGCAGCCTTCAATAATTCACAATCTCTCAAAAAGTGCTCTAACGAATCACACCAAGGACACCTACGAGGGCCACGCACAAAACCATTTTGATTTTGAGGATTTTGATTAACTTGTGGTGGGAAATTTTGAAATTGAGGATTTTGTTGATAAGGTATTGCTTGAACATGATAATTAGGATTTTGAAAATGCAATTGATATATTTGAGGAGCTTGGGGAGCAACATGTGGTACTTGAGGTGCAAGAGGAGCTTCCATATTATACGGTTGATGATTTTGAAAATTTTGATTTTGAGGATTTTGAAAAGCTATTTGAGAAGCTTGAGGATACATGTTTTGATACATTTGAGGATTTTGAACATGAGGATGAGGATTTTGCATTGAAGGATTATGCATTGGAGGAACTTGATATGCTTGAGTAGGAGCTACTTGTGGATTTTGATTGGTAGCTATAACATGTTGATTAGGCTCTTGAAAAGTCATTGGGTTCATTTGATTTTGGAAAGTTTTGGTGTAATTAGATTGAAAAGCATCTATAGTCTTGGCCAAATTGGATTGTGTAGCAATAAGACTTTCCATTTTCTTAGTGAGAATATCCACTTGAGATTGTTCAACTACACTTTTATTTGGCTCTACTTTAAAACCTTGATTAGGCTCCATCATTTGAGGAATACGAGTAGAGTCAAAAAGCATAGCATGGGATTGTTCTCTAACTTGCTCCTTAGTTTGTGGAAGGCTAGCTTGAGGAAGACTAGTTTGCTCATAAAGCATGGATTGTCTTTGATGTCTATGGGCTACAGCCTCTACTACTTTACGCACTTTTTGCCAATTGTCAGTAAGACCATAGCGCTTATCTGGTTCTTCTAATCGCCGTTCAACTTCCCTACGAGTTTCAGGATGAAGAAGCTTAAGAAAATTGATCACAAGATCAGGTTCCAAAGTTATCTTATACTCATCAGGAAGTTGTTCATAGCGTCTAATATACTCATTTTGTAAGTGAGTAATAGAGCTACTAGGCTTTGGAGAATTGACCCATCGTAAGAATCCATCTCGATTATGTTGGCTATAATCTTCAAGATAGAATTCTTTGAGCATCTCCTTTCTAAAATCACTCCAAGGAAGACTATCATATTGAGCGACACGGTTTATGATAGAACTATCAACAATTCGTTCAAAGAATGATATCAAAAGATCTTCGGGAAGACCAAAAATCATAGCTTGCTCTTCAAACAAATCTAAGTAGCTTGTTATGTTGATGCCATTGAATTTTCCCTTCTCTCTCAACATAGAAGAGACTATTCTTTGGCCTTGTTTCTCAACAATAAGGGATTTGAATCCTTCCTCCATCTTACGTGAATAAGCAAGTGATGCACGATGCTCTAGATCTCTCACAAATGCGTTTACTTCACGACGAAGATGTGCACGATATTGTGAGAAATCCAGTGTAACACTCAAGAATGGTGATAATGATATGATGAGGATAAAAAATATGAAACAAAGGATATGGATCATAACCTCCCAACAAGATCAGAAGCAAATGCCATGAAGCGTTTCACGTCGGGTTCAAATGTGGAGGTGATCGCAATCCGGGTGGATCGGGTCCGGTCGTGGCACACACAGGGTGTATGAAGCTAATGAATGTTGGAAGGTTTAAGGACATGAAAGTGAAATTAATGTTGAGTATGGAGAAGAGAGAGATGTTGAAATGATTATGGGAATAGGAATGTAGGAGTGCAAGTTAGATTTATGAACATGAATGATAAGAATGAAAGAGAACCATACATACGAATGAAATTTGGAAGGAAGAATGGTCCATTGAAGGAGCTTCTTAAAAACTTCTTAATTCCAATCCATATGCATAGTCTTCTTTGGATGATATGTATGCATGACGAGAATAGATGGAACCCTTACACATAAACCAGTTTCGAAAGGAAGAATGGTCCAATATTGGAGCTTCTTATACACTTTCAGAAACTAATCAATATGTATGGGTATGTATGGATTATATGCATGCAAGTGAATTATGATGATAGAGTTTACTCACAAGCTCAAAGAAACATCCTCACTAGTTCAACGCAATACTGCGGAGCCTTCTCACACATAGAAGAAATAGAAGACATGTAAAAATACTTAAGAGACTGAGAGAGGAGATAAGAGACAAGTGACAAGTGACATGAATTAAAAGGATTTGAATTAAGATACATGTATAAGATCGTCGTGGTACGTCAAGCTAGGCAGTCTACTGATCAAAGGTGGTTCCGACCCTCAAACCATGACAGTTCAACCGAATGTCACACGTAAGAAGGTGAGTTCCACTCAGGTGACCCTATGTATGTCTAGGCTCGTAACGTCTAACTAAAGAAGTCTAAGACTCATTAAAATCAGCTCTAACTCACTCACACGCTCCACCGAGGGTGAGTCGAGATAGAGATGCTGGTTTCAAGAGCCTATCCTAGATTGGAGTTCTAACTTAAATTTGAAACTAGGTACTATACTCATACTAGCTCACCTTGGATCCTCACTCGCTCAACCGAGGGTGATCGTCTCAAGGAAACCGTAAGCTAGCATGACCCCTATGGATGCCTAACAATGATGCTCTAGGAGTTTGGAGGGGGGTTTATATAGTTTTTTGAATGAATTTGGGCCCTTGGATCTAGAGAAATCAACTCTCAACTCTAGGATCACTACTTTTGATTACAACCATTTGATTAATCAAATCAATGGCTTGGAATTGTTCTTTCTATCAAATCTAGTGTAAAGGAGTGAAATTTAGGCGCCCTCATTCTCCACCATTGGATCTGGGGATGATCTGGACCGTCGGATCAGTGCTGACATCAATTCGGATAAGATAAGCCACTATTTTTGGAGAAAAGCTGCATTATTGATCTTTGATTGTCAAAAATTATCTTCTTTTATTGAAAAACTCGCGGATCCTCCTTGCTCAGCATAAGTGCATCTCCACCCTTGAATATGAGCTCATCTTGATCGTACAACATGGCTCAATCAGCTTTCGCCATGTGGTGGCCCTTCAACCCTTCAATTTGCTTAAACTAGAAAACTGCGGTGATCCTGAAAACAAGACTTTGTGCTCTTTGACCGTCCAAATAGGCTTTGATGAAGATGAAACTTTCTAGGACTATGTTTCCAAAGATCTCCTTCAGGAATATGCAAAAATAACTCCCATCTGAATCTCCCTTGTACAAGTTTGACTACATTTGGAAGCTTGCAAGGTGGCATTAAGGTCTCTAGGAAGCTCTGATGGCCTTGAAAATTTGTACAAATATGTAGCCACATATGATCTTTATACATGCCAAACCATATGGCTAACATAAATTTCTATACAAGAATTTGTAGGGTCAAACTAGAAAAATTACATTTTTACAAAATGAACATAGCATATCAATGTGCTACAAAATCCATTTTCTGCTGAAATTTGGGCTATAGATTGCCTTTGACAATCTTTACAAGTATATGGATTTTCATCTAATTTGGTGACAATGAAATTTTTGCCCTAATTTCCCAACTTTGACCAGCTTTGACCGCTACCATGGGCTTTCTTGATTTCTTTGAAACTTTGTATGTGAGCTTCCTTTGACATCCTTGATGCATCGTGGACTTCTCGGGGAATTCCGGCTACCTTCACCAAATATGTTTTTTGTAGGCCTTCACAAGTGAGAGAGGAGAGAAAATCTCGACGACAGCGTGGGTTATAATGATGAAGAAAAGGCATACTGAGTATAACATCATAAGATTGCAAAGATGTAATTTAAAATGTTCATGCATCTACATATGGGCCTATGCTAATCATAACATCTTGTATTTCTCGTGTTACATTATAACGTCTACCTTGAAATGAAGCTTTTAGTTTATACAAGGAAGGAAATGTTTTTAATTTAAGTTCTTGTACTAATACATGTGAAATGAAATCATGTGAACTACCATTGTCATGTAAAATATTAACCAGTTTGTTATTGATAGTACCTTGCATGCAAAGTAAAGAATGAATTGAGATATCATTACCCAAGGTACTTAAGTCCTTCTCCAATGCTTCCTCTGTCCAAACAAGAGGAATTTCTTCATAATGGGCCTCTATGTTATGCAGTTGAAATCTAGCTGCTTTCATGTGAAAAGGTCGCAATCGGCACTTCATTTTTATATTTCTAGGTTTACCACAATTCCAGCAGGTGATACACGATCGCTTCTGTTGGGCGTCCACCACTGAAGTTTGTAGGGTAGGTGGTTTGGTAGGTTGGAGAGATGAAGCAATAGGTGCAGTTGAGTAATTGGATTGTGGAGGACGAGGAAAACTAGAGTAAGATGGGTCATTAAAATTATGCTTCATAGGAAACATGGGTTTAACAAAAAGTGGTCGTTGGCATGGTTGTTGTAGATGGATTGACTTGGTTATGGACTGGAATTCCTTCTCTGCATCAAAGGAAAAAGAGATAGCCTTGTGGAGGGTTGTAAGCCATAGGGTGTGAAGCTTGGTTTGGATTTCCACCTCCAAAGCATCTTTGTATTTTTGTTGCAAGCTCTCTTCTGGTACATCTTCAAGCATTTGGACCAATAATAAATTTTGCCAGAACTGCTCCATGTAGGTAGTGATCATGTCACCCTCCTTCTATGTAAAGGTTGTCCATTCACCTCGAACATGTAGATGATATTGAGGAGGAAGAAAAGAATCCTTCACTTTATCTTGGAAAGCCTTCCACATTGTTGGATGATCTGTACAGTGGTATAGGACATTCCACTAGAGTTGAGCGTTTCCTACTAAATAATTAGTGGAAAATTTGACTTTTTCACTTTCAACATATGTCTCATCAGTATAAAAATCATCAAATTGTGATAACCATGAAATAATGAAAGGGCCATCCTTACGGCCATCAAACCATAGAAACTGGTAATTTTTAACACCAATCTTGGAATGCGTGCCATCCGATTGGGCAGAGACAATAGCTTTTACCACCCTTATAAGGTTATCTTCATGAGATTGCATCTTCTGGAGTACTTCATCGCGTTGTCAGATCTCATCTTGAGTGCCTTGAAGTTCATGCCGCACGAGCTCAAGCTGTTGCTCGAGTGTTATCTCATGTAGAGGTGACTCACCAAAATCCTCCATGGTGTTCATAGGATCCATGGGTATGTAAAGAAAAAAATGTTGGAGTTAGACGTCTGTGGAAGCACCCAAACAACACAAGGAAGAAGAAGAAGCTTGGAGCACAACACACAATACTGAATGTATTACCACTAGAATGTACAAAGATAAGTCACCCATTAGGGCAATAGACGTATATACAAGCCAAGGGAAAAAAACCTCCTAAAGAGGGAAAAAAGTACCCCGATGGTCCTAGTGTGTTCACACACATCACTACCTAAATATATCAACAAATACCCCCTAAGAGTGATGCAGTGAACAAGGAGCTGGCACTCATGTATAAGGAAGTGCCAAGCTATGTGGAATCAATCCACAAAAGGAAGTAAGCCCAAAACTTTGAGGAAAGCTTCAAACTTCTCCCTAGGCAGAGCCTTCGTGAAAAGGTCTGCAATGTTCTCCTGCATGGGCACATATGCCAAGCTGATCTCTCTTGTAGAGAACCTCTCCCTGACATAATGATAATGCACCTCAATGAGCTTAGTGCGAGCATGGAACATAGGGTTCCTCACAACTGCCAATGCACTCTGACTGTCAGTGAAGATGGTGGTGGCACAAGATAGCCTGCTCATAGAGAATAACATCAAATGCATCTCCAACATCATGACGACTCAATCATAAGCCTGTCTCCATAGGAGTGGCAATAGATTTACAATCTTCAAGGCCAAAATGTTGCAAAAATGTGTCAATATATTTTGTTTGACACTTAGCTATTCTGCCAGCAACTTGCATAAACTGAATGCCAAAATAATGATGCAAATGCCCCGAATCGGACATCCCAAATGAGGCATGCAAATCAGCCTTGAAATCAGCAATATGCTTCTCATGAGGACCTGTGAGAAGCATGTCATCAACATACACAACAATGATCAGAAGAACATAATTAGCACGCTTAACATATAAGGTGCTTTCAGTTGGAATGTTCTCAAAACCACGTGCAATCAAATAGACATGTATCTTTTCATACCAAGCACGTGGTGCTTGCTTTAAACCATATAATGCCTTCTTTAACCTGCACACCTAGTTTTCATGCCCTTCCTGCACAAAGCCACGGTGCTGAAAAACATACACTTATTCATGAAAATCACCATTCAAAAATGTTGTTTTAATGTCCAACTAATGTACATTCCAACCATGATGAGCTGCAAATGCAAAGATGCTATGAACAGTAGTCATTCGACAAGTAGGTGCAAAGGTTTCATTAAAATCAATGCCTCTTTCCTATCCATATCCCTTTGCAACAAGCCTAGCCTTATGCCTCTCAACTATTCCATCAGGTTTACTCTTCAGCTTATATACCCACTTAGTTTCAATGGCCTTCTTGCCAGGTGGCAAGTCACATAAAGACCAGGTACCATTTTCATGATAACATCATATTGAGATTGCATTGCAGCTATCCAACGTTCACAATTTTGTGCTTCATCAAACAAAACAGGAAAGCATTTTTGTCCTCGAAAATGTAGACGAAATGTCCATAATTGTAGAAGAAAGTGCTCGGACTCCCCTGAACCCCATCTACTCTGTACATGGTCATCTCTAGGTGTTGTTTCCCCATATCCTTCCCTTTAAGAAGTCTCATATGAGATCATCTCAAAGGTGCAAAACCGTCTTAGTGGTGCATACTATCTCCCATGTACACTCAAATTCTAAACTATCACTCCCATAACATATAGCATCATCAAAATGACCTAAGTCCATAAGATGTATCCTCTATGGAGTAATAGTATAAAAAGCAAGTGTAAAGTGCTAAGCGTATAGGCTTGAACATATCATATTGGAGATAATAAACCATAGAATCCTGTGCAATATAGAACAAAATCCCATAACAAGTGACTCCAAACCCGTCTAGGACTAAATGATAGATTTCCCTCATAACACTCCAGGTCTTCCTAACCTTGAGTGTACTCACAAGTAATAGTTTACTCT
The DNA here is from genome assembly GCA_020310875.1 of Ceratopteris richardii. NCBI lineage: Eukaryota > Viridiplantae > Streptophyta > Polypodiopsida > Polypodiales > Pteridaceae > Ceratopteris > Ceratopteris richardii. The sequence continues at coordinate 86,598,632 of CM035425.1, read as the reverse complement.
AAACTACCTTGTGTCTATGCAATTCCATCATTTAGCTCATATTTAAGAATTTCTTGATAGTAAAATGCAATATCTACATTTCACCAACCAAGAAGTATGTGATTTGTCCTCCTTTACCATTGGACTAAGTTCTATTGGAAGAGCATCTATTGGCACTAGTGCAAACTAAAAAATATTCTCTTCCCTTCAGTTTTCCCTATGAATGCAAAAGCATTCCCTTTGAGATTCAGATAATCCCCAAATACCCCATCCTCCTAACTGATGTTTACACATCATGCTCATGATGTAACACCAACTGAAGAATGAATAATGAAGAATGAAGAATGTTTCACAATGAAGAATGAAGAGTGAAGGATAAAGAAAATAACAAATGATGAAGCATGAAGTAAAGAGAAGAATTAGAGGAAAGTGACTTGTATATATATGTTTGTAATTAGTTCATAAATACTTTTGTAATACTGAAGAGTATGTATAGATTTGCCTATATATACTTGTATATGGAGGGGATATATATGAGAGAAGAAGTATAGATGATATAGAGAGGAGTAGACCATAAGTTGAATAAGAATTATTCATCAGATGTAAGATGAGTTGAATAGAAGATGTTTTCTAAGAATTGTGCCTCGATCTTTTCTCCATTTCTCCTTCTATGCTTGATCATTTTAGAAATCCTTTTGTATGTGTCTAAGTCCATAGTTAATGCATCTATGGTGAAGTTTTGAGAGTCGAATTGCAAACAGGCTAAGAGAATTGTGAGTAGGAACATTTGTATGTGTAAATGTATCAAGTGACTTTTGAAACATGCACAAATTCAATGGTCAATGATTTGATCAAATCTCAGTGCAGAGTGTAAAGTTTTACACAGATGAGGACTCAAAATCTAAGTTGGAAGGTAACCATCTATTTCTAAAAGCATTTGATTAAATGGGTTGTAGATTGAGAGAACCAAGTAGTTAAAGTTGCATATGTAAAAGTCGCCTGCAAAGAAAGCTTGTTTCAAACATAGGTTCACTTATTGAAGTAAGTTTGAAGTTTTATAAGTTCTTTTGAAGAGCTTTTACTTGTAATAGCTGTGTAAACATTAGAGGAGTGTTCTATCAAAGTTTCATAGAAAACTTTAACCATTTCATCAATCAATGAAAGAGTTTTGTGAAGCAAACTTTTCTAAGTAAAGTTACAATTCATAGAGGTGATAGAGATTCATAGTTTGGTAAAGATTATCCAAAATTGAAGAAGGTTTTGAGTTATGCTTGATATAGAGGTGTTCTAAACTCAAGTATAACTTGTCTTTTGGAGATTAATCATCTTCATCAGTGGTATCAGAGCAGATTTGATCAAGGTTGAAGGAAAGGAAGACTTCGATTGCTACAGACATACAAAATTCAACATTTGAAGATTCAAAAGGACAAAGTGTGAAGGAAAAGCTAAAAGGGGACACACGAGAAGGAGTAAATTTTGAAGCTAAGGTACATTCATTACTCATAAGGTTGAAGATTTGATAGTACAGGTGAAGAAAGAATGAGAGATAGTCTTCAAATTGAGAAGTTGGACAGAGAGAACTATCCAGGTTGGTCTATGAGGATGGAAGCTCATCTTATGAGCAAAGGTCTGATAGGATATATTATAGGAGAAGAAGAAGAGCCAGAATTCAAAGATCCTAGTCTTCCTGCTAGGGAGGAGCTTTTAGACTTAAAGGTTTGGATGAAGAAGGATGCTTAAACAAGGAGCATAATCTATATGGCAGTGAATGATTACATGCTTCCTCACATTGGAGGACTTGAAAGTGCAAGTGATATACGGAATGCTTTTGGAGGAGCATTTTTAGAATACAACAGTCAAGGAAAGCATCATTATGGGAAGATTTTACTACATTCAAAAGGAAGGCCTCACAATCAATATCTGATTATGTGACAAAGATGAAAGACATTGTTGATGCTTTAGGTGCAGTTGATGAAGACATTGAAGAAGATTTATTGGTAAGACAAATTCTCACAGGTCTAAGAGGAGATGAGAGGTGGAAGCCTTGCATCTTGTCAACTGAACTTTCATTAGATCATTTCACTCCTAATTTGAATCAATTGTTAGGACATATGCTAAATTTGAGAATGATATCAAAGGAGATGTTGATAAGAGTGCAGGTCATGCAATGTATTCTAAGGATAAGAAGAAAGTTATCAAAGGAAAGCAACAATTAGTTGAAGATGAAGGTATTCCAAGCCAAGAAAACTTCCTAAGAGGAAGAGGAAGTGGTAGAAGTAGAGGAAGAGGTAGAAACAAACAAGGATAATGTCAAAGCTTGTTGGCTATGTGGCAAGATTAATCATCTAGCTCATGAATGTTGGCATAACGATCAACGTGTTAGTAACTTTAATCAGATTTATAATCAAAGAGGCAGAGGTGGAAGAAATTAGAGAGGAAGTTTCAGAGGTAGAGGCAGTAGAGGCTTCTTTGGAAGAAATGGTGGAAGAAACTTTCAAAGTGAGTCCTACAATAATACCTATTACAATTATGCATCAGATCAGAAAGAGGATTCAACTTTAATCATGAATGCCACATGTGAAGTTCCAAGTGAAGATCAAAGAGTGTTTTACATATTCAAGATGAAGCAATCATCTGAGTGGTAACATTGCTTTAATGACTAATTTGGAGAATAAACTAATTAATCATACAGTTCAAACAGGTGACAATACAAAGCACAAGGTGAATTCTATTGGATCAGTTAAAGCCAAAGATGGAAGTACTCTCTTGAGTAAGGTTTTGTATGTTCCTACAATTCCAAAGAATTTGATTAGTGTAGGACAAATTGTGGAAAAAGGATGTGAGGTGAGGTTCATTAATGATGGAGTTTATGTTGAAGACCCTAGCCAAGTGTATAAGCAAATTGTTACAGGAAAGAAAGAAGGGAGGCTTTTCACATTGAAGGTAGAAGGTAATGTTGGACATGCCTTGTTCACATATGGAGAGCAAACGATTTCTGAGTTGGATCTTTGGCACAAAAGGCTTGGACACTTTAATGAAACAGGTATCAAAGAGATGATTAATGATGGTTTAGTATTTGAATTGCTTAATGTTGTAGGTCAACACATGACATGTAGATGTGAAGCATGTAAATTAGGCAAGGCTGATAAGCAATCATACAACAAGCATGGTTTCATGTATTCAGAAAGACTTGAATTGGTACATACAGATGTGTGGGGTCCTTCAAAGGACTTTAGCATAAATGGTTCAAGATATTATGTGTCATTTATGTTGATGATGCTACTAGGTGGATCACTATTTATGTGATCAAAGATAAGTCAGAGTGTTTAGTACATTTAAACACTATCATGTATATGCAGAGAGGGTTACAAGATGAAAATTGAAGAGATTGAGATCAGATTGAGGGGAAGAGTATTTTTCAAATGAATTCAATGATTATTTGTGGAATGTAGGTATAAAAAGAGAAGTTAGTTGCAGGTACTCTCCTCAACAAATTGGTGTAGTAGAAATGAGAAACAAAACTCTTGTTGAGTTTGCAAGATCAATAATGAAAGAGAAGAATTGCCCTAATTATTTGTGGGTTGAGGCTGTAAATATAGCCACATACTTGGTTAATAGGCTACCATGTAAAGATTTACAGGGTATGACACCATATGAAGCTTGGTGGGGTAAGAGACCTACATTAAATCATTGCAAAGTATTTGGTTTCTTGGCCTATGCTTATGTTCCGTCTCAATTAAGGCATAAATTGGAACCAAAGGCTGAAAAATATGTGTTCAATGGTTATGATGATAAGCAAATGGGATACAGGTTGTGGAGTCCATCTACAAAGCAATTCCTTGTATCAAAGGATGTCACATTTGATGAGCAAAGTACTTGGTACTCACATACAAATAGTGCTTATGCAGGTCTTGAAGAAACATTGAATCAGAAGAAAGGTAAATCAAAGGTTTAAATCTTTGAGGAAGAAGAGAATAATGAAGTACTAGTTGAAGATGAAGAGATGCCAAGGTTTGATCTAGAATGTGATGAACCAAAAACTTCAAGAAGTGGAGAACTCAGAAGATAATCAAGGCACAAATGGCAACCCATAAGGTATAGCTATGATACTTCACTCTTGACTACTAAAGATTATGCTTACATGATAAAAGTAGATGAAGACCCATCCATGTTGAGATATCAAGCTCAACATGTGATGATCCAAGATGACATGTACCAGTTTTTCGTTTCTCTGACATGTATAGTGGTCACGCCGGTATATGTGAGGGATACTTCATTGAGCTTTATTAGATTTATCTACCGAGAGTGATGGCACATTTGGTTCTTGCCAGCTCACTCATTCACGGAAATTAGGTTTTTCCTTATGTACTGGTCTTTATATATTGCACTTGTTGTATTCTTGTTTTTTAGGTCATTCTTGTACATTCCTTTTTATGTAATAGAAGAAGAAGAAGAAGAAGAAGAAGATCATTCTTCCTTGCCTCAATCTGTGTGTGTGCTTCTCTTTGAGAGTGAGAGTGTGTGTGTGAGCTCTCTTCCTTATCTCCTTCCTCGTGACATGGTATCAGAGCTAGCGTGGCTGTAGAGAGCTCGTGGAGAATGCAATGGTGAAGAGTACGCAGCAAGGCATGGAGAAAATGCGATTCACAAACGACCTCCGTTTGCTACGAAAATCGGTGTGAAGGTAGAAGACCTCCGTTTTGAGCACGTAAGGTGGGGCCCACAAAAAAATGTTGGAGATAGACGTTTGCAGAAGCACGTGAATAGCACAAGGAAGGAGACGAAGCTTGGAGCACAACACACAATACAGAATGTATTACTAGAGAATGTACAAAGATAAGAAGCCCATTAGGGCAATAGGCGTATATACAAGGGGGGGGAACCTCCTAAAGAGGGAAAAAAGTGCCCCGACGGTCCTAGTGTGTTCACACACATCACTACCTAAATATATCAACAAATCCCCCCTGGGAGTGATGCGGTGAACAAGGAGCTTGCACTCATGTATAAGGAAGTGCCAAGCTATGTGGAAATCACTCCACAAAAGGAAGTAAGCCCAAAGCTTTGCGAAAAGCTTCAAACTTCTCCCTAGGCAGAGCCTTCATGAAAAGGTCTACAATGTTCTCCTGCGTGGGCTGTTAGCCCACGAAATGGTTGGTTTTTATGCACTAATATGTTTGTATTTGGCAGGGAAATTTGTTTGATTGCAGGTACTTGTAGAGTTAATCAATTGGATGAAAGGAGATTGCACTCATGTCTACAAAACTTCTGCTTGGAAATGATGTATTGGTTGCAAATGCACTTATCTCTATGTATGGCAAGTGTGGTCTAATGGATGATGCAAGGAGTACATTTCCAACAATGCCAGTGAAGAATGTTGTTGCTTGGAGCAGTATGATCACCTCATGCACCTGTAATGGGTGTGCTAGGGAGGCTTTAAGCCTTTTCCATCAAAAGCAAGCTGAGGGCACAAAGCCGAACAATCTCACATTCCTTTGTCTTGTTGATGCATGCACTAGTCTAGAAACTCATCAAGAAGGGTACATATTGTTTTTCAGATTTTGGAGATAAGAAAAAATAAAAGGGGCGCCACAAATTTGAATGGAAAAAGGGGGAGTCGGCTGCCACAAGATAAGGAGGGGAGGGCTGGCATTTTGGGGGCTCTCTCTTGTTTTTTCGTACAGGCATCGAGAGGAGGGGAGAGCTGCTCAATCATGTACAGACGGTGACTCTCGTCCTTGGGAATATAGATCGAAGGGGGGATGGGTTTTCTTCGACAATCGTGGGTCAAGCACTCCCGTCCTATCTCTATGGTGGGCTGGAGTGAGAAGAGTCTGGAGGAGGTCGCGGCCAAACTTTGGGGGGCATCTATTCTCCAGGTTGGAAGAGAATGGTCTCGTATTAAGAGAGAACAGGCGAAGCTTACGTTAGGAACTTTCTGAGGCCCTTAAATCTACAGACATCTACGAAAAACGGGCCAATAGCTCTTGAGGAAGGAAGCGTGGTGACAGGTTAGCTCGGAGTTATCGACATATACAGGGGATGCATAAGCAGAAGAGGAAAGAACCGTGCACATTTCTTCTCTGGAATAACTATACAAAGTGCACAACCTTTGGTCATCACTCGGTCTGAAGGAAATTCTTTGAATCCTGACCTGGACTCCTCAATAAATAAGGACTGTACAATTTAGAGCTCGAGGATATTACTGATGGAGTTTCGATCAACAAAAAAGGTCAGAATCAGAGGGGAAGAGAATATCAATGCTATTGCAGAACAGGTTGAAGGAAAATATGATCCTGTTAAACTAGGAGATTCTGAATCATTACAAGGAAGGAGGCGCACACAAAGATAGGGGAATATGAGGCAATTCTGAAGAATCGATTAATTCCAAAGTGAAGAAAGGGATGATATAGCGAAGGCCAATGGATGCGCATATACCTACTCTCAGAGAGAAAAGAGGGGCACCTACTGTAAGATTTGCTCTCATATGGATGAACTGTTTTAATGGAAGAAGCTTCGATGGAAAAGTTACACAAGATTAAGCTGGGAAGAGATCGTCTATCTTCGGGGGCTAATATTGTAACCCGGCAAGAAGAGACAGAGAAAGGACAAGGCGTAGAACAAATTGAGGAGAAGAAATTGTTCTGAAAGGCATGCATGCTGAGTATACCAGGTGTGGAGGTCATATCAATACACGCATGCAGATGTTTTTATCCGATTAGGTGTTACTGAAGTGTTGTATATTGTACCTCTGTAAGATTGCAATATGATATTATGCTAATCTGATATGATTTATGAACCTGGAGGGAAACTCAATGCTGTGGTATCAAGCTGATGTCTATGCAGAGATGTCTATGCAGAGATGTCTATGCAGAGAAAGGAAGAAAATGTTGATTGCCTGCGTTGTTAACTGATGGAGAAAATACTTTTCCAAGTTCTCTTCGAATATGATTGCTTGTGATTCCGTTGTTTACATGATTGCAAATGGATGAGGGTGTACAGAAGTTGCAGCATGATTTGTCAGTTGTTGAATATGAAGCAGAATTACTACTACTTACACGTCAGGAGCTTGTAGAGAGTGACAAAGCTTGGAACAGTAATCGGGAGGCTTGACAGCCCTACGTAAAATTGCTCGGACTTCCCAGTCAAGTGTTCCCATGTTGAATGAAGAGGGAACACATTTTATAAATAAAGATTCTGACATCACTCGCAAGACTTGTGGTAGTCATGATGGATCAGAGCCTTTATGGATTCTGGGTGCAGGTGGTGATTTTTTTTTTGTTAGTTTGCCTTTTCATGAGACTCACATGAAGCTTGAAGATGGTAAGGCCCGTTGCTATGCTTATTTTCTTTTTGATATTTGTGAAGTGTCACTATAGTGTGAATAGCATTTCATGTTTATGGTTCATACCAGGTGCAGACTCCTTCAATGAGCATAGGAATGCGTCCATAGTTTTTTTCCTCGAAAAAATTGTGAGGACAAAAAGTATCAAGATCTTGATTTAATGGGCCATTCGGCCCTTGACATTAAGTGCTCTCCACAAAAGAAATTTGTTTATTTTTCTCCTGAAGCCATTGCATTGGATGGTAGAGGCTTTGTAGTGTGTTGAGGCCATTGTCACATAGACTTTCTAGGCATATTGTCATGAACAGGGGTGGGAGTATCACTGCTTACTTATGCGATGCATGTGGCGAAGAATTGCATATCAACCATAAAAGCTTCAGAGGCAGAGCAGTAAGAATGAAGGCATGTGGTTAGGGCTACATTATTAGAGACCTTTGCCTCATATCATGCATGAGCATATCGGGATATAAACAATTATGGATAAGCTATTCATCCTTCGCCATGGTAAGCACAGTTGGATAGATATACTTCTATTTACATACTTGTGTCAAAGGTTTCTCTTATCAGGCCTAATAGAAGAGTAACTGTTTATCAGAGACTCAAATTAGCTTGATAGATGGCTCAGCACTAGCCATGATATCTTTTCTGCCTGTGCATTTGATTTACTGGAATGGAGGGAGTATATTATGATGAAAATGGCTTACAAGTGTGATATGTACTTGTACAGAACAAACACAACTGAATCTCACTGTGACTTGTGGGCTCTAGGTAATCCAAGTGGACCGATTGCGAGGGGTTTGCGCAAAATAAAGGCTTTCACAATCACTTTTTCCGTGGCCGTTAGAGCCTGTTCATTTTGGTGCGTTTGCCGGGAACATATGAGCTAGTGCATAGACATATGAAGAATCCATTTTGAGATAATTGTGGGCTCTAGGTAATCCAAGAAGACCGATTGCGAGGAATTTAGATCAAATAAAGTTTCGTAAAACCACTTTTTTCCCTTGGGCTCAAGAGCCTTTCATTTTGGTGCGTTTGCCGGGAATTGGCTTAGCACATCTCATCGAGAGTGCTACGAGTTCGCTTGGTGCCCCAATTGTGTGGCACAGCCAAGTCGATCCCAAATTTGCTCTGATCTTCATTAGAGAAATGGCCCAACAAAGGCAAGCCTGTGGTTTTGAGGAGAATGCCAACATGAGGCAAATGAATTCTGAACGAAATAGAAGATGCATATATTCTCATCCGACCATGAGACACCATGTGAACCGAGGGTGGCGATTTGGCCCGATATCAAATTATGTGAGATGCTGGTGTTGCGAGCAGATTGGGCATATAGCCAAATATTGCCCTCGCGTATGCACCCCGCTGGATTTTGTCCCCACATGTGAGGACTGTGGGAAAAAGAGACTATGCGAGCACGTGTGTGGCTCAAAAGAGGTGACTGGCGTAAAGGTCACAACGAATGAACCAGATAGGTGCTTATCCTCTTTGTATGTGGAAGTTGACAAAGGTGGAGTTACTTCATCGACGGAAACTGCGAGAGCAAGTGGAAGCAAGGACACTGGATCTCATGATCGAGACTTGGTAGAACTTGTGAAGAGCTTGGAATGTCAAGTCAATTTGCTTCGGGTAGAGCGAGATAACGAGAGGATCAAAATAGAGAAATTAGAGGAAAATCAAGTGAAAATGGCCGAGGTCCTAGGAACTTGGGAAAAGCAAGTACGAATGTTGAAAAATGAAAACAAGGAGTGGAAAAGAGTAAACAAAAGCTGGAGGCAAGATCTTGTGAAGCCCGAGAGTGAAAACGTGGTCTGGGACTTGAGATCCGGCTTGATGGTAGCCGACTGCTTTGGAGTTGTGATCGAAGAAGAGCTCTCAAGAGATAGGTATGACCTGATGAGGAGAGTCGAGGGAATGGAGCATGAAATCGAGAAGGTACAAAGCATAATCTGTCGATACAGTGATCAAGCGGGTAAGGCATGTGACGAGTTCCACCTGGAGTTAGAAAGAATGAAAAGTGCCCAAGCGGAGAGTGATGAGAAAGTGAGACAGGTAGAGAAAGAGAATGCAAGGCTGAGTAGCAAGCTAGGTAGGTGGATGAATCGGAAAGACGACGAGATGCGAGGACAAGTGGAGGATCCGAGAGCGAGGAAAATGGAGGAAGAGCTTAAAGTGGTGTTGGATAGGTTGGATGCGTTCGGAACAGAGTTAGAAAAGGCGAAGGAGTTGTCGAAAAAAGTGGATGATCTGGAAGTAGAAAATATGAGTAGAATCTAGGAGGAGAGGTCGATTCGAGAAGAGGTTGAAAAGTTGTCTGGCCAAGTCGGGAGGAGCGAGGAGGTTCCTTTGGAAATAGAAAGAAAGATGAGCCATTTAGAAGAGGAGAAGAAGAAAATGTGGGTTTGGTTCCATCAAGTGGATGATGAGATTTTTCGACTCCAAGGCAGTGATGAGCGAAAAGAAGAAGGGATAAGGGATTTAGCTTTGAAGCTCGAGGCATTAAGAGGTGTAGTAATGAATGGTGGCCTTCCAGACCGTATCGCCTGGCTAGAGGACAAAATCAGCAAACTGTCGAATCATGTGGAATCTCTGCGAGGCAGAGGTTGGAGATGAAAAGAATAGACGAGGCAATGGATGTTGGTGAGGACGGCTGTAGTCTGATTAGGGTTTGCTTTGCGGATTACGAGTCTGAGATGTGAGGACGGATGGACCAAGTTTGTTGTACACTTAGGAACTAAAGTGACACTTTTTGAGGTTTCAGGTCGACGAGGTGGTTAGTATGTGCGGGTTTTGCGAGGACGGGTTGACCATGGCATTAGTGGCTGGATTTTGGCTTGAGTGGCAGCAGAGAAAAGATATGTCTCATCGGGATGTCCATGGGGGATATATGTGTGTGTGTCGTGATTGGTTGGGTTGGGAAAACATCCTTTCTTTTGTCTCCTAATTCTCGAGATGCGGGAATGAAAAGAAAATGAGAAAAATATATGTTTGTGTATGTGTGAGTGTGGCTACGCGCCTATGTGGGCCGATAGGTGGGTGGACCCACTTTGGCCGGGTGGTCAAAGCCACGAACCGACGTCGGTTTCGCATATGGCTAGTTGTCTGTGTGTCGCGCGCTGCGTTGGGTTGGTAGATGGGTGGAACAAACTCGATTGGGTGGTCGAGTCCACGAGTCGCATCCAGCTTCCGCGTAGGCCGGCAAGTGTGAGTAAATATGAACAAAAATGATGAAAAAATTGCGAAAAAAAATGAATGAGGAGAATTCCTCGCTCGAGGGGGGACACAAGAGAGGTGAGAGAGCATGATGCTTGGATGGGAATATATGTGTTTGTGTTGTGGGGATTTGGGTTATGTGTGGACTCCCGATGAAACATGTCAAATTGAAGCTTAAGCTCGGCTAGGGTTTTGTCTGCTACGTGTCCGTGGAAGACTTGGACTCGAGAGATCCAAGCGTGCTAGTTACTTCGTTCGTCTTCGAATTCTTGAGAGGTGCCCATTTTGGTTCTTAGGTTGTGCAACTACTTGCGATGTCCCGAATCATGTCGATGATAAGCGATCTTGGCGGAGTGAGCTCATGTTAGGCTTGAGTGGTCCTTATCGTGTATCCATCAAGTTAGAGTGGTGTGGTGTTGACCTAGCATCTGATCTAGTCGACGAGCAAGAAAAATAGAGAGATAGACAAGAAGGCAAGCGGGTAGTGAAAACCCTAGGTAGAAGGGGAATGAAAAATCGGCGAGAGAACTCAGCTAGAAACGAGAAAAAGAAATCAGGAAAGCGATCGTATGGCCAAGAAGAGTATCAAAAATAAAAGTGGGGAATGGTTTTGATTATATATGGTGTGTGTGGAAAGTGTGTTGAGTATGCATGTGGAACAAAGATTTGTGATGTGTTGAATGAGTAGTCGAGAAGAGTGACGAGAGCGAATGTGGACATGTCTTCTGTTTGCATGTATGTATGTTGTGTGTGACGAGAATGCATGTGTGACACGGATCATGATGTGTGTGCTGAGTATATATGTGTGATGTGGATGAAGGATATGATTGTCTTTCCATTTTGGTTGTACATATTGTAATTTGATGAGAAAATGATCTAATGTTTTAATGAAGTTTGCAGATAGGTGGACATGTCAATGAAGATGTGAGAAGATGGACAAAGATGGTAAGTGAAATGATTGGATTTTGGTACTCACAAATGATTGTATGAGTATGATCGCAGGTGCTACATCGAGGAAGAGGAGAATAGGCATGCAAGGTAAGGATTTGTATTTGATTGAGTGATGATCACATGTTGGAACTGGAGTGCAGGTAGCATATCGCTCGTCGAGGACGACTTCGCAAATAAGAAGAGGAGAGTATGTTAGCCCACGAAATGGTTGGTTTTTATGCACTAATATGTTTGTATTTGGCAGGGAAATTTGTTTGATTGCAGGTACTTGCAGAGTTAATCAATTGGATGAAAGGAGATTGCACTCATGTCTACAAAACTTCTGCTTGGAAATGATCTATTGGTTGCAAATGCACTTATCTCTATGTATGGCAAGTGTGGTCTAATGGATGATGCAAGGAGTACATTTCCAACAATGCCAGTGAAGAATGTTGTTGCTTGGAGCACTATGATCACCTCATGCACCTGTAATGGGTGTGCTAGGGAGGCTTTAAGCCTTTTCCATCAAAAGCAAGCTGAGGGCACAAAGCCGAACAATCTCACATTCCTTTGTCTTGTTGATGCATGCACTAGTCTAGAAACTCATCAAGAAGGGTACATATTGTTTTTCAGATTTTGGAGATAAGAAAAAATAAAAGGGGCGCCACAAATTTGAATGGAAAAAGGGGGAGTCGGCTGCCACAAGATAAGGAGGGGAGGGCTGGCATTTTGGGGGCTCTCTCTTGTTTTTTCGTACAGGCATCGAGAGGAGGGGAGAGCTGCTCAATCATGTACAGACGGTGACTCTCGTCCTTGGGAATATAGATCGAAGGGGGGATGGGTTTTCTTCGACAATCGTGGGTCAAGCACTCCCGTCCTATCTCTATGGTGGGCTGGAGTGAGAAGAGTCTGGAGGAGGTCGCGGCCAAACTTTGGGGGGCATCTATTCTCCAGGTTGGAAGAGAATGGTCTCGTATTAAGAGAGAACAGGTGAAGCTTACCTTAGGAACTTTCTGAGGCCCTTAAATCTACAGACATCTACGAAAAACGGGCCAATAGCTCTTGAGGAAGGAAGCGTGGTGACAGGTTAGCTCGGAGTTATCGACATATACAGGGGATGCATAAGCAGAAGAGGAAAGAACCGTGCACATTTCTTCTCTGGAATAACTATACAAAGTGCACAACCTTTGGTCATCACTCGGTCTGAAGGAAATTCTTTGAATCCTGACCTGGACTCCTCAATAAATAAGGACTGTACAATTTAGAGCTCGAGGATATTACTGATGGAGTTTCGATCAACAAAAAAGGTCAGAATCAGAGGGGAAGAGAATATCAATGCTATTGCAGAACAGGTTGAAGGAAAATATGATCCTGTTAAACTAGGAGATTCTGAATCATTACAAGGAAGGAGGCGCACACAAAGATAGGGGAATATGAGGCAATTCTGAAGAATCGATTAATTCCAAAGTGAAGAAAGGGATGATATAGCGAAGGCCAATGGATGCGCATATACCTACTCTCAGAGAGAAAAGAGGGGCACCTACTGTAAGATTTGCTCTCATATGGATGAACTGTTTTAATGGAAGAAGCTTCGATGGAAAAGTTACACAAGATTAAGCTGGGAAGAGATCGTCTATCTTCGGGGGCTAATATTGTAACCTGGCAAGAAGAGACAGAGAAAGGACAAGGCGTAGAACAAATTGAGGAGAAGAAATTGTTCTGAAAGGCATGCATGCTGAGTATACCAGGTGTGGAGGTCATATCAATACACGCATGCAGATGTTTTTATCCGATTAGGTGTTACTGAAGTGTTGTATATTGTACCTCTGTAAGATTGCAATATGATATTATGCTAATCTGAAATGATTTATGAACCTGGAGGGAAACTCAATGCTGTGGTATCAAGCTGATGTCTATGCAGAGATGTCTATGCAGAGATGTCTATGCAGAGAAAGGAAGAAAATGTTGATTGCCTGCGTTGTTAACTGATGGAGAAAATACTTTTCCAAGTTCTCTTCGAATATGATTGCTTGTGATTCCGTTGTTTACATGATTGCAAATGGATGAGGGTGTACAGAAGTTGCAGCATGATTTGTTAGTTGTTGAATATGAAGCAGAATTACTACTACTTACACGTCAGGAGCTTGTAGAGAGTGACAAGGCTTGGAACAGTAATCGGGAGGCTTGACAGCCCTACGTAAAATTGCTCGGACTTCCCAGTCAAGTGTTCCCATGTTGAATGAAGAGGGAACACATTTTATAAATAAAGATTCTGACATCACTCGCAAGACTTGTGGTAGTCATGATGGATCAGAGCCTTTGTGGATTCTGGGTGCAGGTGGTGATTTTTTTTTTGTTAGTTTGCCTTTTCATGAGACTCACATGAAGCTTGAAGATGGTAAGGCCCGTTGCTATGCTTATTTTCTTTTTGATATTTGTGAAGTGTCACTATAGTGTGAATAGCATTTCATGTTTATGGTTCATACCCAGGTGCAGACTCCTTCAGTGAGCATAGGAATGCGTCCATAGTTTTTTTCCTCGAAAAAATTGTGAGGACAGAAAGTATCAAGATCTTGATTTAATGGGCCATTCGGCCCTTGACATTAAGTGCTCTCCACAAAAGAAATTTGTTTATTTTTCTCCTGAAGCCATTGCATTGGATGGTAGAGGCTTTGTAGTGTGTTGAGGCCATTGTCACATAGACTTTCTAGGCATATTGTCATGAACAGGGGTGGGAGTATCACTGCTTACTTATGCGATGCATGTGGCGAAGAATTGCATATCAACCATAAAAGCTTCAGAGGCAGAGCAGTAAGAATGAAGGCATGTGGTTAGGGCTACATTATTAGAGACCTTTGCCTCATATCATGCATGAGCATATCGGGATATAAACAGTTATGGATAAGCTATTCATCCTTCGCCATGGTAAGCACAGTTGGATAGATATACTTCTATTTACATACTTGTGTCAAAGGTTTCTCTTATCAGGCCTAATAGAAGAGTAACTGTTTATCAGAGACTCAAATTAGCTTGATAGATGGCTCAGCACTAGCCATGATATCTTTTCTGCCTGTGCATTTGATTTACTGGAATGGAGGGAGTATATTATGATGAAAATGGCTTACAAGTGTGATATGTACTTGTACAGAACAAACACAATTGAATCTCACTGTGACTTGTGGGCTCTAGGTAATCCAAGTGGACCGATTGCGAGGGGTTTGCGCAAAATAAAGGCTTTCACAATCACTTTTTCCGTGGCCGTTAGAGCCTGTTCATGGGCACATATGCCAAGCTGATCTCCCCAGCAGAGAACCTCTCCCTGACATAGTGATAATGCACCTCAATGTGCTTAGTGGGAGCATGGAACATAGGGTTCCTCGCAACTTCCAATGCCCTCTGACTGTCAATGAAGATGGTGGTGGCAAAAGTCTGACCAACACCCAAATCAGCCATAAGGTGTCTAAGCCACATACACTCAACAGTCGCTGTGAAAGCTGCCCTATACTCCACCTCACAATTGGAAGTGGCCACAGTAGGCTGCTTCTTGCTCAACCAAGATATACATGGGCTACCAAGCATGAAGCAAAAGCCACTAGTGGACACACGAGTGTCATAGCAACCAGCCCAATAAGAGTCACAAAAAGCATGCAAATCTGGCAGTAGTGATCCCCCCTTGGGATAAAACAACCCAAGTAGCCAAGTACCACTCAAATAGTGAAAGATGCGCTTAACTGTGTGCTAATGATTGACTCCTGGGCAATGCATAAACCTGCTCATCTGTGAGAGAGCAAACTGAATATCTGGCCGAGTAATGCATAAGTAAATCAAACATCCAACAGCCTACTCATAGAGAACAACATCAAATGCATCTCCAGCATCATGAAGAATCAATCATAAACATGTCTCCATAGGAGTGGCAATAGGCTTACAGTCTTCAAGGCCAAAATGATGCAATAATGTGTCAATATATTTTCATTTGACACAAAGCCGTTCCACCATCAACTTGCATAAACTGAATGCCCAAATAGTGATGCAAATGCCCCAAATCAGACATCTCAAATGAGGCATACAAATCAGCCTTAAAATCAGCAATATGCTTCTCAATAGGACCAGTGAGTAGCATGTCGTCAACGTAGACAACAATGATCAGAAGCACATCATTAGCATGCTTAACATATAAGGTTCTTTCAGTTGGACTGTTCTCAAAACCATGTGCAATCAGATAGGCATGTATCTTCTCATACCAAGCACGTGGTGCTTGCTTTAAACCATATAATGCCTTCTTTAACCTGCACACCTGGTTTTCATGCCCTTTCTGCACAGAGCCACGAGGCTGAAAAACATACACTTCTTCATGCAAATGACCATTCAAAAATGTTTTTTTAATGTCCAACTGATGTACATTCCAACCAGGATGAGCTGCAAGTGCAGAGATGCTCCGAACAGTAGTCATATGACATGTAGGTGCAAAGGTCTCATCAAAATCAATGCCTCTTTCCTGTGCATAACCCTTTGCAACAAGTCTAGCCTTATACCTGTCAATTGTACCATCCGGTTTACGCTTTAGCTTGTATACCCACTTAGTGCCAATGGCCTTCTTTCCAGGAGGCAAGTCACATAAAGATCATGTACCATTCTTCATTATAGCATCATATTCAGATTGCATAGCAGCCATCCAATTTTTTGAATTTTATGCTTCATCAAAGGAAACAGGCTCATTCTCATCACAAAGACTAGACACACCCATAGCATAGCAATCTGATGCAAAAGAGGCACTATGAGAGCCTGAACGAGTATGATATGACAGAGGTGCATCTAATTTGCTATCACACAAAGTCTGCACCAACCATGTTGGCATAGTTTTTGCCTGCTCAGTATAAGCTCTCTCATCAACTAGTGCATCATGTAAATCTGCATCAGAAATGGAATGATCTGCATCATCACATGAAACATGCAAAGGTTGAGAAGTTGCCTCATTAGGACCAACACTAGACTGTCCACCTGTAAAAAGAGGCAGCAAAGTATCATACATGTCTTTGGAGCTAGCAGATGTCTCCTTAGTACATGAAAGCAATGGTTGAATATCATCTTCCACAAAAACAACATCACGGCTAACCAAAATGCGTTTAGTCTGTGGATGATACAGACGATAGTCTTTACTTTCAGAACTATACCCAACAAAAATACATTTTACTGCTCAATTTTCTACGATGTTATTCAAGCACTAATTCATATGCCAAACAACCTAAAACACGCAGATGAGCAACATATGGCTTGCAATCATGCCAAGCCTCATATGGAGTGATAGACTGTAGTGCTTATGTGGGACACCTGTTCAGTACATATGCTACACACATGACAGCCTCAAGCCATTCAAAGACCTGCAAAATACATAATTTCCAAAATTTCTTTTGCTGATTGAAAATTAGACCTTATGCTCTTCGAAATGAGCCATAGCACATCCAATTTGGAGTTTTCTAGCCCAAGATATGGCCTTTCCAAGCGGTGCATGCCAAACTAGTGGACTGTTGGAGGGGTTGGAAAAAGTGTGAAAATGTGATTTTTCGAGTGCCCAAAAGCATTCTTCCATCAATCAAATCCTATAATTTTCTCCAAAACCTCAGAGATTAGTATATGAAGATGCTTGGGCCTACTTTCGTCTTTCCAAATCCTCTCTTAGTGCATGCTAATTTGCTCCCCAAAAGAGGCATAAATCAAGATTTTTCTTTCATACAAAAACTTAAATGGGAGCTTTTAGCAAGCTTCTAATCCACTCCTAATGTGGTTTTTTCTTGGATTTTCTCTTCTCAATGGTAATTCATACACCATACTTCATGTATGTATGCACTAATCCATAGGAAGCTTCTTAAATAGTCCCTTTTCTTACTCCCAAAAATGGAGTTCGGCTAAAACTAACACCTGAATTTTTTTCCAAAAAGTGTGGAAAGGGGTCTTTGAGGATACAAAATTCCTCCTTAACTTATTATTTTAATGAACCTAATGATTCCATTATGAAGTACATATAATATATTCTCAGTATATATATTTTTTCCCATACATCTATAGCCAGTGAACCTCTTTTTCCCTCTTGCAAAATGGGATTTTCTCAAATTCAGATGCTGAAATTTTTTCTCAAACAGTGATGGAAGGGGGTTTTATGGAGCTTCAAACTCCCATCATACTGATGTATATTTTGGATTTCTTAATCTATATGGAAGTCAATATAAGTATGCATGATTTTTCCTATCAAACTAAGAAAAATCCTGCTTCGTTCCCCTTTCCCAAAATGGATACTAGTCAAAAATAGCTCCTGAAATTTATGTGAAAATCATGAAAGTAGGCTATTTTGAAGGCACCTAAAGCTTATGCATTCTTGTAATTTGAAGGAATTCTTGACAGAAGATGAAATTTTATATGCCATACGCTCCATACATATGGTTTTCCTTCAAGAGCTTAGCCACTTAGCTCTTTATTATCCTTCTCGAAAATAAAGATTTTACAGAAATTCAAAAACACTCAAACTTGAAAATGAGGCCATAACTTCTCCTCCTTGCTAGAATCACGTAGGATGCCGTAAAGGTCTTTATCTTCCGTAGAGGAGAGTGTCATGTTCTACATTTGCTTGTTGCCTTCATGATCATCCTGTCCCCTTCACAAATCAGACGTGCATCTTCATCAAAGGGTACAAAAAAATGGTAGGTCGATGCACATATGATTATGCCATGAACTCTATCTCATAGATGTGAGGAGTGAGGATCTTGCTTCAATACTTTGTACTTCTTATGTGAACATCTCTACTCTGAGAAAATACATGTCTTGAAGCTCCATCTCAAGGAGCTCTCACAAATGCTCCATCCGTCAGCAATACATAAGATCATGATCATGATTTGTTGTGCTTGATGAAAAGGCGTCAAAAAAGGGATGGCACCTTGGTTAGTGCTTCGCCTCCTATCCCAACCACCCGAGTTCAAATCCCATCGCTTGCACATGCAAAAATGTCCAAAAAATTTTGCTCTGATACTAGTCTTACATTCCATCACTGCTCATCTACTCGTCGTGCTCAGGGAAGCCTCACGGAAGCTCACACAGAGATGAATGCATACTTTTCCACCTAGCCGCCGAGCTTCTTCTCTACATAATGAGTTACTTCTCTTGAATTCTCACATGAGAGCTCTAATAAACTCTCCTCACAAGTCCTCTACCAAGTGGGGCAAGATGCCTCAAGTGATGGCATGTCCAATATGTACCATCTCAGTTAAGAAGTTGTGCATCCATGGTGTGACAAATAACTATTGAAATCTATATATTTCAAGAGTTATAACAGGAGTATCGAAACTATAAATATCTCTTGAATCTTATTAAAAGGTGGAGGAGTAGTGGATATGCATTCAGGTGAAATCCACCAGTACTTTCAAATCCACTCATTTCTAGTTGATATTTCTAAATTAGGTAGCTTCAAAAAATATTTTTTTGTTGGTAAATATGTCGCTCTACCAAAATCGCATAATCCGATATAAGCATGTTGATCTTCAAAGTGCAACAAGATGTTGCTTGGATGGAGATCATTGTCGGATATATTACAAGTGTGTAAAAATGATACTATTTGTAATAAGCTGTCGATCAGCTTTCAAATGTTTGCCTTCATGGTTGTTATGTCTCCTTGTGTGTCCTTCACACCTCAGTTTCCGGTACGTTTAGGTACTCCTTCTTCATCCTTTCTAGCGCCATGTCCAATGTACCACCATTCAAAAATTTGAGAATACGGCATAGGCTTTTGCTATGGTGTCTAGCTAATCCAAGTGGACTAATAATTCCACTATGCATAACAGATAACACTGTGGCTTCATTCATGGCTTCATTCTCTCGTGTTTGTATGTGAGCACCATGTAATTTGACTAACTTGGCAACAAATACTTCATTCATGAATCTCGGGTGGGATATTTTGACTTTATGGATCATTCCATATTGTCCTTCCCCCACGAGAGTGTTGGAGTTAGACGTCTGCAGAAGCATGCGAACAACACAAGGAAGAAGAAGAAGCTTGGAGCTCAACACACAATACTGAATGTATTACTAGAGAATGTACAAAGATAAGTAGCCCATTAGGGCAATAGGTGTATATACAACTTGGGGGAAAAGAACCTCCTAAAGAGGGAAAAAAGTGCCCCAACGGTCCTAGTGTGTTCACACACAACACTACCTAAATATATCAACAAATCCCCCCTGGGAGTGATGCGGTGAACAAGGAGTTGGCACTCATGTATAAGGAAGTGCCAAGCTATATGGAAATCACTCCACAAAAGGAAGTAAGCCCAAAGCTTTGCGGAAAGCTTCAAACTTCTCCATACGTAGAGCCTTCGTGAAAAGGTATGCAATGTTCTCCTGTGTGGGCACATATGCCAAGCTGATCTCCCCAGTAGAGAACCTCTCCCTGACATAATGATAATGCACCTCAATGTGCTTAGTGCAAGCATGGAACACAGGGTTCCTCGCAACTGCCAATCCGCTCTGACTGTCAGTGAAGATGGTGGTGGTAGAAGACTAACCAACACCCAAATCAGCCATAAGGCATGTGAGCCACACACACTCAACAATCGTTGTGAAAGTTGCCCTATACTTAGCCTCACAACTAGAAGTGGCCATAGTAGGCTGCTTCTTGTTCAACGAAGATATACATGAGCTACCAAGCATGAAGCAAAAGCCACCAGTGGACACAGGGGTGTCATAGCAACTAGCCCAATGAGATTCAAAAAAAGCATGCAAATCTGGCGGTAGTGATCCCCCCTTGGGATAAAACAACCCAAGTAGCCGAGTACCACTCAAGTAGCGAAAGATGCACTTAACCGCTTGCCAATGCTTGACTCCTAGGCAATGCATAAACCTGCTCATCTTGGAGACAACAAACTCAATATCTGGCCGAGTAATGCATGAGTAAATCAAGCATCCAAGAGCTTGCTGATAGAGAACATCATCAAATGCATCTCCAACATCATGAAGACTCAGTTGTGAACCTATCTCCATAGGAGTGGCAATAGGTTTACAGTCTTCAAGGCCAAAACGCTGCAATAATGTGTCAATATATTTTGTTTGGCACAAAGCCATTCCACCATCAATGTACATAACTTGAATGCCCAAATAATGATGCAAATGCCCCAAAGCAGACATCTCAAATGAGGCATGTAAATCAGCCTTGAAAGCACCAATATGCTTCTCATGAGGACCAGTGAGCAGCATGTCATCATTACACCACAATGATCAGAAGTACATCATTAGCACGCTTGACATATAAGGTGCTTTTAGATGGAATTTTTCTCAAAACCATGTGCAATCAGATAGGCATGTATCTTTTCATACCAAGCACGTGGTGCTTACTTTAAACCATGTAATGCCTTCTTTAACCTGCACACCTAGTTTTCATGCCCTTTCTGCACAAAGCCACAGGGCTGAAAAACATACACTTCTTCATGCAAGTCACCATTCAAAAATGGTGTTTTAATGTCCAACTGATGTGCATTCCAACCATGATGAGATGCAAGTGTAGAGATGCTACGAACAATAGTCATTCGGCAAGTAGAAGCAAAGATTTCATCAAAATCAATGCCTCTTTCGTGCCCATAACCCTTTGCAACAAACCTAGCCTTATACCTGTCAATTGTACCATCAGGTTTATGCTTCAGCTTGTATACCCACTTAGTGCCAATAACCTTCTTGTGATGAGGCAAGTCACAATTCTTCATTATAGCATCATATTCAAATTGCATAGGAGCCATCCAATTTTCTCAATTTTGTGCTTCATCAAAGGAAATAGGCTCAATCTCATCAGAGAGACTAGATGCAGCCATAGCATAGCAATGTGATGTAAAAGATGCACTATGAGAGCCTGATCAAGTACAATATGATAGAGGTGCATCTAATTTGCTGTCACGCAAAGTCTGCACCATCCATTTTGGCATGGTTTTTGCCTCCTCAATATCAGCTCAACAAGTGCATCATGTAAATCTACATCAGAAATGGGATGATCTGCATCATCATGTGAAACCTGCAAAGGCTATGAACTTGCCTCATTAGGACCAGCATTAGACGGTCCACCTGTAAAAAGAGGTAGCAAAGTATCATACATGTCTTTGGAGCTAACAGATGTGTCCTTAGTACATGAAAGCAATGGTTGAATAGAATCTTCAACAAAAACAACATCACAGCTAACCAGAATGCGTTTAGTTTGTGGATGATACAGATGATAGCCTTTACTTTCAGAGCTGTACCCAACAAACATAGATTTTACTGCTTTATCATCCAATTTTTTGCGATGTTGTTCAGGCACTAATGCATATGCCAAACAACCAAAAACACGCAGATGAGCAACAAATGGCTTGCGATCATACCAAGCCTCATATGGAGTGATAGACTACAGTGCTTTAGTGGGACACCTGTTAAGTATATATGCTGCACACATGACAGCCTCAAGCCAGAAACTATGTGGTAAAGCCTCACTCTTGACCATACACCTCGCCATCTCCATGAGTAACCTGTTCTTTCGTTTAGCAACTCCATTATGTTGAGGTGTATATGGCACTGTACACTAGTGTTTTATCCCTTGTTCAACCAGAAATGCATTAAAATCAAAAGACATATATTCCCCCCCTCGATCAAAACGGAGGGTGCCCATTTTACATGCTGACAGATTTTCATCACTAGAGGCAGCCATAACATAGCAATCTGATGCAAAAGAGGCACTACAAGAGCCTAAAAAAGTTTAGTATTATATAGGTGCATCTAATTTGCTGTCACGCAAAGTCTACACCAGAGGTAGCAAAGTATCATACATGTCTTTGGAGCTAATAGATGTCTCCTTTGTACATGAAAGTAAAGGTTGAATAACATCTTCCACAAGAACAACACCACCACTAACCAAAATGTGTTTAGTCTACGGATGATACAGACAATAGCCTTTGCTTTCAGAACTATACCCAACAAAAATACATTTTATTGCTTTATCATCCAATTTCCTATGATGTTGATCAGGCACTAATGCATATGCCAGACAACCAAAAACACTAGATGAGCAATAGATGGCTTGTGACCATGCCAAGCCTCATATGGAGTGATAGAATATAGTGCTTTAGTGGGACACCTGTTAAGTACATATGTTGCACAAATAACAGCCTCAAGTCAGAAAGTATATGGCAAAGTTTGACTCTTGACCATACACCTCACCATCTCCATTAGTGAATTGTTCTTTCGTTCAGCAACTCCATTCTGTTGAGGTGTATACAACATTGTACACTGATGTTTTATCCCAGGTTCAACGAGAAATGCATTAAAGTCAGAAGACATATATTCCCCCCCTCAATCAGAATGGAGGGTGCCCATATTACATGCTCACAGATTTTCAGCCATAACCAAAAACTGTTTGAAGCACATGAAGACTTTGGACTTTGCATTGAGTGGATATACCTATGCATGCTTGGAAAAATCATCAATGAAAGTCACAAAGTAAAGATAGTGTTGGCAGCAGTCAAGGCACCCAAGGAACCATGAGACAAGGAAGCCAAAGAAGGGAGACAGAGCAAGGAACAAGCAGGCAGAGCAGTCAACGCAGATCTGGCAAATAGGCCCTTAAATTTTTCCATGAAGAAATATTTCCCAAATAGTGATTTTAGTCACTCCACACCATTGTAAATACCATTCCACCTTTTTGTAGCTCCATTTTGTGCAAGCCAAGGAGTCCTTGAGCTTGAGGAGCATTAGAAGCACCTACCTATCAATTTTCATATTTTTGCAGACTCCGTTTGAACCCTCAAATATGCCCTGGAACCTAATTTTTAACTAGGCCGGACACTAGGTCTGGACAGGGCCAAAGCTAGTCAAAAAAATATACATAGAGATAGAGAGCTCATTTTTGAGATTAGCTTGTTGTAGAATTGAACTTGTAAGAGCACTTTTGAGTAATCCAAAGAACTCCATTGTCTCTCTCTTTGTTCTTGCCGTGTGTGCACGTGTGTGTGTATATGTATGCATGTTAGTGTGCTTCTCACTCACCCACTTGTGCCATCACTTGTTCGAGGTCTTCATACCATCCTCACGTCTTCCCGGATTGACATTAAAGGAGGTGCTACTCATCACTGAGCTACACCAAATTTTGGCACCGTTGCCGGGGATCGAGCTTTGAGGACGAGCGTGTGATGGTGAGATGTAGAGTTCAGACGTTGGAGTTATAGGTATTTTCTTCACTTTTATCTATTTCTTTCTGTTTTCTTCACCTTCTTCATCACCATTATCATCATCACCATCTCCCACCTCCATCTCCATCATCGTGACATTTTCAGTTTTTTGGTCATATCACCTTTCCATACCATTTCCCCTCATTTCACTTGTGAGAGAGAGCGAGAGAGCGTTTGCATGCCTGTGTTGTTCTGTGTTTTTTGAGATTTTCTCAGCATCTCCAGCAGCTGCACCAGCTTCAGCAGGTAAAATTTTTGATTGTGCTGGTCCCGAGGCATTGACCTCTGTCAATCGCGACCGATAGAAAAAGTGATCCTTTTGCTAAACTAAGTGCATAAATGTGATGTGTAGGCCTAGAGCATCTTGAATATGTGTTTGAGATTTTAAAATTTCTCAGTTTTCAGTTAATCGCGATCGACACGTCAATTGCGATCGACAAACGATGATGCACACTTGCTGACGGACCTATCAATCATGATCGACACATCGATCGTGATCGACAGAGTCAACGACCGATTGACCATGACCGAGAGACTTTTCGTATGCCACGTGTCAATCATGATCGACCCATCAATTGCGACTGACAGCCACGACGGACCCATCAATCGTGACTGACCTGTCAATCACGACCGACAGTCCGGACGGACCTGTCAATGGTGACCAACTCAGTAAACGACTGTTTGACCATGATTGACAAAATTTTTGGGCCACGTGTCAATCGCGATTGATCCATCAATCGCGATTGACAGCCATGATGGACCTGTCAATCATGACCGACACGTCGATCACGACTGACATATCAATCGCGATTGACAGACTACTCGATCGCGATTGACGGGCAAATTCGGCCATTTTTTAGGGCAAAGATATTTGGTCTATTTTTGGATACTATTTGGGAAACATTAGAAGTTTGTTAGAGCATTGTGAGGCCGCTACACAGTAAATTCGAGGAATCCTGTTTGCTTGTTAGCCTGTTTTGACATTGTTTTAGCCCTAGAACCCTGAACTGGCATAACTTTCTCATACGAAATCCGTTTGTTGTGAATTTGGGTTTGTTGGAAAGCTCCTGGGGAGTACTAGGGGGACGTTGACCATAGCTAGGGGGAAGAAATCTAAGGGATCTTTAGGATTTTTTTCCATAAAGCCAAAGAACAATTTTTGATCTTTGAATTGCATGAGTGAAGATGGTTTCTTGTGTCAATTGAATTCAAATCTTGAGCTAACTTTGGGACTTTTATAGGTCCATTGAGAGCATCGAAGGGCATTCTAAGCAAGAGTAAGTGCAATCTTGGGAACACGCTTCCTGGGCACACAAGGGCAACCAATGAGAGAAACTAAAGGTTGGAAATTCTCAACACCCTCTGTCAATTCCTAGCTTAGGCTAAGTACGGATAGAGGTTTTGATCAATTAGGGTTACGTTAAGCACTACCAATTCCAAGAACTCTAATCACTTAAGTGCAAGTAAAAAGAAATTACATTTACGAAACAACCTGAGGGAAAAGAATTTAAATCAAGCGACCAAACTCAAGTACGATAAAACCTAAGTGTTCCTTGTGACTGGAAGATTGATTGGACAAGAAGTGACATCCTAAGAAAAATTAAAAAGAACAAGTGATTAATACAAAAGAACTTAGCAACAAATTTGTACTTGGGAAATTTGGGGTTAGTCAATTGGGCATATGAACCTTAGATCAGGACGACACCTAGGGAGAGATAGCCAAAGCCTTAGGTCCTCTGAAGCTAGTGTCAATCATACTGCTAGGTCTTGGGCCCAGCAGTTGAGACATTATTCGCACTACCCTAACTTTGAAACTAGCGAGTCTGAGATGTCTCATGGTATGGAGAGACCCACAGGAAGTTCAAGTGTGCCATAATTACAAAGGGTCGAAGGCCCTTACAAGATGCAATTTGAATACCTTAGGACCAACCGATTAGGTGCATGCATCTATGAGGACGACCTAGGAAGATCTGTGGTCCAGATCAAAAACCGAGATCAACCCATTGGACTAGAACATCCAACAGTCAAGTTTGAAAATGGAGCATACCTGGACAAAGAAGAAACCATATACGTAGTAACCACCTACCCAAATAGGACAGATGAATTTGGTAATGTGATCCCAGAAACGGACAAAGGTGACCTAGAGCAAGGAAACATAGGTGGAGAGCCTAAAACCCCTCGAGGAAAATCTATTCTTACTAGAATTATCACACCAGAGTGGATTCCTCAGGACAACAAGAGCATAGATCTACTCTTGAACCGAGAGACTGACGAAGCCTTTTGGAGGCCTGATCAGCCCAATGAGATAGGAACGATCATGATCTATGAATTCAAAGATCTTGATAGCCCAAGCAAAGTGACCTATTTAGACAACACTTCAAAAAGAATTTTTGTGGTCACAGAGCATGGTAGGCATGCCTACACTTGGAAGGGAGAATTTATTTTTCCCCAACCAAGATCTAATGTCTCTTGTGGCCACCCAAGAGCTGGAACGTCCCAAACTCATGGAGCTCAAAGAGATAGGAATAGAGATAGACCTGAGGTAACTTTTCCAACCCAATAGGAAGAGAACGAATGCGAACAGAGACGGATAGAGAAGAAACTAAGAGACCTAGAGCCCCAAGAAACCAAAGAAATGCTGATGATTTTCCTTTGCCAAGGCTTAGAGAACACACTAGAACCTTGAGGCCCACCCAGTTGGTTAAGTCTATGAAGAATTACTTTGATGGTATTGGAGACCCATATGATCATGTGGCCGAGTTTAGGAAAGTCTTGAGAGCTCAAAAAGTTGAGGACCTATTCACGCAGTACAATGCTTTTGCTCTAACCCTTAGGAACACAGCCCTTACATGGTTTCAACGACTGAATGAGAGATAGTTCAGGAGCATAGACCAACTTCTAGAGGCTTTCATCACTGAATTCTATAAGAGTGGTATAAGGCATAATACTTCCTCATTGATCCACAACTTCAAGCAGACACCTCAAGAGACAGTTTGACTGGCAGGAAGGAGGTCTAGGCAATATCTAGATAGGTGTCATGTTCTTGAAGTATCCACACCAGCCAAACAAGTGGCTTTATTCCTAGATGGACTGCTGAGTACAAAGTTGAGATCATATGTGTACTTGAAGGACCCTATAACCATAGAAGAGTGTGTCCGTATGTGCATAGACATTGAGGATAATCTAGGAGAGGAGCTGGAGCTTTCAAAAATCTACAAATATTCAGATAGCTCTTCCAGCCTCTCTTCCAGACAATCTACATCTTGTTGTTCTGCTTTATCTTCGTAAATAGATGGAATGTCGGGGGGAAATTGATCATGAAGATCATTGTTGGCATACAAGCCAGATGAAGAGCATACTAGCACAACGGAGCAGTCATGCACAATACGGCAACAAGGCCCAATCATTTTTTCCATGGACCATTTACAACTCAAGTGATTTTAATCACTACACAAACATTGTAAATTCCGTTTTTGGTAGAATAGACTCCATTTTGTTCAAGCCGAGGAGTCCTCGAGCTTGAGGAGTAGTAGAATTAGCTACATATCAATTTTCATAATTTTTAGACTTTGTTTGAGCCCTCAAATAGGCTCTAGAACCTAATTTTCAACTAGGCCGGACACTAGGTCTAAAGCTAGTGAGAAAACTATAAAAAGAGCTAGAGAGCTCATTTTTGGGGGGTTAGATTGTTTGTGAATTGAGCTTATGTAAGAGACTTTTTGACTAATGCAAAGAACTCCATTGTTCCTCTCCTTGTTCTTGCCTTGTGTGCACGTGTGTGTGTGTATGTGTGTGCATGCTTGTGTGCTTCTCACTCACACACTTGTGCCTTCACTTGCTCATAGTCTTCATACTAGTCCTCACATCTCCACGGATTGACAATTATGAGGTGAATCTTCTCACGTTGGTACTCACCATTGTGCTAGAGTGACACCAAATTTGGCATCGTTGCCGGGGAGAGAGCTTCGAGGACGAGCGTGTGATGGTAAGACGTCGAGTTGAGACATTGGAGTTATAGGTAATATCCTTCCTTTTCTTTATTTTTCTTCATTTTTTTCCTTACTTTCGCATCACCATCATCACCATCATCATCCCCACCATCTCCCACCTCCATCTCCATCTCCACAAAAAATTTCAGTTTTTTGGTCATATTACACTCCCCACCTCATTTCCCTCATTTCATTGTGAGAGAGAGCGAGAGAGAGCTTGCATGCTATCTGTTTTTGGTGTGTCTTTGAGCTTTTGTTGCAGGAACTAGTGGTACCACCTTCTCCAGCAGTGTGTGCAGGTACGATAGACTCTGCACAGGTCCCGGGATGACGACCTCTATTTGTCGCGACAGACAGAAAAACTTAATATTTTGTGAATGCGTGTTTGGCACGGTAACCTACACCATTAGAGCACTCCAAATCACTAGAAGTTTCTAAAAAATTTGCGTTTTTTCAGTCTATCGCGATAGACACCGTCTATTGCGACAGACAGAGACCCACGATAGACCCCGTCTATCGCGACAGACACCTGTCTATCGCGACAGACCAAATTCCACGACAGATCCAGTCTATCGCGACAGACACCGTCTATCGCGACAGACTAAAACCACGACAGTCGATAGACACCATCTATCACGACAGACCACTCTATCGCGACAGACACGTCTATCATGACAGACCACTCTATCGCGACAGACACCGTCTATCGCGATAGACCACTCTATCGCGACAGACACCGTCTATCGCAACAGACCACTCTATCGCGATAGACACCGTTTATCGCGACAGACCACTCTATCGCGACAGACACCGTCTGTCGCGATAGACACTGTCTATCGCGATAGACACTGTCTATCGCGATAGACCCGTCTATCGCGACAGACACCGTCTATCGCGACAGACCACTCTATCGCGACAGACACCGTCTATCGCGACAGACACCGTCTATCGCGACAGACACCGTCTATCGCGACAGACCCGTCTATCGCGACAGACACCGTCTATCGCGACAGACCACTCTATCGCGACAGACACCGTCTATCGCGACAGACACCCCCCACGACAGTTTGTGTCTATCGCGACAGACACCGTCTATCGCGATAGACAGACATTTTCGAAAAAAATTAAGGGGTAAATTTTTTGGAAATTTAGGCTAAATTTTGGGTATATTTGCACTCTCAAATACTCACACACTTGCAAAGGCCTTAGAAAAATGCATTAAAACTCCTGAAAGGTTTTGTTTGTCTGTTTAACCCCCTAAACCCTGAACGGTCATAACTTTTTCATACGAAATCCATTTTTTGAGCTCTAGGGCTTGTCGGAAAGCTTGTTGATTTTCAGATAGGATATTTGGAAGTTGACACACTGAGGGGTAGGAACACCAAGGGAGCTCTAGAGGAAATTTTTAGCAATACAAAAGGGGGAACAAGGGTCATTAAAAAAGTGTCTGAAATAAATTGTCTGTCAATTGAAGGATCAAATTGAAGCTAAACTTGGGATTCTTACAGGATCATCGAGAGCTCTTGGAGAAAGCAAAGTAAGCGCCAGGGCGAACAAGCTTGGGAACGTGCTTCCTGGGTAGACCAGCATTGCCAGGAGGAGCGACTTGAGGTTGGAACATCACTTAACCCCCTCAGTCTATTCCTAGCATAGGCTAAGTGCGAGTAGTTGTTCTGATTGACTAGGGGTACGATAGGAACACTCAAGTTTGAAGAGCCCTTAATTTCTCAAGTGCAAGGGTAGGCTAAATTGTAGTCAAGGGATAACTTAAAGGAAAAGAACTTAAACTAAGCGGACGCAGAACATCAAGTACGACCCACGAAAGTGCTCCTGATGACGCTTAAAAACAAGAAAACACATCCAAAGGAACTTAAAAGGAACAAGTGACTGGTACCAAAGAATCAGCAACATACAAAGGGCATATGAACCTTAGGTCAGGTAGACACCTAGGGAGAGACAGACAAAGTCTTAGATCTTCAGAGGCTAGTGTCAATCATACTGCGAGGTCTTGGGCCCAGCAGCTGAGCCATCATTCGTATTACCCTAGTTCTGAGACTAGCGAGTCTGAGATGTCCCACGGTATGGAGAGACCTACAGGAAGTTCTGGGGTGCCATATTTACATAGGGTGGAAGGCCCTTACAAGATGCAACTCGAGTACCTTAGGACCAACCGATTAGGTGCTAGCATCTATGAGGACGGCCTAGGAAGAGTGGTGGTCCAGATTAAAAACCCTGACCAATCCATTGGACTAGAGCGCCCAGCTGTCAAGTTTGAAAATGGAGCATACTTGGACAAGGGAGGGACAATATATGTAGTCACCAGTCATCCCGATAGGACAGATGAATTTGGGAATGTGGTCCCGAAAACGGACTTAGGTGACCTAGAGCAAGGAAACATGGGTGAAGAACCTAGAACCCCCCGAGGCAAATCTGTTCTCACGAGGATTATCACACCAGAGTGGATTCCCCAAGATAATAAAAGCATAGATCTCCTCTTGAACCGAGAGACGGATGAAGCCTTTTGGAGATATAGACCTAGTCAGCCGAGTGAGGTAGGAACAATCATGATATATGAGTTCAAAGATCCTGATATTCCAGGAAGAGTGACCTACTTAGATCACTCTTCAGAGAGGATCTTTGGGGTTATAGAAAATGATAGGCATGTTTACACTTGGAAAGGAGAATTTATTTTCCCCCAACCAAGATCGAATGTGTCCTTTGGTCGCCAAGGAGCTCGAACATCTCAAGCTCAGGGGACTCAAAGAGAAAGGAGTCGAGAGAGACCTGAGGTAAGCTTTGCCAACTCTTGGGGAAGAGAAAGAACGAGAATGGAAACGAATAGAGGGGAACCTGAGGAACATAGAGCCCCAGGGAACCGAAGAAATGCCGATGATTTCCCTTTGCCAAGACCAAGAGAGCACACGAGGACCTTGAGGCCGACCCAGCTAGTTAAGTCCATGAAAAACTACTTCGATGGCACTGGAGACCCCTACGATCATGTAGCTGAGTTTAAGCAAGTCTTGAGAGCTGAACAAGTTGAAGACCTGTTCACGCAGTACAATGCCTTTGGTTTAACCCTTAGGAACACCGCCCTGACATGGTTTCAGCCACTAAACGAGAGGCAGTTTAGAAGCATAGATCAACTTTTAGAGGCATTCATTATCAAATTCTCAAAAAGTGGCATAAGGCATAATACTTCCTCATTGATATACAACTTCAAGCAGACCCCGCAAGAGACTGTGAGACTTGCAGGAAGAAGATTTAGGCAATATCTTGAGCGATGTCCTGGTCTTGAGTTACCCACAGCCGCTAAGCAAGTGGCTTTATTCTTGGATGGATTGCTAAGTACCAAATTGAGATCATATGTGTACTTGAAGGACCCTCGGACTATAGAAGAATGTGTACGCATGTGCATCGATATTGAGGATAACCTAGGGGAGGAGTTAGAGCTATCCAAAATCTACAAAGATTCAGATAGTACCTCTAGCCTCTCTTCCTCACAATCCACATCAATTGAGGAACTTGCGGAAAAAGTAGCTCAAAAACTAGGTGTCTCTAGTAAACAAATTCCTAGATTTGCCCCAGTAAAGAGGTGCTATACTTGCGGTGGTGACCATATGGCAAACGCATGTCCCATCACGGCTCAACCCCAAGTGAATCCTAGCAGCCAATATTGCACCATAAAGCGAAGGTACACAAATCACTCAGCACAGGACTGCCCATACAATAAGCAAGCGGTTAGGCAAACCTATCCTCAGCCATACCCTCAACAAGGCAGATAACAGAGTCAATATTCACCACAACAGTATATTAGGCCTCAGCAAAATTACCAACCGCAATATCAAGCCCAACTGAGACCCCAGCCAGTGCTAGCACAGCAACCACCTGCTCCTACTAATGTGATTCCGATCAAGTATGCTGCTGCAGAAGAAAACCTGAATAGAGCGATAGTCCTAGTAACACCATTAATCTCAGAAAGTGATCCCAGTGACCATAGCTTTGATTCTACACATGTTGATAGTCCCCAGGCTTACTACATGCAGTCTCCTGAACATGGTGAGTCTTACTACAGTGAGGAACCGAGTGAACCTATTTGGGAGATAGAGTATGCGAATGTCATGTACACGAACCCCAACCCTAGACCTCAACCTAGGCAGGTAAGACCTCCATTTCCTAGAGGGCCATGCTATAGATGTCAGGGAGATCATCTCATTCGTGATTGTCCCTTGCCTCCACCGACACAACCCCAGTCAGTGACAATCCAGGGCTGTTGCCAGAAGTGTGGAAAGGAGCATCTCTTACGAGACTGCCCAAAAAATCCTAATAATATGCCAAAAATCACTCCTATCAATGTGATTGGCTTAGTGGTAGACTCCACAGGAAGTGTGACTTCCACAGCCCCAGTACAAGTCATCACGAGAGCCCAGACACTTAAGCAAAACCAAGACTTAGGCCAAGAAAAGAATGCGGAGGTTAGTGAGACTGAGAGCCAGAATAAGAAGAGGACAAGAGCTTGGAGAGATAGCCGTGAACGTATGAAAAGGCAATGGGCAAGAAAAATGAGCAAACTTGAAGAAAGCCTACGAGAAACCAAAGCCAAAATCATAGAAATCACATCTCAAACGCACTCTCACGCATCCCCGCCACTACCATCCCCTTCACCCTCCATTCCTCCACCCACCAATCCACCACACGTAACCCAATCACCACCCCGAGTAGGATCAGTCTTAGCCGATCCCACTCTTGAAGATCTAGACATGATGCTTAAAGCATATCAGGCCAGAATTCAAGAAGGGCCCAATGTAACAGATCTTGAGAAATGTTACCCTAGAGCCGATCTAGAGATAGAGCGAACAAAGCTTTGTGCTAAAATGGTCGAGTTGGCGCAAGCCATGTTTGAAGCCAGTCGTTTGTTCAATGGCTCTAAGCCCATTAGAACACCATTGCACTTTGATGGTCTATTGGATAGATTGGAGGGGTTACTTGCAAAGTCTGGAAAAGGAGCCACCTCCCAGGCTAAGGAGAGGGCAAGTGATAGAATAAGCATTCCTCCCAAGGAAACTTATGTGCCTAACTCCACTGAACTAGACACCTCTTCTTCTATGAATCAATACACACCAGAATTCTTGCGAGAGATTCAAGAAGAGAAATGGGCTAAAGAGAGTGAAGTTCCTCCTCCCATTGAACTGGTGGATGACACACACGATCAATTCCCACAAGACCTTCCTTCCATTTATGGAGAGCAGGAGAGTGCCCAATCTCAAGAAAGATTAGACTTCGAGTCTAATTCTTTACAGGAACTACCCCATTTCACAGGCCCATGGGAAGCAAAGTCCACTTGTATGAGAGCACCCACGGTCATGGTACGAAATGAAGATTCAATCATACCTAGGAACACAGAGGTAGTGAAAAACACTAAAGTGCAGTGCAACCTCACCTTAGAAGAGCTGCTTAAGGTTAGACCAGAAGTGTGGAAACATGTAGCCAATCAAGTGCCCGAGATAGCAAAACCTCGTTCCGAGGTAGGATCCCAGAGAACAGTGCCAGAAATACCCTTAGACAAGATAGGAGACATGAGTGAGGGCGAAGAGGGAAACACATATCTCCCCATCACTCATCAGGGATACACAACCAAGGCCATCTTGGACTCAGG
Organism: Ceratopteris richardii; assembly: GCA_020310875.1. NCBI lineage: Eukaryota > Viridiplantae > Streptophyta > Polypodiopsida > Polypodiales > Pteridaceae > Ceratopteris > Ceratopteris richardii. The sequence continues at coordinate 86,565,308 of CM035425.1, read as the reverse complement.
TGCAGGAGTTGCAATTGTTACCACTTCCTTATGGAAACGATGGGGCAAGCCAGCTCTCAGGCCAACGAGAATGAAATTGCAGATGGCTGACGGGCACATAGAAAGACCCTTAGGACTACTAGAGGGGATAACTCTCACTACTTGTGGTGTAGAGTTTGAGCACACATTTGCTATCTGTGACTTTAGCAAAAATCAAGCCTATGAGATGATTTTGGGAAGACCATTTATGCGGCAGTTGCAAGTGGTACATGATTGGGGAACCAATTCCTTGTATTTGCAGCACTTAGGTGTTACAACCAAAGTCAATCTCAAGGATTACTCTCATAGAGATGTCCCTCCTATCCAATGGAACCCCATCCATAGAGCCAAAGATGATACGGAATCGGTGCATTCCCTAGGATCAGGATCCTCATGGATGCATGAAGACACTCACTTATGGATGTGTAAGGTAGTAGTAGAAGAAGAGAAGAGAGAAAAAGCCAGGGAGATAGGTGCAAAAGAAACCCATAGATCAATCCAAGACCCAGCCTATGCACCTGTAGTTTTTCCAGACGAAGAATTCGAACCTCACGGCTGGGCAGAAATTCTAGCAACCATGGATGTAGCCATCAATGAAGAACAATGGACACCTCACTGTGATGAGGATGGCTATGACATTTCAGTTTTCTCCATAGAGCTGATCATGGGAGAGGCAGTTTTAGAAGAATGTGAACCTAGCCTTGATGCATTTGAGGATGCGAGTGACTCCGATCTAGAGTCAATCATTATGGACTCACCTTTTGCATCAGATGAAGAATACTTCTATGAAGTAGAATTTCAACCCCAGAAGCACGGAGAGCTTACAAAGGATGTAAGGCTAGCCACACATGTAACCCCTAAGGAAGAAGGAAAGGAAAGAAAGAAGAGAGAAGTCACACCAGAAGAGGAAGAATCTTTGTTTGAGGTCCCAGAAAATTTTAAGAAGCATGAGATAGATGACAGGAGAGTCATGATTAGAATGCCTAAACGAGAGGCGCAATCCGGAGAGGCCTATGATAACAAAGAGACCACCAAGAAAATAGTGGTAGCCATAGAAGAAGGAGAAGAGAGGTGCACTTAAATAGGACATGACCTCACTGAGGAAGAAGAGCATGAGATGATAGTCTTGCTAAGAGAATATAGAGATGTATTCGCTTGGAGTTACAAGGATTTGAAAGGAGTGGACCCGAACATATGCTCACATACGATTCCCATGACCACAGAGGCCAGACCCTCAAAACAAAAGCCATACACATACAACGACAACTATGCTGCCAAGATCAAAGAAGAGATAGACCGCTTGGTTGAAGCTGGATTTATCTATGAAATTGAGCACACTGAATGGGTATCCCCCATTGTAGTGGTGCCCAAGAAGAACGGCAAATTACGAGTATGCATTAACTTGAAGAAGGTTAACGCAGCCACAATCAGGGATAATTACCCGCTTCCTGTCACTGAGCATCTATTAGAAAGGGTGGCAGGCAAGGAAGTGTACAGCTTCCTAGATGGGTTCTCTGGCTACAATCAAGTGGCCATTACACCAGAAGATCAGCATAAAACGGCTTTTGCCACAGAGTGGGGCATATTCGCTTTTAGGGTAATGCCATTCGGGCTTACCAATGCTCCCGCAACCTTCCAGAGATTGATGTGCCATGTGTTTAAAGAGTTCCTGAGAAAGAATTTGGAAGTCTATGTTGATGATCTATGTGCTCATTCCAACATTAGACAAACACATATACCTAAACTCAGGCAAATCTTTGACAAGTGTAGAGAGTATCAAGTCTGCCTGAACCCAGAAATGTGTGTTTTCATGGTCAGGCAAGGCAAAATTCTAGGACACATAGTGTCAAAGAATGGCATATCTACGGATGAAGAGAAAGTAAGAGCTATAGCCGAATTACCTAGGCCAAAGAATGTCAAGGAAGTACAAGCTTTCATGGGGCATTGTGGTTATTACCGACGATTTATACACATGTATGCCATCATAGCAAAGCCTCTGTATGGACTGTTGACTAACTTCGAGTGGACTGATGAATGTGAGCATTCCTTCAATGAGCTTAAACGGCGATTATGTTCAGCACCAATCTTGACCACACCAGATTGGAATAAGCCTTTCCATGTTCATGTTGATGCATCCAATTATGCTATTGGGTGTGTACTAGCGCAGCCTACTAGTGAAGGTAATATGGATCTTCCCATTGCCTATGCGAGTAGACAGTTGAATGCAGCTGAGCGAAACTATACCACTACCGAACGAGAGGGGTTGGGCATGGTGTATGCGGTTAAAAAGTTTAGACATTATTTGCTTGCAAATAAGTTTAAATTTTTTACTGATCATCAAGCTCTACTATACTTGGTAAACAAGCCATGCAACACAGGTAGATTGGTGAGATGGTTCCTCTTACTAATGGAATATGACTTTGAGGTAGTGGTGAGAAAAGGCAAGACTCATTTGAGAGCAGATCATCTCTCTAGGCTCACATCCGGAGAAGCCCCACAAGGAGTATCAGATGATCTTCCTGATGCTTACTTGTTTAATTTGGAAGTAATACCTCAGTGGGCTAAGCCATTAGTGCCAGTATTGACATACGGGCCTAACCACCCAGTAATAAACACTCAAGGTAGAGAGGTAGTAAAAGCCCAGAAGTACCATATCATGGCAAGAAGCATGTACAAACAGACAGATCAAGGGATCTTGGCTTGTTGTGTAGAAGAGGACGAGTACACTAAATGGTTGCATTTAGCACAATGTGTAGGTGCATTAGAGCAACACTACTCAAAGCAACGAACCTTACAGACACTAACGAGACTCGGAGTGCATTGGCCGACTATGGAGGCTGATGTCCAAAAGTTGTGCAAGGAATGCCCAATCTGCTGCACTAAACCACCTGTGGAACATGCCACTCTTTATCAAGTGTCCATAGTGCCAGATTGGAGTGAACCTCTAGTATCCTTCTTAAGGACGAAAACATTCCCTCCAGACATGACTCTGGCTAGGCAAAGGAGTTTAGAACAAGAAGCCCAGGATTATTCACTCATTGGTGATAATCTATACAAGCGTGGTAAAGATGGTTACCTGAGACTATGTGTCCATGAGAGTGAATATCTCAAAATCTTGGATACTGCTCACCAAGGTGTAGCAGGGGGACACTTTGGACCAGATCGGGTAATCAAGGCAATACTATTTGCGGGCTTTTGGTGGCCAACCCTTCACATGGATGCACATACCTATGTGAAACGGTGTGATGTTTGTCAGAGAACTCAGTACCCTATACGCAAGGATGAGATGCCACTGAAGCCTATGATGGGCGGACGTGCGTTCTCTAAATGGGGAATAGACTTTGTTGGTCCTATTAATCCCCCAGCTAAGGGTTCACATGCTGAATATATCATCGTGGCCACAGACTATCTAACCAAGTGGGTAGAAGCGAAAGCTACTACAAAAAATGATGCTCAAACAACAGCAAAGTTCTTATTTGAACATGTATTCACGAGGTACGGATTGCCAATAGAGTTGGTGAGTGATAGAGGCACACACTTCTTGAATGAAGTCATAGAAAACCTTCTCCAAGAATTCTTGGTGATACATAAGAAATCGGGCCCCTATCATCCACAAGCTAATGGCCAGGCTGAGAGCACTAATAAGATCTTATGCAATGTGCTGACTAAACTAGTGAACAATAAACGCTCTGATTGGGACAAACAACTACACCATGCTGTTTGGGCATACCGGGTTGCCTATAAAACGGTACTCCAAGCCACCCCCTTTCAGATGGTATTTGGCCAAAATGTTGTGCTATCTCTGGACTTTTTGATACCTACATTGAAGGTAGCACAAGAGCATGACTGGACAGGCCATGAACTCTCCTCTCGAATCTTTGATCTTGAACGTCTAGGCGAAACACGATTGAGAGCTACAGCAGGAATCTATGTAGCGAAGAAGAGGCAAAAGGCATATTTTGATACACATGTGAAGGATAAAGGCTTGAAAGCAGGCGACCTAGTCCTAGTCTACACATTGAAGCAGCATGCACGGAAATTAGAGAAAAGAGGTTACGGGCCAATGATTATCAATAGAATCTCCACAAGTGGCGCAGTTCAACTAGCCACTTTAGAGGGCGATATTCTACCAAGTTACATAAGTGGATGCAGAGTCAAGTTATATCAAGAACCCCTCACTGAAGAGATGCTAAATCGACTCAACACTGCCAAGAAACGTAAAGAAGAAGAGAAACGAATTAGAGAAGAAGCACAGGCAGAAGCTTTAGAACGCATCCGACGAATGAAATTGAGGAGACAAGGCAGAGACCCGCTTATGCTTGACACTCAAGAATCTGTAGGCTATCCTATGGCCATGTGGGAGACTTCAGGTGGGCATTCCCATAGAATAATCGACCGACGGCCTTTTGTAACCCTAGGAGTAGGACAAGGAAAGGGTGCAAAGACTGTAAGAGCTTTGATTGACTCAGGTGCATCCACTAGTGCTGTCAAGTTGTCTTACTGTCAAGAATTGAAATTAGCTGTCGATCCTATAGAAGCATATCTCATAGGATTGGGAGGTGTGGAAACCCCTTGCATGGGCGAGGTGGATCTTCCCATCTCCATTCAAGACGAAGTGATGATAGTCAAAGTACTAGTGTGTCAAGATGAGGACCTCACTGAGCCTCTTGTCTTGGGTCAGGACTGGATCTATGATCATGCAGTCAACCTCACCTAAGAAGTGGACTTCTTCAGGTATGGGTAGATCATAGCCGAATTACAGTTGAATTGGAAAATGAGGCACTCAAGGAACTAGGCAAGGCACAAACTCCTGGTCCTTCCAGGGGCGCACATGAAGTTGACAATGCTATTTTTGTCCAAAACTGTATGATGTAGAAAGAGGCTTGTCTCAACAACGGAGCCAGGGAGAGGATGGAACTCCCTTCTTTTCCAAAGACCAGAAGGTTGCAACAACCAATGACAGATCAAATACAGAAGAAGCAGAACACTACCAATACTGGATGCCAAAAAAAGGAGCAAAGCAGATTGTTTCAACCATGGAAACAAGTATGGAGGTGAAAAGGCGAATACCCTGTTCAGACCAGGCCGACCCCACGGCCAAAACCTCTTATTAGTAGTCAACAACACGACACTAATAAGAAGTCCTTCATTAATTCTTCTGCGAAAGTGAAGTCTATTTGGGTACCCAAGAAGTCAATGAAGGCCAGCCCACAATCACGACAAATCTGGGTGCCTAAGGCTTGCTTGCGGGCTCAAATAGCTACACCAAGGCCGCAACCGGTACAACATGTTTCACTCACTCGAACATCTGAGGCCCAGTCTTACACATCACGTACGGACACATATTCTTCCATGAGCACTAGTAGAATCACTTGTAAATGGGTCCCTAAAAAGCCTCATCTTCAAGCAGATACCCCTATCAAACTCTTCAGAGTCTCCACAAAATCAAGATCAAAGCCCATCCACTGCATTTGGCAACCTAAAACTTGTAATAAACCCCCGGACCCCAGTTGTAAATCCATGCCCACCTACTAACTACGTCACTCTCACACTACATCATTCCACTTAGTTCTTAGGTCCAACCAATTCCTAACTACACACACAAGCACCGGGCACTTATTAACCTACTAATCTCTCCCGAACCTCATGATAATGTCGTAATGGGGACAAAAATGGTTCTAACTTGTCCTTTACAATGTTAACACATGTTTCTATATTCTCACAGAATCAGGAGGCAAGAAGTAACATGGCAGAAGCGATAGGTCCGAGCTCACAAGTAGGAATACTTACTGCAGGAATCGACGTGGATAGTCTACCTGTGGATGTGCCACCAACTGAACGATCTGTGGAGCTGCAACACCTTCAGCAGATCCCGGTATCGGATCCACCCACAGGGATCACAGAAAGAGTCCATGCCAACTCTCATTGGTTCAATGGCATGCCAGGTCCATTTGGAGAGGCCAAGTATATATGGGAGTCTAAGTGCGAGTATGACAGATCATGGGTTCGATTCCAATTTTTCTCCAAGGAGTTTGAGACTCTACAGAACACCGAGGATCTCCAGACCATATGGCAACGTGCAGGGCTAGCAGAATACTTTGAAGCACCACTACCTAAACCAGATGTCCTACGATGCTATTATTTGGTCTCCACATTACAAGCTAATGAAGAAAAGGACAAACCAGGATCATTTGTTCTTCCTTCCTTGCTGGGCAACAACGAGTTAAAGAGGTTTGAACTTACCTTGGAGCTGGTGAGCTCTACTTTGAATATGCACGGCACACATGTACCTTCTGAGAAGGATGCTCTCGTTCCTACTAAATGAAGGATAGGAAACTACTGAAGCTTAAAGACATGGCAGCACTCACACCCAACGTGTCCATCCCTCTCCGTATGTGCATGCAACATTTTGCTTTCCCCGGCCAAGACCGCTTCACACAACCACACAAAAGAATCTGGTTCGCTCTCTACTTAGCGGAGACAGGTGTGTTACCAATTAAGCTGCCTGTATGGATTATAGATCAATTGTATGAAGCAAATAAAAGGTCTTCTAGGAAATTAGTGGTGAACGGTTGTTGTGCAATCACACGCATTATTTACCGGTGCCTAGCATACGATGTTCCCATTGAACGTGCCTTAAGTTGGGCACAATTACAAATGTTTAAGAAGCTCAAGACGTCCACACATCAATCCAAGCGCATGAGGGGTGCGATCCCTTGTGTCCAAACAAGGGAAGTTCTGACTACTCCTGAAGTATCGCCACGAGGGGAGGCCACTGTACCTCCCTTTACCATTAGGATACCTAGGTCTGGATCTGAAACTACGACACAAGCTGCCCCTTCAGCTCCTCCTACTCCATCTGAATTTGAATTTGCTACAACTGGAGATGCCGAAGGAATGGATCCCCAGGACTTCGAAGCATTCTTACAAAGTACACAACTCTCTGATGTAGAGTTTTATTCAGATGCAGAAGAACAAGGCACATCTTCACAAAGAAGAAGAAAATCTACAGACGGCCGCCATGTACATTGGAGTGACGCTCAGCAAGGTCAACAACAAGGACACCTAGAAGAAGAAGAAGCATATGAAGAGGAGACCACTGAAGCCCCATCCTATACAGCAGAACTCGGAAGGCTGTATCAAATTATGGAACGAGTGCGATCGCAACAACTGCTCACCGAACAGAGCAGTAGAGTACTCAGACTCAGCTGTTGGAAGAAGCAGGAGTTGACTCAAAATATAGTGAAGGTCTCTTATTGATGGCAGAAACATATGGGGTAGTAGAAGCAGTGTGGACCGCCATTAGGAGGTCTCTAGTTCAATATGATCCACGAAGATTCCAGACACGACCACGCTCAGGTAAGAATATCCAGATCCCCATTACAACGGTAGAAGGGCCAATTATTACATCCGAACCCATCGGGACAACCTCCCAAGCAACAGAAACTGCTAGCCAAGAGCACCCAGTCACCCATGAGGAATCCACCGAGCCACTACCACCACACCCCCACCATCGCCTCCTAGAGCAAAAACCGTGGAAATCACCTCGACCACTCAACCCACCGAACCAACCTTCATCTTTCGTACTCCCATCTCTAGTTCAACCCTATTCTCCACCTCTGATAACCCAATCTATGAAGCAACCCCCATCACTACACAATCCACCGAATCGCTCATAGAGCCTGCCCTAGGACAACCATCCCCCATGCCCTCAGCCATAGGTCATCCTGACCCTAGATCCATATTCATGGGTTTCCTATAAGACAAAAGTTACGCAATATAACACAGGACCAATAGCAGAGAAGATAACAGATATAGGAGAATCTCAACAATTTTCTACTAGCAGCAAGTACAAAGATGATGGCGTTGTCCACCCGTGCGCTCTCAAGGTAGAGCTTAAATGGTGATCTAGACAACTCTAGATAGGGAGATACAAGGTAGAGGTATGCTGGCTCAACTCCATGTCTTAGGTAGTGCAGAAGTCATGTATATATAGGATCATGGGTGGCCTGCCATGGACGGCTATACATGGGCAGTAGAGCGTGGGCGGCCACCGCCCGCGTAATTGCCATACACGCCTTAGACTGGTTGAACCAACCTAACAAATATAAATGATTTCTGACTACGACAGGGAATATTCTATGGAATATTCCCTTTACCGTCGCGCGGGGCCCGCTGGCCCCCTTGGACCCCCCAGCCGGGGCTGCTCACCGCTGCCCCGGACCCCACAATTGGGGACCCTGGTAACTCCCTTTCCTTATAATACCTTACATGGTCCAATATGACCTTCATCCAACATTCAAGTTGGGATTCCCATCAATTGGGTAATGCACACTTGGCTTCTCCTCATAAAGGGGGCCTTACAAAATGTGCATACAATCATGAGGGGTAGACATTGATCATATACTAACACCCCCCCTCAATGTTTACCGATGATAAATCAAGTAGGTCTCGGTCCTATGCCCATCTGTTGAAGATGCTTGTTGAGCTGCTCTCTTCCAAGTGCTTTAGTGAATATGTCAGCACAATTTGCCTCTGTTGGGCAATATTCTAGCTCCACAATTTCATCTTCAATTAGCTCACGAATGTAATGGTACTGTACTTCTATGTGCTTGGTGTGAGCATGAAATACTGGGTTCCTTGCAATAGCCATACAACTTTGATTATCACACTTGAGTACAGTTGGCATATTTGATGGAAAGCCTAGATCTGCAAGAATTCTCCTTAACCAGACTGCCTCACAAGAAGCAAAACAAGCTGCTTTGTACTCTGCTTCAGTGGAGGAGAGTGCGAGAGTTCGTTGCTTCCTACTTACCCAAGAAAAATATTCCTGAACCAAGTGAGAAACAATATCCAGAAACTGATTTTCTAGAATCACAATCTCCAGCCCAATCTGAATCACAATATCCTTGGAGTGTATCACCTGTGGTATACAAAATACCAAAATCCAAGGTTCCTGCAATGTACCTTAGAATTCGCATTCCAGCATTCCAGTGACTCTCCTTAGGTTTGTTGGAAAACCTGCTTAACACTCCAACAGCATAGCAAATGTCTGGTCTAGTGTTGCACAAAAAAAATAAGACTTCCAACGAGCTTCCTATACTTCTTAGCATCTACATCAGGCATGTTATCATCCATAGATAGCTTATGATTTACCTCCATAGGTGTGCTAGTTGGTTTGCTGTCCATCATTCCAAATGCCTTGAGAATTTCTTTGGAATATTTTTGTTGTGAGATGAAAATGCCATCCTTCCTTTGCCATACTTCAATTCCCAGACAAAAATGGAGTAGACCTAAGTCTGTCATTTCAAACTCAGTTCCCAAGCTGATCCGAGTTTGATTGATGAGTTCCTGATGATCTCCTGTAATGATCAAATCATCTACATATACAATGACAACAACTAGCTTGCTATCCCTTTTCGTTACATACAAGTTAGCATCAGAAGTACTTCTTTCAAAACCCATATTTTTGAAAAAATGATCTATTCGTTGGTACCAAGCCCGTGGAGCTTGCTTAAGTCCATACAAAGCTTTCTTCAACCTGCAAACTTTATTTTCTGAATTGGGCACCTCAAAACCTGGTGGTTGAGATACATATACCTCCTCCTTGAGGTGACCATTCAAAAATGCAGATTTGACATCCATCTGGAAAATAGGCCAGGACTTTTGTGCAGCTACTGCAAGTACCGTCCGAATAGTTGTCATGCGTGCTGTTGGTGCAAAAGTTTCTTGAACATCAAATCCTTCAATCTGTGAAAAACCCTCTGCAACTAATCGTGCCTTATACTTTTCTAATGTTCCATCAGCTTTATACTTAGCTTTCCAAATCCATTTAGTACCTATTACCTTCTTCTTTGGCGGCAAGTCGACTAGATCCCATGTATCATTTTTGAGTATACTATCATACTCAGACTGCATTGCCGCTCTCCAACCTGGATCATCAATGGCTTCTTCAATGGTGGTAGGTTCCTTTATCGAACCCATGATATCTGCCATTAGAGCCATGTTAACAATGTGTTCTGAGGCTCTTCTTTGCTCCTCTATTCTCTTTGATCTTCGTAATCCATCCGATGATGATTCTGGTACATCTACATGTGGATTGTGATCATCAAAGAGCTGTTGTGCCCACTTCGGTAGTGGCTTACGCTGTGCAGCTACAACTGGTTGGCTTTTTATTGAGGAAATTTCTCCATCAGATGTTTCCTCCTCCTCAACTTTAACCTGTCTTTTGATAGGCACAAGGTGAGATATTTCTCCGTTTGATGAGATAGTAGATTTACCTTTATCTTCTACTAAGTGTGGTCGTTCATCAAACACCACATCCCGGCTGACAAAAAATCTTCCTTGCCTCAGGATCCCATAACCTGTATGCTTTAGACTCTTCACTATATCCTAGGAAGACACACTTTTTGCTTTTTGAATCCAACTTTGATCTTATTGAATCAGGAATATGTGCATAACAGAAACAACCAAAAATTTTGAAATGCAAAACTGAAGGCTTTTTACCAGAATATGCTTCTTGAGGAGTCATCCCCTTCAGTGCTTTTGTGTAGCTTCGATTGAGGATGTACACTGCTGTATTGACTGCTTCTACCCAGAATGAATCAGGCATGTCTTGAGCCTTCAACATACAACGAGCCATTTCAACTACTGTCCTGTTCCTGCGCTCAACAACGCCATTTTGTTGGGGTGTATGAGCTGTGGTAAGTTGCCTTTTCACACCATGCTCCTTACAGTAATTGTTGAATTCTGTTGACAAGAATTCACCTCCTCTATCTGTTCTAAATTTCTTCAGTTTCCTTCCTGATTCATTTTCTACATACTTATGCCACGTTTTAAATTTTTCAAAAGCATCAGCCTTCTCTCGAATGAAATAAACCCACATCTTTCTACTATAATCGTCGACTAACAGCAAGAAGTAGAAAGATCCTCCTAAAGCAGGTGTAGACATTTTACCGCAGAGATCAGCATGTACCAACTCTAGAGGAGCTTGAGATCAATTGCTGGTCTCTCTTGGAAACGCCTTTCGTTGTTGCTTGCCCATCATACAAGCTTCACAAGGTTCCTGCAACTCTGAAAATGCAGGCAAATGAGCAACCATCCCTGTTCGTTGCATCTCCTTCAAAACTGCAAATCCGAGATGCCCAAATCGTTGGTGCCATAACCTGCTTACATCTTTATCTTCTGTAGCAGTTAAAGCACTTAACTCATACAAGTTATCCCGTCGTATGCCTTTACCTACAACATTACCTGATGAATCCATGATTTCCGCACCACTCTTATTGAAGTGAACTTCGAGTCCACGATCTGTTATTGCAGAAACTGACAACAAATTTCTTTTGAGTGTAGGTACATAGAGAACATCGGATAACTTTTTCTCAACACCTGGAGAAGTGATAAAAGAGATGGTTCCAGTTCCTTCAGCTGGACACTTGGAGTCATTTCCCACCACTACATTGATGGATTCCCGCAGAGGCACTAGGGAACTATACCAATCCTTTTTACTAGTCATATGGCGAGAAGCTCCACTATCTAAAATCCATGGCTCATCAACAAGAGCTTGAGCAGATGAACATACCTCTTCAATAGCTACCCAAAGTTCCAGCTCTGTGTTGTTTGCAGACTCTTTGTTCTTCCATGATGATTTTACGGTCCCATTCCATTCATCAACTTGCTTCTTTCTGCAATCCTTGATGGCATGGCCTTTCTTTTCACAATAGAAGCAACTTCCTGTGAACTTTTTCTTCTTTGGCTTCTTCTTTGATCCCTCTGAAGAGCTTTTACCTTTTGCATTTGCTGAGAATGCAGCATCAATTGTACTTTGCCGATTCTTCAGCCGCATCTCTTCTTCTAAAAGCATGGCACAAAACTCTTCAAATGTAAGAGGAGTTGGCCTTACCTGAGTGTTAAGGGTTGTTACTAATCCATCATACTTTGCTGGAAGAACACGTACAGATCTTCGGGCCAGCTCTTCTGGTGTTATAACAACACCAACTGCAGCCAATTGATCTTGAAGATGCTTTATCCGTTTGATAAAATCTTCAGCCTTTTCAGAATCAGAATGCTTTTCATTTGCCAACTGATTTTCTAAATTCTGTATCCTAGTGTGGTTCTTGGTCTCATATTGTCGAGCCAATATGCCCCAAGCCTCATGTGCTTTAGTAGTATGTTGAACTAAAGTAAGCACAGAATCACTTACACTAGTGACAATCGCACATAATGCATCAGCATTCCGCCTCTTCCAAGCTCGTAGAAGATCTGGATCTGGCTGAATCATCAATCTTGAATTTGCTGGATCTTCAACTGGTATAGGCTCTGGATCCAATCCCATTGGTCCCATGACAGTGTCAAGTAATTCATAGGAGTCCAAAATTGCAGAAATTTTGAACTTCCAGAGTGTATAGTTGGTTCCATCCAGCTTCCCTTCAGTGAATGCAGGTGGACGAATTCGAATAGGTGCAGCATTAACATTAGCTGAAGCACCAAGACTAGTGTTCGACGATGAAGCCATCATGTAATCACTCGAATAATCTACTGATATTCTAGTCTGCTAGTAGGCTAAAATAATGATACTTCTCAAGCTATTCGAACCTTACAGCTCTGATACCATGTAAGACAAAAGTTACGCAATATAACACAGGAGCAATAGCAGAGAAGATAACAGATATAGGAGAATCTCAACAATTTTCTACTAGCAGCAAGTACAAAGATGATGGCGTTGTCCACCCGTGCGCTCTCAAGGTAGAGCTTAAATGGTGATCTAGACAACTCTAGATAGGGAGATACAAGGTAGAGGTATGCTAGCTCAACTCCATGTCTTAGGTAGTGCAGAAGTCATGTATATATAGGATCATGGGTGGCCTGCCATGGACGGCTATACATGGGCGGTAGAGCGTGGGCGGCCACCGCCCGCGTAATTGCCATACACGGCTTAGACTGGTTGAACCGACCTAACAAATATAAATGATTTCTGACTACGACAGGGAATATTCCATGGAATATTCCCTTTACCGTCACGCGGGGCCCGCTAGCCCCCTTGGACCCCCCAGCCGGGGCTGCTCACTGCTGCCCCGGACCCCACAATTGGGGACCCTGGTAACTCCCTTTCCTTATAATACCTTACATGGTCCAACATGACCTTCATCCAACATTCAAGTTGGGATTCCCATCAATTGGGTAATGCACGCTTGGCTTCTCCTCATAAAGGGTGCCTTACAAAATGTGCATACAATCATGAGGGGTAGACATTGATCATATACTAACATTTCCCTGCTACCACGCAACCCTTCATGCCCTCCTCAACTCTACGACCTCAACCCCCAACCTCCATCTCTCCACTTCTCCAATCCCTCCATAACTTCCTTGCTAGAACTTTGCAACCCAGGTCTCAACCATTCCCTTTATTTTCAGCTCCCCACCCCACTTCTCATCTATTCACCACTTTCACACACACACCACCTACCATTCGAATGTATATGGTAGACCCCACACTCGCACCCACTCCTGAAAGTATGGACATTTCACCACCCACGACACCTCCCCCTCCCCCCATGCTTCCACCTCCTCCCATTCCCCCTCCACCAACTTCACCCACACACACGTCTTCAACAGACACATCATTCACTCTTCCCCTTCCCCAATTCCCTTCCCATGCATCTTCCATTGTAAACACCACCCCCTCATCTATAGGCAATGCATTGGACACCATGCTAGCTTGTATATCAAACTTAAGGACAGATTACAATCAGCTCTAGCAATAGAATGAACGTCTGCAAGAGCACTCGGAGACACTACAACACCGCCTTGCTGCACTAGAGGAGGAAAATGCTCGCCTCCACACACAATTCCAAACTCTCCAAGAGGCTCATAGCATATTGGAGGTACAGTTACAGAACACAGATCAGGAAGCAATACAAGTGGTAGAAGGTCATCTACGGACACAGTTGGAACGCAATTCAAAGCTTCAGCGAAATATGGCCCTACTCAAGCGACATCTTGCTGCCGCTCATGAAGAGAATCGACGCCTGCAATTACAAAATCAGGAAAACCTAGAAGCAGCTATCGAAAGCACACCTGGGGCACCCATCAGCCCATCAAAGTTTCAAGCAGTGACCCCCGACAATATCAAGATCATATTGGAAGACTATGCCATGCTGCTTGAAGCACATGACCTGCTATCAGAGGAACTGGGTCAACTGAAGCAGAAACACCAAAAAGAAACAACAGCAGCCTCTCAAACCACCTCCTCCGCGGCTTCACTTCTCATAGACTCAGAGGCCTTAAAAGGTCTCCAGAAACAGGTCACCGAATTGCAAGCACGTCTACTACAATATGAGAGACCACCTTCCCCTCCAGAGGCTCCCACCGACGAAGAAGTAGTACAAATTCCTGTGGAACAAACATTTGAAGAAGAATACGACCCACAACCCTTCCCAGGAGGCCAACAAACGGAAGAAGCTCAGGACACATTCGAAGCACCACGGCCTCCATGGCTACGTCAAGTGGAGGAAATAGGGAGTTCTCACGAAGAGCGCACAGTAGTGCAAAATCAGCCCATGAGGGTCATAGAGGAAACTGTGCTACAATCTGCTTACTTCAAGAACCTGTCATCGAGATGCCTTATCCTCTCATCTGAACTCCAATACAGGCCTTATTATATTATCCTGGCTGATTATAATGCAGAAATACAGAGAGTCACGGGTAAGATTCCTACCTTTGCTACCCAATTTCAACCCGAAGACCTTCCTCCAGAGGTGCAAAAAGGCAAAATTTGTCAACCCACCTGGCGGCAGAAACTTCTAGAGACATATCCAGAAATGCTACGCACATGGAACAACGCGCCTTTACATCTCCTATACAATCCATGCTACGGTCCAGTTCCACGCCGCAGGTCTTGGAAGGCATTCAATATCAAAGTGCAGAACAACGCGCAATGCAAGGAATGGCTAAACTACCCATACATTGCGCCACCACAGGGACCACCGTCGGTAGCGTACATGATGGGAACAATTCGACATTGGATGCCGCGATTGAAGCCCATGCCAGATGTGGCAGCTCAAATGATGCTTAAGATTTTAGATATGATGCAGGTAGTCCTGAAAACCTTTAAAAATGTAGCCGCACCACAGGTATGTCTACCGGGGTTTACCAATGGAAATTATGATTTGGTGTATGACATGAGCACCACCCCCAGTATTCGTGTGGCTTACGCCTGGCATGCACGCATCAAATACCTCCCTGCATGTTACAAACAGACCTTCGAAGAAATGTTCAGATCAGGTTTCTGGGAATATCACTCAGAGGTCTTCGCACCGAAGCCAACACACCTGCTCCATCTCTTTGCTTGTGAACAAACAATGTACTCTGAGTACTACACCACACCGCAACCAGAGGTCCCTGGCGCAATAAATTGGGATGTATTGGAAGCTGATCTAGCAAGAGGCTTAAGGATAGGAGAACACGAACTTGCCACCAATGTCATCCAATACTATATCGACCACCCGATAGAACAGAGGTCTGTCAGGGGCGACAAACGCTAGGAAGGGGGGCGTGTTGGCATACAAGCCAGATGAAGAGCATACTAGCACAACGGAGCAGTCATGCACAATACGGCAACAAGGCCCAATCATTTTTTCCATGGACCATTTACAACTCAAGTGATTTTAATCACTACACAAACATTGTAAATTCCGTTTTTGGTAGAATAGACTCCATTTTGTTCAAGCCGAGGAGTCCTCGAGCTTGAGGAGTAGTAGAATTAGCTACATATCAATTTTCATAATTTTTAGACTTTGTTTGAGCCCTCAAATAGGCTCTAGAACCTAATTTTCAACTAGGCCGGACACTAGGTCTGGACAAGGCCAAAGCTAGTGAGAAAACTATAAAAAGAGCTAGAGAGCTCATTTTTGGGGGGTTAGATTGTTTGTGAATTGAGCTTATGTAAGAGACTTTTTGACTAATGCAAAGAACTCCATTGTTCCTCTCCTTGTTCTTGCCTTGTGTGCGCGTGTGTGTGTATGTGTGTGCATGCTTGTGTGCTTCTCACTCACACACTTGTGCCTTCACTTGCTCATAGTCTTCATACTAGTCCTCACGTCTCCACGGATTGACAATTATGAGGTGAATCTTCTCACGTTGGTACTCACCATTGTGCTAGAGTGACAATCATCAATCTCAGGAATAGGAGGGGAGTTATTGTTCTCCTTGGCCCATTTCTCCTCTTGTATTTCCCGCAAGAACTCTTGAGAGTGCTCCTGAATTGAAGGAGGTATTCTAGCATCCGTGGAATTTGAAACATAAGCTCCCATTGGTGGTGAGCTTCTTCTCTCAATAACTGGTTGAGCGTGTGGAGGTAAAGAAACTTGTGGTTTGTTTACCAATTGCTCTAATCTTTCTAGTAAGCCCTGGAAATGCAAATCCGGTTTGACAGAGTTTGTCTGATTGAACTTTTGACTAGTCTCCAGTATAGCTTGAGCTTGTTCTACCATTTTCATGCACATTTTCATCCGTTCAATCTCTAAGTCCTCTCTAGGGTAACTCTTGTCTAGATTTGCAGCTGTAGGCCCTTCTTGAAGTCGAGCTTGGTAGGCCTTGAACATCATGTCCAAGCCTTCTGGGGTTGGCTCTGCAAGAACAGAACCTGGTTGCGGTCTATTTACAATGGGTGGTGGGGTGGGATGAGGTAGAGTGGATGGAGTTTTGGCATGCGACGGGTTTTGAGATGCAATGTCTTCTATTTTTGTTTTTGCGTCTTGCGTTTTTCAAGCTTTCTTCTAGTTTCCATAACTTTTTATTCCACTTGCGATTGGCCTTCTCTCTGGTATCCTTCCATGTTCTTGTTTTTCGCTTGCTAGGTTCTCCCGATTCACTCGACTCCGATTGCTCTGCTGGTTTATCTTGTTTTAATGCTTGTGCCCTAGTAACTGCCTGTACAGGTGCCACATTACTGCTACTGGCACTTGATTCTGCCACTAAGCCTACCACATTAATGGGTGTAATCTTTGGTGCACTAGAGGGGTTTCTTGGACAATCTCTAGGGAGATGGTCTTTGCCACAATGAGCACAAAAAGCTTGTATTGTGATAGCCTGTCCTTGACTCGGAGATGGTGGGTGGGGACAATCACGAAGGAAATGGTCACCCTGGCATCTGAAACATGGTCCTCTAGGGGCTTGTGCTCTTACTTGTCTCAATTGGGGCCTAGGGTTAGCATTTGCGTACATGACATTGGAGTATTCTGGCTCCCAATTTTGTTCCATAGGTGGTGCCTCATATTGATACGGGTAAATCTCACTATGCTTAGGCGACTCAGTGTAATAAGCATGTGGACTACCTTCATGGGAGTAGTCTGAACTATGAGCATGAGAGTCATTATCTGGTATCAATGGGGTTAGTGGCACCAATGCTCTATTTGGATTTTCCTCTCCCACAGCATACTTGACTGGAATCACATTGGCAGGAGCTGGTGGTTGGTTTCCCAAGACTGGTTGTGGCCTATATTGTGCCTGATATTGCTGTTGTGGTCGATAATATGGCTGTTGGTATTGGTTCTGATACCTACCTTGTTGGTAAGGTTGCTTATAAGTTTTTCTAACTGCCTGCCTATTGTAAGGACAATCTTGAGCTATGTGGTTCGTGTATTTTCTCTCAATAGTGCAATATGGAACATTCCTTTCTCTAATGTTTTGGTTTTGCATTGGGCATACATTAGCCATGTGGTCGCCTCCGCAAGTATAACACCGATTCAATGGAGTGACTCTCTGTGTTTGTCTATTTTGGACTCCCAGCTTCTTGGCAACTTGCTCAACTATCTCCTCTATTTCCGTGGGGATTTTTGATGTATGACTAGTAGAACTATCCGAATCCTTATAGAGTTTGGACAATCCTAACTCCTCACCCAAGTTATCTTCTATGTCAATGCACGTCCGCACACACTCTTCTATGGATCTAGGCTCTTTCAAGTACACATATGATCTTAACTTTGTGCTCAGTAAGCCATCTAAGAACAAAGCCACTTGTTTGGTTGGTGTGGGTAACTCTAGAGTAGGGCATCTTTCTAGGTACTGTCTGAACCTTCTACCTGCTAGTCGCACTGTTTCTTGGGGTGTCTGCTTGAAACTGTGGATCAAGGATGATGTGTTATGCCTGATACCACTCTTGGAAAATTCTACAATGAATTCGTCTAGCAGCTGACCTGTATCACGATAGTTGCGACTACTCAATGGTTGAAACCAAGCCAAGGTAGTGCCCTTAAGAGTCAAACCAAATGCCTCGTATTGGGTGAATAAATCCTTAACCTGTTCAGCTCTTAACACTTGTTTGAACTCAGCCACATGATCATAAGGATCTCCTGACCCGTCAAAATAATTCTTCATTGCCTTGATCACTTGAGTGGGTCTAAGGGTTCCTGTGTGCTCTCGGGGTCTAGGCAATGGAAAATCCTGTTCATCTCTTTGTTGCCTATGTGCTTGATGCCTCTCTCTTTCAGGTCTTTCATTTTCAAATCCTGACCTATTCCTGCCCACGGTGTGTGCAAAACTTACCTCAGGTCTCTCTCTAGTTCTTTCTCTCTGGGCTTCATGAGCTTGGAATGATCCTACTCCTTGGAGGCCATGGGAAACATTGGATCTTGGTGGAGGGAAAATCAATTCACTCTTCCAAGTATATGCATGTCTATCATGTTCTGTTACCAAGAAAATTTTCTCTGACGTGTTATCCAGGTAGACAACTTTGCCTGGTATCTCTGGGTCCTTGAACTCGTAGATGATGACTATGCCCAATTGGCTAGGTTGATCTGGCTTGAATCTCCAAAAGGCTTCCTCTGTTTCTCTATTCAAGAATAGTTCTATGCTTTTGTTATCTTGAGGAATCCAATCTGGAGTGATCACTCTGGTCAAAACTGACTTGCCCCTAGGAGTCTGGGGTCCTTGTCCTACATTTCCTTGTTCTAGGTCTCCTATCTCATTCTCAGGAATGATATTTCCAAACTCATCAGTCCTATCTGGTAGGTTGGTGACCACATACATGGTTCCTTCCTTATCAATGTATGAACCCTCTTCGAACTTGACCACCGGGTGTTCAAGTCCAAAGGATTGATCTGGATTTTTGAGTTGGACCACTGATCGCCTCAGACCATCCTCATAGATGCGAGCACCTAATCGGTTGGTCCGAATATATTCAAATTGTGTCTTTGTTGCTCTAGCACAATGGTGAGAACCACGTTAAGAAGCTTCACCTCCTTAATTGTCAATCCGCGGAAGAGATAGGAGTGATATGAAGATCGTGAATGTGAGATGATGTGAGAGTGAAGGTGAGAAGCACCAAGATGCACATACACATACACACACACAATGAAGAGACAAGCAAGACACAATGGAAGGTGGGAAATTAGCTCTATTACTCAAGAACACTATTACAAGCTCAAAAGAACTCTAACCTCAAACAAGCTAACACTAACCAACCTCAAAAATGAGCTCTCTAGCTCTTTTTATAGTTTCTAGACTAGTTTTAACCGGTTTCACATCTAGTGACCGGCATAGTTAAAAATTAGGTCCTAGATGCTATTTGGAAGGGTAAACGATGTCTAAAAATAACGAAAATTGATACGCTTGTTCTACCTAAGCTCCTCAAGCTCGAGGACTCCTCGGCTTGCACAAAATGGAGCTATGGATTACACAATGGGGTTTTCTATGTTACATATGTTACAATAGTGATGAAAATCACTGTTGGAGGTTTTTGAAAAGTATTTTTAGAACATGATTCTTTGAAAAAAAGATTCCACTGGCTCACTGCTCCGTCGTTACATGCTTCCGCGTCGTCTGTGCCTCTGGCTGCTTCCAACACCCCCCTCCCTCTCGCTTCTGTCGTCCCTGACAGAACCTTGTTGTGGGGCCTGCCGGATATAGTTCTGTAGGAGGTCTTGAGCGAGGGTGTGCTCGGAGATACGAATGCCTCGGGCCAGATCTGCCTCGAGTTTCTCCCAGTCGATTGGTTGCGGTTCTTCCGGTGGCGGGAGCTGATAGTGTGTGGAATAGACCATTCGCTCACAGGCAAATAATTGTAATAAATGTGTAGGCCTGCTTATGAATACCTCTGAATGGTATTCCCAGAAGCCGGTTGTGAACATCTCTTCGAACGTCTGCTTGTAGCACGCCGGTAGGTACTTTATTCTGCAATGCCAGGCATAACACACCCGTAGCGATGGCGTTGTACTCATATCATATACCAGATCGAAATTGCCATGCTCAAAGCCCGGGGTGTTGACATGTGGTGCCTTCACGCGTCGGAAGACTTTAAAAATCATTTGCATCATGTCAAAGATTTTGACAGTCATATGCGCCGCTATATCGTCCATATGCTTTAATCTAGGGAGCCAGTGGCGAATTGTAGCCATCATGTAGCCAACAGTTGGTAACTCAATGGGTGGCTTAAAATAGGGGTAATTCAACCAGTCTTGGCACTGCTTATTGTTTTGTACCTTAATAGCAAAGGCAGTCTAGGAGCGGCGTCGTGGTACTGGTCCCCAACACGGGTTGTACTTCAAATGCAAAGGTGCCTTTACCCATGTACTCATCATCTCTGAATACTGCTGTAGTAAATCTTTTCGCCACTCTAGTTGATAGATCCTTCCTTGCTGTGCTTCTAGTGGCAAATCATCCGCCTCGAATTGAGTTGCATGCGATGGTTTCTTACCTATCTCTTTCTCAATGGCTAACTGGTATTCGGCCATTAACATGAAATACGGTTTATACTGGAGCTCATGCCCAGATATGTATCGTCGCGGGGCCAAATGAGCAAAGAATGGAGATTGTAAAATTCTTTCTTCTATCATCGCCATGGCATGTAATTGTGCCTCTACTCTAGCTGAGTGCGTTGTTCCAAGTTCCTCAATTGTCTTCATCCACGCGGGAGTCGGAAGTTCGTACGTCAACTGACCTTCGGCCGTGACGCGTCCGCCTGGGATGGGTTGTGGCTCGTATGCCTCTTCAAACGTTTCCTCCACCGGGATGGTGACCGTTTCTTCCTCAGCTGGAAGCTCAGGTGGGGAATCTGGCCTTGGTGGTGCTTCATATACTGCAACCCTTGATTCAATGTTCGATACCTGGACCCGTAATGCGTTGAGTTCCTCTAGGAGGTCAGGAGAGGGGTCCACAGGTGCTGGTATGTCTTGGTGTGCCGGTTCTCGTAACTGGAGTAATTTGTGATCTTCTTTGAGTTTCTGTAACTCCTCATTCATGCGGTCATATTCATCTAGCAATCTTACATGATCTTCTAGCAGCATCCGCATCGAGTCTGAAGGAATGGCTTTGAACCTGCTAGGACTGAGTGGTTGGTCTGGGTGGTCGAGCGCTGCTTCTAAGTTTTCTCGGTTCTGATCCTGTAAGCGCTGGTTTTCTTCCTTGGCGGCTGCTAGGTGTCTTCGTAGTAAGCCCATGTTTCGTGTTAGCGTTGCATTGCGGACTGTCTGGGCTCTTAATAAGTTATCCAGGTCAGCAGTGGCTTCCTTGGTCTTTTCTTCGCTTTCTAGTTCCAATTTGTCATATGCCTCGCGTAATTCCTAGTATCGGGTGTTCAGAGAGGCATTCTCAATAGACAATAAATTAAGCTGCGACTGTAAGTCATTGGTTGTCCTCTGCAGCTGCTGATAATTATCACCAAGAGATGTGAACTCATCTCTTACTTGCGTCATACACATGAACATCTGTCGGAATGCATTATCTACAGTGGGTGATAGTATTAATGGGGTGCTAAATGAAGATGCAGTTGGTGTAGATGCAACGGGAATGGGGAATGGGGGTGGGAAGGTGGATGATGTAGTGATTG
Source organism: Ceratopteris richardii (assembly GCA_020310875.1). Taxonomy (NCBI): domain Eukaryota; kingdom Viridiplantae; phylum Streptophyta; class Polypodiopsida; order Polypodiales; family Pteridaceae; genus Ceratopteris; species Ceratopteris richardii. The sequence continues at coordinate 86,543,470 of CM035425.1, read as the reverse complement.
TTGAAAATTGTAATGTGCCTAAAAATGTTTGTGCCGTGAGTGAAGTGAGTGATGGTGCAGTGGGTGGTGAGATGTCCATGTCATTGGACGTGTCTAGTGCGGTGACCGTGAATATGGGTGTGATTGTGGGTACTCGTGCTGGTGTAAATACGGGATTTACAAAGGTTGAGGGGTAATTTACAGGGGGGCTGGCTGGAGCAGCTTGGTGGAAAGGGGAAAGAGAGGTTACAGTGGGTCGGGGAGGTGAGACGGGGGAGAAGGTTAATGGCGGTGGGAATGGAAAAAGAGGTCTTGGAGTTGTGGGGAAGGATGGAAAAGCTGGATGGAGGAATGGGTTGAATGGAAAGGTGGATGTGTGAGGGGGTAGACTGGGTCTAATGGGTGCAGGAATTGTGGGGTGAGTGGTCGTAAAGACGATTTCTGCTATGCCACCGGCGAATGAAGATGTTGGGCTGGGAGAAGGAGGGTGAATAGGGGAGGCTGGATGGACGGGCGGTGATGGAGGAGCGGTTGGGGTGGTCGGTACTTCAGTGACTACTGAGGTATGTATAATTATAGCGTGGGGTGGGGAATCTACAAGGATGGTTTCTGCTGCCAACGAACTTTCGGGGATGAGGCGTGCCTCCCTGGCTTGTTCTGAAGACTGTGCTCCTGTTGGTACACGAATGTATTCGTCGGGCTTTGAAAGTAGTCGTACTCTGTGGGGGTCAAACTGTGGTAGTGGCTTTCTTTGCAAGTACCTGAGTGCTTCGTTGGAGCCTATTGATTTGACTAACTCTCTGAATCCTTTGATGTATGCGTCTTCGAATCCGCTTGTGACAAGTTCTTGTTCTATTAATGTTTGACTCTCTTTCTCTGTCAGCTTTTTGCGTGCCCAAACTTTTTCCATAGTTCTATACAGCTTCTTGATAGCCAGTGTGTAAGCGGCTGCTTCATAAGTTTCATCTTCATGGGTACTTGTATCACCATGTGTGTCGGTTTGTTGGCCTTGGCCATCTATCTGTTCATGCTCTTGGGATTCCTATGTTCCCTGGCTAGCTTTGTCGTCTCCTTCGTCGTCATCGGTTGCTGTCCTTTCGTCATCAGAGCTGGACACGATCTGTCCTTGTGGCTGATCCCTGGGTGTGGTAGGGTAGCTAGGCCTTTCAAATTCTTGAGAAAACAATTGTCCTTCTGAAAACTGGAACTCATTGGAGAATGCATCAGGCATCTCAAAATCAAAAGTTTGGTCCAGTGGCTCTGCTTGTTCTGCTTCTAAATGGGGTATTGGAAAAGAGAAAGCTTCCGAAACAATAGTGGTGGGAAGTTAAGCTGCTGTGGTGATAGGTTCTGTGGTTGTGGCTGCTTGGGGTGCAACAGTACTGGTGGTGCCCTCCGGCGTAACTGGTCTTGATAACCGTATACGAATTGGTGGTACCGTGGGAGTGGCTGCTGTTGGTGACTGCTCTGGAGATGGTTGTGGCGAGGGTGATTCTGGGACTTGTAGGCACGGGATAGTACCTCTCATCCGCTTTCCGGCTTTGCCTTTGCTAGACTTTCTAGCCTTCCTAGTGGTCCCTTTGAATGCTTTCAGTTCCTCACTGGTCATGGCACGCTCAATTGGTAAGTCATACGCCAAGCACATATATATGATCCTGGTGAGGGCGCAGCATCCATTGATTACCTTCTTTCGCTCCCATCGATGTTGTGCCAAATAGAGCTGATCAATTATCCAGCTAGCTAGATCAACCGTTTGAGGTCCAGTACATGCTAAGTATAATCCAAACTAGATTCTTTTGTGGGGCATGGTAAAATGATCCTGAGCTGGGAAAGCAAAGTGCTGCATGCATATTCGTAATGTCTTAGAGAGCTCAGGTGTTATAGCAGAAATATCCTCCCACTTAGTTACGTCACCACGTTTCATCTGCTATGGGACTAGCCGTTCTCTCTCCGTCGGAGTGTGTGTTCCATGTATTTTCAGAGCTGCACGAATTAAATCTTTAGACAAATAAAACCTTCTGAATGGAGGATCATTCACCAAGGATGGTAACATGAATGTGCCAGGTAGATCCTTGTTCTCTGAAGCCGTCAAGGTGGTTACCAAGTAAAAACATCTGTAAAAATCAGGTTTAGGCAGAGGGTCACTAAAATATTCTGTAAATCCCGCTCGTGCCCAAACGTGCGTTAGATCTTGTGTATTCTATAGTCCTTCAAATTCTCTTGACAAGAACTGGTACTTGGTCCATGTGCGAAGATCAAATGCCAAATTGGCCTCAAATATGAAATCAGCGTCTGCTAATGGTCCTGCTAGGCCTTGAAACCAATGAGAATTACGATGAATCTTCTCAGTATATCCTCTAGGAGGATCATCGATTGGCATGGGTCCTGGAAAACCTTGAAACTCTGGTGGTTGCATCGTAGGATAAGATTCCATGAGTAATTCTCCAATATTGGCCATTGGTGTGCTTGGGCCAGCTTCTGATGGTCCTGCTTCGGTTTGCATGATGACTGATGAGCTAATGGAAAAGATCTGCTACAAAAGATTAACACATTAGTATGGAAATTAATTATGATCCCATTAAGGTGAGACCGCAATCCCTTTCCATAACCGATGTGTAACCCGTGTAGCCAAGTGTCGTGAAGTGATTGATGCAATGATCTTTTTGTAGAGCTAATGCAGGTCTCTAGACACCTACATGGTTCAGATTATGCCTACATTTCTTGATGAGCTTTTATTATGCATGATATGGGGTTTTGGTGTATGAATTTATACAAGGTTTGGTTGAGGGTGAATTATTACAAGGGTGGAGTTTAAGCGGGGTGGGAGAATTGTTAGATAAGGGGGTACAAGAAGACGTCTGGATACGTTTCGGTATCCATTTCCTAAGAGTCTTGGAGTGGGTGGTATATTTCTGCTAAGGGACAAAAAGTGGTATCGGGTTTCGTGGTATTGAAGGATGAAAAGATTTCGGAGGGGTATATATTACATGGCTAGAGAGTTGGGCTATAATACATTGCTTGGGTACCCAAATCTGCATGGGTGTGGGTCTATGGATAAGGTATTTCTTGGCGATCCAAATCTGTCGAGTAATTGTAGAAGAAGATCGAGGGGACTTTGGATGCTGACTCTGCTTTTGTTGAAACTTTGTCCTGTTCTCGTCTCCAGTGTTGCCAATAGCCTGTGGTTGCTGTCCTTTTGGCACCCATATTTGCTTCGTGCCACTTGTTCTGTGATGTTGATACTTCTTCTTTCTTTGCCTTGTCTGGTGGTGTTGTCGGTCTGGGTTCCTCTATTGTGGTTGACTCCTTCGAGGTTGGGTTTGAGAGGTCCAATGGACGCTCTGCTTTGGAAAAGAAGGGAGATCCAACACTTGCGTGACCTTCCCATTAGGAAGTGATTCGTTATTTATCTTTAATCTAGGCCAGTCCGCAGCAAGTTTGGAAGGATGAGCACCGCAGGGTGTTGTGCTCATTTGGCCGCTGATGCAACCCACCTGACCGCTGATTGTGTTCATCTGCCCTAGCGGTTGGGTAGCTGCCCCTTCTAGTTTGCAGGAAGCCCCAGGGAAGATCTCCTGTCATTCTTCTGATTGACAATTGTCCCTAGCCAAGCCCGAGTGGGTTGGAGTAGACGTAACGTGACTGGTCTGACCCAAGATCTTCCGGTCTTCCGTCGCATGCGTTTCATAGGGTCTAGGGTTACAAACCTCAATTGGAATGCAATTAGGGAAGTCAAGCGGTATCACTCGCTTATGTTCTAAGGTTCCAATCTGTAAGGAGCCTTGTCTAAGATTTAGGTCCACTGAGTGATCGTATAGCCAATCTTGGCCAAGGATTAGGGGTTCTATCAGGTCGTCATCATGGCACACGAGTAGCTTTGCTGTCATGGTCACATCCTTAATGAGGATAGGAAGGTCCACCTCACCCATGCAAGGGGTTTCCATGCCTCCTAGGCCTATGAGGTATGCCTCAATTGGCCGCATTTCTATTCCTGAATCCTTATAGTGGGACCATCTAATAGCACTAGTCGCAGCACCTGAGTCGATTAAAGCCATGAGCTCTTGGAAAGGGTTGTCGTGCTTTAACCTGACTGTAATGAATGGTCTCCTGTCCACTATACTAGGATGAGTGTTTGACTTTACTTGACACATGGCCATGGGGTATCTGGGTGTAGTTTCCAGATGGTTATAATGTTCTCTCCCTAGTCCTTGTCTTCTTAACTTCATGCATTTAATGCGTTCTATTGCTTCTGCCTGAGCTTCCGCTCGTATTCTATTTTCTTCCTTCTTGCGCTTCTTTGCCAACGTGAGCCGTCTAAGCATATCCTCAGTAAGAGGTTCCTGATATAACTTGACTCTACAACCACTAATGTAATTAGGCATTATATCTCCTTCTAAAGTGGCTAATTGTACTGCTCCACTTGTCGAGAGTTTGTTAATGATCATAGGTCCATAACCTCGCTTTTCTAACTTACGTGCGTGTTGCTTTAGCGTATATACTAGAACTAAATCTCCTTCTTTTAGGCCTTTATCTTTCACATGTGCATCAAAATATGCTTTCTGTCATTTCTTTGCTGCGTATATTCCTGCTGCTGCCTTTAGCCTGGTTTCTCCTAATCGTTCCAAGTCCATTATTCTCGCTGATAATTCATGGCCGGTCCACTGATGTTCTTGTGCAACCTTAAGGGTCGGTATCAAGAAGTCCAAAGGAAGCACTGCATTCTGACCAAAAACCATCTGAAAGGGAGTTGCATTGAGTACGGTCTTGTAGGCCACTCGATATGCCCAAACAGCGTGGTGTAACTGTTTGTCCCAATCTGAACGTTTGTTGTTCACGAGTTTCGTCAGTACGTTACAAAGGATCTTATTAGTGCTTTCAGCCTGACCATTGGCCTGAGGATGATATGGTGCAGATTTCTTGTGAATCACCATAAAATCCTGTAACAAATATTCAATGACTTGGTTTAGAAAGTGAGTTCCGCGATCGCTCACTAACTCTATAGGCAATCCATATCTTGTAAAGACATTCTCAAATAAGAATTTTGCAGTTGTGTGTGCATCATTCTTTTTCGTGGCTTTTGCCTCTACCCATTTCGTCAGATAATCTGTGGCAACAATAATGTATTCCGCATGTGTACCTTTTGCAGGGGGGTTAATGGGTCCTACAAAGTCTATACCCCACTTTGAAAATGCACGTCCGCCCATCATGGGTTTCAATGGCATTTCATCTCTGCGAGTAGGAAACTGAGTTCTTTGGCACACATCACATCTCTTTACATAGGTATGAGCATCCATGTGAAGAGTGGGCCACCATAATCCTGCAAAGAGGATGGCTTTGATTATCCTATCGGGTCCAAAATGACCTCCTGCAACACCTTGGTGTGCAGTCTCTAGTATGCTCAGATAATCGCTCTCATGAACACATTGTCTTAGATATCCATCTCATCCTCTTTTGTATAGGTTATCGCCAATAAGTGAATAGTCGTGAGCTTCCTGCTCTAGACTACGTTGTCGAGATAAGGTCATGCCTTGAGGGAATGTCTTCGTCCTCAAGTATGTCACTAATTGTTCACTCCAGTCTGGTGTGAGAGACACATGATACAATGTAGCATGCTCTACTGGTGGTCTTTCACAACAAACGTTGCATTCCTTACACAACTTGTAGACATCTGCTTCCATCGAAGGCCAATATACTCCTAGTCTATGCAGAGTCTGTAATGTTCGATGTTTTGAATGATGTTGCTTTAGTGCACCTATGTGTGCTAATTGCAACCAATTCACATGTTCTGATTCATCTACACAACAAGCAAGAATCTTTTGATTATCCTGTTTATATATGCTTCCTGCCATTATTTGGTATCTCTGAGACTTGGTAATCTCTCCTTCTTTGATCTTTATCCTAGGATTCTTGGGTCCATATGTGTGAGAATGGGGACTATAGGCTTAGCCCATTCTGGTGCTATCTCAAGGTTAAACAAATATGCGTCTGGTAGATCATCCACTACTCCTTGAGGAGCTTCTCCTGAGGTTAATCTTGAAAGGTGGTCAGCTCTAAGATGTGTCTTTCCTTTCCTGACTACAACTTCAAAATCATACTCCATGAGTAATAGAAGCCAACGTATCAATCGTCCTGTGTTACATGGTTTGTTGACTAAGTACAATAGGGCTTGATGATCTGTAAAGAACTTGAATTTGTTGGCCAACAAGTAGTGTCTGAACTTCTTTACTGCGTAGATCATCCCTAATCCTTCTCGTTCCGTTGTGGTGTAGTTTCTTTCTGCTGCGTTCAATTGTCTGCTCGCGTAAGCTATGGGGAGATCTATGTTACCTTCATTCGTGGGTTGTGCTAACACACATCCTATGGCATAATTGGATGCATCCACATGTACATGGAATGGCTTACTCCAATCTGGGGTAGTCAATATAGGTGCTGAGCACAAGCGTCGTTTGAGTTCATTGAATGAATTTTCACATTCATTTGTCCACTCGAAATTGGTTAAAAGAGAGTACAAAGGCTTGGCTATGATTGCATACATGTGTATGAATCTCCTATAATATCCGCAATGACCCATAAATGCTTGTACCTCTTTCACATTAGTTGGTCTAGGTAATTCTGCAATTACTTTCACCTTTTCTTCATCCGTAGAGATTCCATTTTTTGACACAATGTGTCCTAGAATTTTGCCTTGTCTGACCATGAAAACGCATTTTTCTAGGTTCAAACAAACCTGATATTCTCAACATTTGTCAAATATTTGTCTCAACTCTGGGATATGTGTCTGTCTTACATTTGAATGTGCACATAAGTCATCGACATAAACTTCCAAACTCTTGCGTAGGAATTCCTTAAAAACATGACACATGAGTCGCTGGAAAGTGGCGGGTGCATTTGTTAAGCCAAATGGCATTACCCGAAATGCAAATATGCCCCATTCAGTGGCAAAAGCCGTCTTGTGTTGGTCCTCTGGAGCAATGGCTACTTGATTATAACCTGAGAATCCATCAAGAAAGCTGTAAACTTCCTTGCCCGCAACTCTTTCCAATAGATGTTTTGTGATAGGAAGAGGATAACTGTCTCTAATCGTGGCGGCATTAACTTTTTTAAGGTTAATACACACACGCAATTTTCCATTCTTCTTGGGCACAACCACAATGGGGGATACCCATTCGGTATGCTCAATTTCGTAAATGAATCCTGCTTCTATCAAGCGATCTATCTCCTCTTTAATCTTCGCAGCGTAGTTATCATTGTACGTGTACGGTTTCTGTTTTGTCGGTTTTGCATCTGGAGTCATAGGGATTCTATGAGAACATATATCTGGATCTACTCCTTTCAAATCTTTGTAACTCCAAGCAAAAACATCTCTATATTCGTGCAATAGGGCAACTAGCTCTTCTTCTTCTTCCTTCGACAAATCATGCCCTATGTATGTACATTTTTCTTCTTCTCCTTCTATGGCTACTATTATTTTCTTGGTTTTCTCTCGGTTATCATATACTTGTCCGTCATTCGCTTTTCTATTAGGCATTCATACCATGATTCTTCTATCTTCGATTTCATATTTCTTGAAGTTCTCGGGTACTTCAAATAAAGATTCTTCTTTTTCTGACATGGTTTCTTTCTTCTTTCTTTTCTTGCCTTCACTCTTAGTAGTCACTTGAGTGGCTAACCTCACCTCATTCGTAATTTCCTCGTGTCTCTGAGTGTGAGTCTCTACCTCGAAAAAATATTCTTCCTCTGATGCAAAGGGTGGGTCCATGATAATTGATTCTAAATCAAAATCGCTTGCATCCTCGAATGCATCAGTGTTAGGTTCACACTCTTCTAAAATTGCATCGCACATGATTGGCTCTATCGTGAAAACTGATATGTCATAGCCATCCTCGTCACAGTGGGGTGTCCATTGTTCTTCATTGATGGCTACATCCATGGTTGCTAGGATTTCTGCCCAACCATGGGGTTCAAACTCTTCGTCTGGGAATACTACAGGTGCGTAGGCTGGGTCTTGAAGGGTTCGTGGATGTTGTTCTGCACCTAAGGTCCTGGCTTCTAACCTTTCTTCCTCTTGTTTGGCTACTTTACACATCCATAAATGAGTATCCTCATGCAACCAAGAAGGATCTGATTCTAATGAGTGCACGGATTCCGTCTCTACTGGTGTCTTATGGATGGTATTCCATTGTATTGGGGGTACATCTCGATGTGAATAGTCTTTAAGATTGACTTTGGTAGTCACCCCTAAATGTTGCAAGTACAAAGAATTAGTTCCCCAATCTTGTACAATTTGCAACTGACGCATGAATGGTCGTCCCAATATCATCTCATAAGCATGGTTTTTTGCAAAGTCACAAATGGCAAAGGTATGCTCAAATTCTACGCCACAAGTGGTGAGAGATATGCCTTCTAGTAAGCCTAATGGTTTTTCTATGTGTCCATCAGCCATTTGTAGCTTCATCCTGGTGGGTCTCAATGCTGGCTTATCCCAACGTTTCCATAAAGCGGTGGTAGCGATGGCTACTCCGGCTCCTGAATCTAAGATGGCTTTCGTGGTGTAGCCCTGATGGGTTATCGGAAGATAAGTGTTACCTTCCTCTCCTTCGCTTACATCTCCGATCTTTTCTACGGGTATTTCTGGTACCTTATTTTGTGATCCTATTTGTGAGGGAGTAGTAGCAAGCTCGGGGAATTGATTTGCTACATGTTTCCACAATTCTGGTTTTACCTTTAACAACTCCTCTAGAGTGAGATTACATTGTACTTTAGTGTTCTTGATCACTTCCGTGTTTCTAGGGATTACTGATTCTTCATTCCTCACTATTATCGTGGGTGCTCTAATACTAATAGACTTTGCTTCCCAGGGTCCTGTGAACTGAGGTAATTCTTGTAAAGAAGTAGATCCAAATCCTGTGTGTTCACTCAGTTGTTCTTCCTCTACATCATCGTATATAGAGGGAATGTCTTGGGGAAATTGTTCTTGCAAGTCGTCTATTTCTTGAATAGGAGGATGGGTTCCTTGTTCCTTTCTCCACTTCTCTTCTTGGATTTCTCTCAAAAATTCATGTGAGTACCTATGTATGGAAGACAGGTTGTCTTGACTTTCTGAGTTGGGTACTTGAGACAGGGATGGCGCATTCCTTTCCTGTGTCTCTGGGACAATAGGGTTCCTAGGCTGATCATTTTTCTCTTTGCTTTCAATCAAATATTCTAGCCTCTCCATTAGTCCTTGAAAGTGTAATTCCGGTTTTGCCATGTTATTCCAATTGAGATATCTAGAGGCTTCAAACAAAGCTTGTGCTAATTCTACCATCTTCATGCAAAGTTTAGTTCTCTCAATTTCTAGATCAGCTCGAGGGTAGTTTTTGCTCATTTCAGCTACCTGAAGTCCCTCTTTTAATCTAGCCTGATATGCACGAAACATCATGTCTAGATTTTCTGGTATGGGTTCCGCTAAAACTGATCCTGATTTTTGAGCTGGATTCTCTTGATTCAAGTCCTGTGAAGTCAATTCTAGGATTTTGGCTCTAGATTCCTTCAAACTTCCTTCCAACTCAGTTATCTTTTTACTCCATTTTCTCTTAATTCTTTCTCTAGAATCTTTCCAAGATTTTGTCTTTTTACTGCTAGATTCTGCAACTTCACTGGTTCCGGCTACTTTCTCTTGATTAAGCTGTTGGTTCTGTAAGAGCGCCTGGGCTCTTGTTATAGCTTGGATAGGCACGTATGTAGGGTTGGATCCATCTGCGTTATTTACAATACCTATCACATTGATCGGTGTCACATTCGAAGCGTTAACTGGATTTTTAGGACAATCTTTGATTATGTGCTCTTTGCCACAATCAGCACAAAAGCCTTGGATGTTATAGTACTGTGATTGTCCTGCCATCGGGGGATGTGGACAATCCTTTATGAAATGATCTCCTTGGCACCTAAAGCATGGTCCTCTAGGGCCCTGTGGTCTTTGTTGTCTTAATTGGGGCCGTGGATTTGGGTTTGTGTACATCACATTAGCATAGTCGGGCTCCCAACTAGGTTCCACTGGTGGACTATCATAATGATATGTCTCCACGTGTTCTGGTGACTCCGTGTAATAAGCGGGTGGACTATCTACATGCGTAGAGTCAAAACTGTTTGAGTTCGGTCCACCCTCTGTGATCAAAGGTGAAGAAGGCACTAAGGCCCTACTTAGATTCTCTTCTGCAGCAGCGTATTTGACTGAGATGACATTCGCTGGTGGGGGTGGCTGCTGAGCTAAGACAAGTTGAGGTCTCTGTTGAGCCTGGTATGGGTAGTTCTAAGGAGGCCTATAGTAATAAGGCTGAGCATTGTATTGGCCTTGATACCTACCTGGCTGCGGGTATGCTTGCGGGTAGTTCTGTCTCACGGTTTGTTTGTTGTACGGGCAGTCCTGAGCCGTATGATTCGTGTATCTTCTCTCAATTGTACAGTATTGGCCACTAGGGTTGGCTTGAGGTTGTGGTGCATTGGGACACACATTTGCCATATGGTCACCACCACAGGTGTAACAACGCTTGTTCATTAGCACCCTAGGTTTACTAGAAACTCCTAGTTTCTGGGCCACTTTTTCTGCAAGGTCTTCTATTGAGCTAGACAATTTTGTGGATGCTAGAGATGAACAGTCTGAGTCCTTATAGACCTTTGAGAGTTCCAACTCGTCTCCTAAGTTGTCCTCAATGTCTATACAAATTCTTACACATTGCTCTAGCGTTCTGGGTTCTTTTAGGTACACGTAGGAGCGTAGTTTAGAGCTCAACAAGCCATCTAAAAACAATGACACTTGCTTGGCTTGTGAGGGTAGCTCTTGCATTGGACATCGTTCAACATATTGTCTAAACCTACGTCCTGCCAGTCTGACTGTTTCTTGAGGGGTCTGTTTAAAGCTATGAATCAACGAAGACGTGTCATGTCTAATCCCACTTTTAGAGAATTCAGTGATGAATGACTCTAAAAAGTGATGGATGTCTCTAAATTGCCTCTGTTGCAACGATTGGAACCAAGTTAAAGCTGTATTCTTTAACGTTAGTCCAAATGCGTTGTATTGCGTGAACATGTCTTTAACTTGTTCGGCTCTTAGTACTTGCTTGAATTCTGCGACGTGGTCATAGGGATCTCCTGTCCCATCAAAGTAATTCTTCATTGATTTCACTAACTGTGTGGGTCTCAATATTCTTGCGTGTTCGCGTGGTCTAGGTAGAGGAAAATCATCTCTACCACCTAGTATTCCATGATCTCTTTCTCTATCCGCTCTATTAGTGTCTGTGGTTGTTCTATCTCTCCCTATGGGGTGATTAAAGCTTACTTCCGGTCTCTCTTTATTTCCCTCTCTTTGATTTCCATGGGCTGAGGATGTTCCTGCCCCTTGTTGACTTGTATTCATGTTTGTTCTAGATAGAGGGAATACCAATTCACCTCTCCATGTGTATGTGTTTTTAGCGCGGTCAGGCACCACAAAGACTCTTTCTGAAGTCTCATCCAGGTATACAACCTTTCTAGGTGTATCCGGGTCCTTGAACTCGTATATAGTGATGATACCTACCTCACTAAGTAGTTCTGTCTTGTATCTCCAAAAGGCTTCATCAGTTTCTTTATTTACAAACAACTCTATGCTTCTGTTGTCCTGAGGGATCCATTCCGGGATTAGTACTCGTGTCAGTACAGATTTCCCTCTAGGTGTTCTAGGCTCTTCTAATGGTTCTTTTCCTTGAGATTTTGTTTCCGTCTCTGGTTGAATCACGCCAAACTCGTTGGTATTGTTTGGCTGCGTACTTAAGATGTACATCGTTCCTTCCTTGTCTATGTATGCGTCTCTCTCGAATTTCACCACTAGATGTTCCAATCCAATGGGTTGATCGGGGTTGTGCATTTGCACCACTTGCCTTCGCAAACCATCCTCATAGATGCGAGCACCTAATCGGTTGGTTCGGAGAAACTCTAGTTGTGTTCTATAGGGTCCTTCTGGTTTTTCTAAATAGGCTACATTCGACCCTCCTTCTGGTTTTTCTGTGCTAAATGCCATTTCTGAATCACTAGTATCTGAGCTCTCGTAGGGATAACTAGTGTTCAACTGTTGAGCCCACGATCGTGCAGTAGTTCTTACACTTGCCTCTGATGATCTAAGGCTTCGTCGGTCTGACTTACCTATATGTTTGCCCGATCTAAGGTTCATTAATTTTGTTCCTTGCACCCTCAGTACACGCTCAGATCGTCAATGATTCTTTGTTATTACTGTCTTGATTCTTTTTAGATTTCTTTAGATTCTTGTCTTAATGTATGCGTCAGGAATTCGACTTTCCGTGGTACTTTGAGTTCTCGTTCCGTCAGACTTATGTTCTTTCCTTTAGGTTTTTGTGTCACACACCTTTACTTTAGTCTTGAACTTGATAAACTTAATTCTCTTGAACTTGAGGCGTTCCTATCATCTTAAATCCACAATGCTACCGTTTATCCTAGGCTAAGAATTGACTGAGGGGGTTGAGTAATCTTCCAACCTCGAGTCAGCTTTTCTGGTTGCTCTGATGCCCAAGAAGCCGCGCTTCCCAAGCTTTATGCCCTTCACTGCCTTGCCTTGGTTGCCCTTGATTGCCCTTGCTAGACCTGGAAAAATTCAATATTAGACCAATTCACAGTTGGATGATCAAGCACTTGAGTATATACACCTTTTAAGTCTCTTCCCTTTTGCCCAACTTTTCAATGCTTGCCCCCTAGCTTTCTAGTCCCAAACTAGGTCAACCTCAAAATAGCTTATCTAAAAATAGACGTATCCTTTAAGAGCTATTAAGCTCAAAAAACGGACTTCGGATGAAAAAGTTATGACCGTTCAGGCCCTGGGGGGTAAAAACTGACAAACAGGTCTTTCTCCAAATATGAGCTAAGGGGTCTCCTATGAGTCTAATCACCCAAAAATTTCCCAAAAAGAGCCCCAAAATTGGCCAAAAAATGAAACCCTAAAACTTGTGATGGGGGTGCACAATCGCGATGGTCTGAGACCGTTGCGATGGCGTGAGGGTGAACAATCCCGATGGCGTGATGCGCGAACCGTCGCGATGGTCTGAAGTGAACCGTCGTGATGGCGTGAAAGTGGACAATCGTGATGGCGTGATGCGCGAACCGTCGCGATGGTCTGAAGTGAACCGTCGCGATGGCGTGAAAGTGGACAATCGCGATGGCGTGATGCGCGAACCGTCGCGATGGTCTGAAGTGAACCATCGCGATGGCGTGAAAGTGGACAATCGCGATGGCGTGAGGGTGAACCGTCGCGATGGCTCGATCAGGCGGACAATCGCGATGGCGTCAGTCAACGGTCAACGTGAACAATCGCGATGGTCCAAAGTGAACCGTCACGATGGTCACAGATGTGATGGCTTGAGCCAATCGCGATGGTCTGGGCGCGATGGCGTGAGCCAATCGCGATGGTCCAAAATTTTGGGTTGTCGCGATGGTGTGAGGTGCAAGCCGTCGCGATGGTCAAGCTTGCCACGTGGCACCATCGGCGCGATGGCGTGAGCCAATCGCGATGGTGTGGGGTCAACCGTTATCACGATGATCGGCGAACCGTCGCGATGGTCCAAAATGAACCGTCGCGATGGCGTGAGACCGTCGCGATGGTCCGGCCGAGCCGTCGCGATGGCGTGAGCCAATCGCGATGGTGTGACACAATCGCGATGGTCTGAGACCGTCACGATGGTCCACCAAACTGATGATTTTGCAAATGCAAGTGTGGATTCCTAGAGACGCTGGTGTCGCCTACACGCTGGTGTGGTCGCCTTCTTCAAATTCCGAACTTTGCAGACCATCGCGATGGTCTGACACAGTCGGAAATTTCTGACAGAAACTGAAGTTTTTACCTTTTCCAAGCTTTCCTGATGCTGTGGAGCTCTGTACCTGCAAGAAAACTCAAGAAAACAACAGTACACACAAGCACAAAAGCTCTCTCTCACTCTCTCGCATGCACAAATGAGGGGAAATGAGGAGAATGGGTGGATATGGTGAATTTTCTGATTTTTTTGGAGATGAAGATGATGATGCGGTGATGAAGATGGAGTGTGGGGGAGGTGAAAAACACTAAAAACTAAGTAAAAACAACAACAAAAACTGAAATTTTTACCTTCCAACGCCACTTCTTGCTATACTCTTACCATCACACATTCGTCCTAGACTCGATCCCCGACAACGGCGCCAAATTTGGTGTTGCTCTAGCACAATGGTGAGAACCACGTTAAGAAGCTTCACCTCCTTAATTGTCAATCCGCGGAAGAGATAGGAGTGATATGAAGATCGTGAATGTGAGATGATGTGAGAGTGAAGGTGAGAAGCACCAAGATGCACACACACATACACACACACAATGAAGAGACAAGCAAGACACAATGGAAGGTGGGAAATTAGCTCTATTACTCAAGAACACTATTACAAGCTCAAAAGAACTCTAACCTCAAACAAGCTAACACTAACCAACCTCAAAAATGAGCTCTCTAGCTCTTTTTATAGTTTCTAGACTAGTTTTGACCGGTTTCACATCTAGTGACCGGCATAGTTAAAAATTAGGTCCTAGATGCTATTTGGAAGGGTAAACGATGTCTAAAAATAACGAAAATTGATACGCTTGTTCTACCTAAGCTCCTCAAGCTCGAGGACTCCTCGGCTTGCACAAAATGGAGCTATGGATTACACAATGGGGTTTTCTATGTTACATATGTTACAATAGTGATGAAAATCACTGTTGGAGGTTTTTGAAAAGTATTTTTAGAACATGATTCTTTGAAAAAAAGATTCCATTGGCTCACTGCTCCATCATTACATGCTTTCGTGTCGTCTGTGCCTCTGGCTGCTTCCAACAGTCTTATAGGGACCTTCTGGTGTTTGTAGATGGGCAGTCCCTGAGCCACCTGCAGGTTTCCCCATGCTAAAAGACATTTCTGAGTCACTTGTGTCTGAGCTTAGTCCATAAGGATGACCACTTAGTTGTTGTGCCCAAGACTTAGCTGTATGGTTGACACTAGATTGAGAAGATCTAATGCTTTGTCTATCCTTGCCTAGGTGTCTACCAGATCTCAAGTTCATAAGCTTTGGCTAAGAGTCCAAAATTTCCCCTTGGTATGGTTCAAAAATCCTTTGGAGTCCCCTTGGGTTCCAGGTCCCACTTGAAGGTCAACTTCAAATTATCCTATCTGAAGATCAACGAGCTTTCCAACGAGCTTTCCAACGAGCTATAGAGCTCAAAAAATGGACTTTGGATGAAAAAGTTATGTCAAATCAGGCTCCTAGGGGTCAAAACAGGCAAACAGGACCTTTTGGAAAAAAACGCGATTTTGTGAAATCAAGAGAATCGCGATTTTGTGAACTTCAAGAGAATCGCGATTTTGTGAACTTCAAGAGAATCGCAATTTTGTGAACTTCAAGAGAATCGTGATTTTGTGAACTTCAAGAGAATCGCGATTTTGTGAAGAGAATCGTGTTTTTGGCTGAAAATCGTGATTTGTGAGAATCGTGATTTTGAGCACAACCACAGAATCGCGATTCTGAGAATGACCACATAATCGTGTGCTTTTCAAAAGGCTTTTAGGCGGGAAAGAGAGAATCGCGATTTTCAAAAAAATTTTAAATTTTCACAGAATCGCGATTTTCATCACAGAATCGTGTTTTTTGGCGGGAACTTTGAATTTCTGAGCGCCGATCAATGGCGAGCTCCGTATGTGCAGAAAATCATGAAAAAACACAACGCTTGCACTCTCTTGCACTCTCTTGCACTTCCTAACTCCTCCTCGCACAATAATGCATGAAAGATGGTATGAAAATGATGAAAATGCACTAAAAAACAAGAAATTTCTATGAAGAAGAAGATGGAAGAAGATGGAGATGGTGATGATGTTGAAGATGAAGAAGAAAAATCAGAAAATGAACAAAAATGACAGTTTTTTTTTAACCTTCCAACGTTGCAAATCTACGATCTTACCATCACAACGCTTGTCCTCGAAGCTCTCTCCCCGGCAACGGCGCCAAAATTTGGTGTAGCTCAAGCGTAAGCACCACCTTCTTTACTTGTCAATCCATGGAGACGTGAGGACCGGTATGAAGACCACAAGCAAGTGAAGGCACAAGTGCGTGAGTGAAAGCACACAAACATGCACACACATACACACACACGCACACAAAGTAAGATCAAAGAGAGGAACAATGGAAAGCTTAGATTGCAAAAGAGTTCTCTTACCAAAGCTCTATTCTTTAACAAGCTAACCTCAAAAATGAGCTCTCTAGCTCTTTTTATAGTTTTTTTAGTAGTTTTGGCCCTGTCCAGACCTAGTGTCCGGCCTAGTTAAGAATTAGGTTCCAGGGCTTATTTGAGGGCTCAAACGAAGTCTAAAAATTATGAAAATTGGTACGATGGTAATTCTAATACTCCTCAAGGACTCCTCGGCTTGAACAAAATGGAGTTATAAAAATAGATAATGGTATTTACAATGGTTTTTAGTGATGAAAATCACTATTTTTGTAGGGGATTCTTCTGAAAATTTGAAATACACTTCTTGGAGCTCCCTACTTGCTCTCTCTTCTTCTATGTCCACTTCTTTGATGTGCTTCTATGTTTTATGCTTGACCTTGAGTTCCAACAGGCTTCCTTATCAGATCTTGCAATTATGCTCTCCAACTTCTCCAACAGTCCATCAAAGTGCAACTGTGCCTTAGCTGAGCAAGAGTAGTTGAAGAGGCAACTGGCTTCAAACATGGTCTGAGCCAACGCTACCATTTTAGCAGAAAGCTTAGTTCTCTCTATCTCTAGATCAACCCTAGGGTAGCATCTATCATGATCTGTAACATTTGGCCCTTCTTGGATTCTCGCCTGATATGCTTTAAGCATCATGTCTATGTCCTCTGAAGTGGAGTCAGCTAATACTGATCCTACTCTAGGGGGTGGTGGAGTTGTATGCGGTGGGATGAAGGGTCATGAAGAAGGTGATAGGGATGGAGGAGGTGGTAGCATGTGAGAGTTTGGTTGAGAGGTGAGTTCAAAAATTTTGGCTTTTGTTTCTCTTATGCTTTCTTCTAATTCGCTCATCTTCTTAGACCATTGTCTTTTCATTCTTTCTCGACTATCTTTCCAGGCTCTCGTTCGTTTCTTGGTTAAGCTCTCAGTTTCACTAACCCCGGTGCTCTTTTCTTGGCATAAACCTTGGTTCTGCTGCAAAGCCTGAGCTCTGGTGACCATTTGCATAGGTGAAGTGGAAGTTACGCTTCCTGTTGAGTCTACTACTAATCCAATAACATTGATAGGAGTGATTTTTGGCATAGTATTATGATTCTTTGGGCAATCTCATAAGAGATGCTCCTTTCCACAATCTTGACAAAAGCCTTGAATTGTCACAGATTAGGGTTGTGTAGGTGCTGGCATAGAGCAATCATGAATGAGGTGATCTCCCTGACATCTGTAGCATGGTCCTCTAGAGAATGGGGGTCTTACTTGCCTAGGTTGAGGTCTAGGGTTGGGATTTGTGTACATGATATTTGCATACTCTAGATCCCAACTAGGTTCACTTGGTTCTTCACAATAGTAGGACTCACTATGCTCAGGTGATTGCATGTAGTAGGCATGGGGTCTATCAATATGTGTAGAATCAAAACTCTGATCACTGGGGTCACCTTCTGAAAGCAATGGAGTGACTGGGACTATAGCTCTATTTAGATTTTCTTCTGCAGTTGCATACTTTACTGGAATCACATTAGCTAGAGCAGGGGGTTGTTGTGCTAGAATTGGTTGAGGTCTCTGTTGCCCTTGATAGGGTGGCTGATAGGGTTGCTGGGGCCTACCATACTGTTGTGGTGGATAGTGGTTCTGGTACCTTCCCTGTTGTGGATATGGTTGAGGGTAATTTTGTCTCACAGTTTGTTTGTTATAGGGGCAGTCTTGTGTGGTGTGGTTGGTGTATCTTTGCTCTATCGTGCAATACTAGCTACTAGGATACACTTGGGGTTAAGCCATAATGGGGCATGCACTCACCAAATGGTCACGTCCACAGGTATAGCATCATCTCACTGGGGTAAATTGGGGTATCTGTTTGCTCGAGACACCTAGTTTCTGAGCTACTTTCTCTGCTAGTTCCTCAGAAGAACTGCCTCAATTTCCAGGCCCATGGGAATCTGAATCTCTCCAGATTAGAGCTCCCACAATACTAGTAAGAAATGAAGACTCAGTGGTTCCAAGGAACACTGATGTCGTGAAGAACACTAAGGTTCAGTGTCATCTCACTGTAGAAGAGCTGCTCAAAGCAAAACCTGAGCTTTGGAATCATGTGAAGGATCAAGTTCCAAAACTTGATTCCAAAATGCCAAAAGTAGGCTCTAAACAAAAAGTACCAGAGATACCTCTAGACAAAATAGGGGACATGTGTGAGGGTAAAGAAGGTAATACTTATCTTCCAATCACCTACCAAGGTTACACAACCAAAGCAATCATAGATTTAGGTGTTGGTGTTGCTATTGCGACCACCTCCTTGTGGAAGCAATGGGGCAAGCCCACATTAAGACCAACTAGAATGAAGCTTCAAATGGCTGATGGTCATTTTGAAAGACCTCTAGGATTGCTAGAAGGGATAACTCTAACCACTTGTGGTGTAGAGTTTGAGCACACATTTGCTGTATGTGACTTTGAGAAAAATAATGTCTATGAGATGATCCTAGGAAGACCCTTCCTATGACAATTGCAAATAGTAGAGGATTGGGGAACCAACTCCTTGTACTTGCAGCACTTAGGGGTCACCACCAAGGTCAATTTGAAGGATTACTCCTTCAGAGATGTACCACCCCTACAGTGGAATCCTATCCACAAAGCAAAAGAAGATTCAATCTCTGTGCATTCTGAAAGTTCACCTGATCCATCATGGCTGCATGAAGATACTCATTTGTGGATGTGCAAGGTTGTAGAGGAAGAGGAAAAACACTTGAAGGCGCGAGAAGAAGGAACTTCACCAGGAGATAGACCAATTAAAGACCCAGCTTATACACCGATGATCTTTCCAGATGAGGAATTTGAGCCTCATGGCTGGCCAGAAAGCTTAGCCACCATGGACATTGCAGTCAATGAAGAACAATGGAGACCTCACTGTGATGAGGAGGGATATGATATCTCAGTGTTCATGTGTCAGCCCTTGCTAGAGGAATGTGACCCTAGTGATGTCATAGAAGAAGAAGAGAATGACGATGATCTGGAGTCCATTGTGATGGATAGTTGCTTTAACTCAGAGAAGCACTATCTAGAAGATATAGGAGTGTTCACTCAAAAAGAAGAAGAACCTCTCACAAGTATTAAAACAATAAATTCAAAGGATGGGAGTGAGAGCAATCAAAAGAAAAAGAAAAGAAAAGCAGTGAAACAAGAAGAGGAGGAATCATTGTTTGAAGTATGAAGTTGACGACCGCAAAATTTTGGTACGAATGCCTAAGAGAGAGGCCATCATAGGAGAATCATATGATAATAAAGAAAAGACCAAGAAGATTGTAGTGACCATTGAAGAGAACGAAGAGAGATGCACATATATAGGAGATGACCTAAGTGCAAGAGAAGAAATGGAGCTTGTAGCTCTATTAAGGGAATATAGGGATGTGTTTGCGTGGCACTATAGCGACTTAAAAGGGGTAGATCCAAGAATTTGCTCTCATACTATCCCCATGACTGCTGATGCCAAGCCCACCAAACAGAAGCCCTACACATATAATGACACTTATGCAGCCAAGATAAAATAAGAAATTGATAGGCTGATTGAAGCTGGATTTATCTATGAGATTGAGCATACTGAATGGGTGTCCCCCATTGTAGTGGTGCCCAAGAACGGGAATTTGCGAGTGTGTATTAACCTTAAAAAAGTTAATGCCACTACGATCAGAGATAGTTATCCACTTCCAATCACGGAACACCTATTGGAGCGTGTTGCAGGCAAGGAAGTTTATAGCTTCCTTGATGGGTTTTCCGGTTACAATCAAGTAGCCATTGCCCCATAAGATCAACACAAAACAGCTTTTGCCATAGAGTGGGGAATATTTGCATTTCGTGTGATGCCATTTGGGCTCACCAATGCACCTGCAACATTCCAAAGGCTCATGTGTCATGTCTTCAAAGAGTTCTTGCGGAAGATCTTAGAAGTGTATGTGGATGATTTATGTGCTCATTCCCAAGAAAGAAGGTTTCACATCCCTGAGCTCAGACAAATCTTCAACAAGTGTAGAGAATATCGAGTGTGTGTGAACCTAGAAAAGTGTGTGCTCATGGTGAGTCAAGGTAAAATCTTAGGTCATATTGTTTCTAAGAATGGAATCTCAATAGATGAAGATAAGGTACGAGCCATAGCGGAGCTGCCAAGGCCAAGGAATGTTAAAGAGGTACAAGCTTTTATGGGAAATTGTGGATATTACCACAGGTTTATCCACATGTACGCGATCATAGCTAGACCCCTTTATGCCTTGTTGTCTAATTTTGAGTGGAACGACGAATGCGAGAATTCTTTCAATGAACTGAAGAAACGTTTGTGCACATCACCAATACTGACCACTCCTGATTGGAATAAACCATTCCATGTCCATGTGGATGCATCCAATCACGCCATAGGATGTGTGCTAGCACAACCCACAAGTGAAGGAAACTTAGACTTTCCCATAGCATACGCTAGTAGACAGCTCACCGCAGCTGAACGAAACTATACCACAACTGAGCGAGAGGGCTTAGGCATGGTATATGCTGTGAAGAAGTTTAGACACTATTTATTGGCCAACAAGTTCAAGTTTTTCACTGATCATCAAGCTTTGTTATATTTGGTCAATAAACCTTGCAATATTGGACGCTTAGTAAGATGGTTCCTCTTACTAATGGAATATGACTTTGAAGTTGTTGTCAGGAAAGGTAGAACCCACCTTCGGGCAGATCACCTTTCTCGCATCACTTCAGGAGAGTCACCGCAAGGAGTGTCTGACGAATTACCCGATGCTTATCTGTTCATTTTAGAAGTTGTTCCTAAATGGGCAAATAAGTTGGTACCAGTCCTAACCTTCGGCCCTGCAAATAAGAATGTGAAAACATCACAAGAAGAAATTGTAAAATCACAAAAATATCACATATTGGCAGGAAGCATGTACAAACAAGATACTGAGGGTGTATTAGCTTGTTGTGTCGAGGATGATGAACATAGTAGTTGGTTGCAGCAAGCTCATGAAGGATTGCTAGGAAATCACTATTCTAAACAACAAACATTGCAGAATCTGAAGCGTTTAGGAGTGTATTGGCCTAGCATGGACAAAGAAATACATGAGTGGATTAAGAATTGTCCAAGGTGCAGAG
Source organism: Ceratopteris richardii (assembly GCA_020310875.1). NCBI lineage: Eukaryota > Viridiplantae > Streptophyta > Polypodiopsida > Polypodiales > Pteridaceae > Ceratopteris > Ceratopteris richardii. The sequence continues at coordinate 86,522,154 of CM035425.1, read as the reverse complement.
AGAGACCCCCAGTGGAGCATGCGACCCTTTATCAAGTGTCATTAATTCCAGATTGGAGTGCTCTATTGGTAGAGTTTATGAGGTCGGGAAGATTACCCAAAGAGGCTAGTCTAACAAGAAGACAAAGCATGGAGCAAGAGGCTCAAGGCTATGCCTTAGTAGGAGAGAACCTATACCGAAGAGGCAAAGATGGTTACTTAAGACTGTGCGTTCATGAATCAGACTATTTAAAGGTCTTAGAGACTGCACACAGCGGTGTTGCAGGTGGACACTTTGGTCCTAATCGAGTAATCAAGACCATTCTATTCTCAGGACTTTGGTGGCCAACTCTTCATATGGATGCACATACCTATGTGAAGAAATGTGACACATGCCAACGTGCACAATATCCTATCAGAAAAGATGAGATGCCTTTGAGGCCCATGATGGGAAGACGTGCATTCTCAAAGTGGGGTATAGACTTTGTAGGTCCTATTAACCCCCCAACTAGAAACTCCCATGCAGATCACATCATTGTAGCCACAGATTACCTTACAAAATGGGTAGAAGTCAAAGTCAGATGACGGCTAAGTTCTTATTCGAGAATGTGTTCACTAGATATGGACTACCAATAGAGTTAGTAAGCGATAGAGGCACCCACTTCTTAAATGAAGTCATTGAAAATCTTCTCCAAGAATTCTTGGCGATACATAAGAAGTCTGCCCCCTATCATCCCCAAGCTAACGGACAGGCCGAGAGCACAAATAAGATCCTATATAATGTCTTGACTAAATTGGTAAATAATAAACGCTCTGATTGGGACAAACAGCTTCATCATGCTGTTTGGGCTTACCGAGTGGCCTACAAAACAGTACTCAATGCCACCCCATTTCAGATGGTCTTTGGACAGAATGCTATGCTACCTTTAGATTTCCTAATCCCAGCATTAAAAGTAGCACAAGAGCATGAGTGGAATGGACATGAATTGTCCTCTAGGATCTTTGATCTAGAATGCTTAGGTGAGACAAGGCTACGCGCGGCGGCAGGTATCTATGCTGCAAAAAAAAGGCAAAAGGCATACTTTGATGCACACATCAAGGATAAGGGACTGAAAGAGGGAGATCTAGTGTTGGTTTACACACTAAAGCAACATGCTCGTAAGTTGGAAAAAAGAGGATACGGACCCATGATCAGAATTTCCACTAGTGGTGCAGTTCAGTTGGCCACTCTAGAAGGAGGTATCTTGCCAAACTATATTAGTGGATGTAGAGTTAAGTTATATCAAGAACCTCTTACAGAGGATATGCTTACGAGACTCAACACGGCTAAGAAGCGAAAAGAAGAAGAGTTAAGAGTGAGAGAAGCACAGGTAGAGGCCAGAGAGCGTATTAGGCGAAATAAGTTAAGGTGACTAGGCCTAGATGTCAACTCAAAAGCCCCAAAATATCACATGGATATGTGCCAAAAATCAGGCATAGGGACTTCTCAAGTCATTGACCGAAGACCCTTTGTGACCATAGAGGTCGGACAAGGGAAGGGTGCAAGGATGGTGAAAGCATTGATTGACTCAGGTGCAGCAAGTAGTGCAGTTAGACTTTCCTACTGCCAAGACTTGCAGTTGAACATCAATCCCATAGAAGCTTATCTCATAGGATTGGGAGGTGTGGAAACCCCTTGTTTGGGCGAGGTGGAACTTCCCATCTACCTTCAAGATGTTCCAATGAAAGTCAAAGCGCTAGTGTGTCAAGATGAGAACCTTACAGAACCACTTGTCTTAGGACAAGATTGGATTTATGACAATGCAGTCAACTTGAACCTAAGAAGTCAACTTCTTCAAGTTTGGGTCCAAGGACAATGCTTTACATTAGAACTAGAAAATGGCATACTCACAAATCCAGATGTCACATCTTGTAGTTCTCCTAGGACTAATCTTAGCAAAAGAGATGTTGTATGCATCAAAAGATCTATGTCGCAGGAGAACTCAATCATGGAAGAACAGGCTCAAAGACAAGCAAACTCCTCCTCTGGTGCAAGGACTAATGCCGCCACTACAACTCAACCAACAAGGCAAGCACAACAAAACAGGACCACTGCTATATCAAATAGACAATGGGATTTCCAAAGGAAAGTAGTGCTGGGCATGAAGCAGATCTGGATACAAAAAGGAGAGCAGCCATCACCCTTGGCCCCACAAACCCCATCCAGGCAAGTCAACCAGGCCAGAAGACGAAGGAAGAAGATCGGACAAGCTCAACCACAAGATCTCCGACAAATTTGGATACCTAAGAAATTAGTTGTAGCTCAACAAGGGCGATTACACATGTGGGTACCCAGGAAGCTCTTACGTCTGCAACAACCTATGCTCTCCCATACGCGAAAAGTCTCAACAAAGAAGCCCAGGCGAGGCAAAGGTCAGAACCAAACACCAAGAACAACAGTAGACCAAGTAACCTCTTCAACGCGAGTCAAGCGACCAGCCACAAAGGTATGGTTATGGAAGCCAAAAGCACCGGTAGGCCTCACAGAACCAAAGAGCCAATGATGAAGGATCAAACCCTCAAGAAACCATCCAAACATGAAGCAACCAAAGGAGATTGCTACACAGTCAAAGACCGTTCTCAAATGGATCCCTATAAGGAGGAATGATCAGCTTCCATCTCGAGATACAATGGATACCTCCAACAAAGATGGCGTCAACATCTGCAAATGATATTAAGCCTCGACGAGCGACAACCATGTGCTCCCGGCACAACCCTGTCTTTTGCACCATTCAAGCCATGCATTTCCAAAGTATGCATTAACATAGGGCCACATTACATGGCCGTGCATAGACACAACTAAGAGTCCCATGCACAAGAGCACATTGACATATGTCAATTATTTTTTCTGATACTAACATCTCTCTTCTTGTGTGTGACATTGTTAAAAAAAAAAAAAAAAGAGTCAACACTTGTTCTGAGGTTTCACTCATGGAACATGAATGAGACATGCTTAGTTGAAGATGGAACTATTGATTACTGGGCATTTATCAGTTTGGATAGAAGTGTGTCTCGGTTAGCAGGTGTGAAGAACTTGAAGGTCTGCAACTTGAGTGATGCTTAACTACTGCATGTACTATAATCTACAGGGAGATATCTGCAAGAGGTAGTTTGGTATCCTGAGAATTCTTGTCCGTATACCGGGTGAGAAGACTTCTGCTTATGGTGAGCTAAAGAAAATGTGTGAAACTAAGCTTGGTGTAGTTACCCAATATTGTTTGCCAAGGAATATAAAGAAATTCAATTCTCAGTATTTGGCAAATGTTGCTTGAAAAAAGGAGACATGACCAGGCGCTCAAAAAAATTCATCGGTGGACCATCAACCCGGACATTCATCGACAAGGTTCCATCACAAATACCGAGTGTACAACACGAAGAGATGAACATCGGTCGAACCTTCACAATGGTAAGTATCTTTACTTTGGCAACACCATCACCATGATAGATTAGGAAACCTCTTCGTCGGCATACCCTTGAGCACTTAGCTCAAGACCCCCAATTTTTGCACCATACTTCTTCCGATGCATTTTCCAAGTAAGCATGCATAGGGCTACATTACAAGGCCGTGCACAAGGCACATATTTTCCTCAACCCATGCACCAACACACTTACTCATCATCCATTAGGGGTTATGAGTACTTGGCATGACTACTATGAACATCATCCTTGGACGATCTGAGGTCATCAATGGAGACTCACAACGACACAGTCATGTTGGAATCCAAGGCTGAAGCACATACCAAGGGACTACAACTTGCAAAGGCTCGCAGTGACAAATGAAGAACCGGAGAACCAACCTTGCCACTCTGGTTCATCCGAATGGACACTCCCTCTCAAAGCAACCTAGAATAACCATTACAACAAGGGTCTGTCAGGGACGACAGACTTGAGAGGGGGGGGAGTGTTGGAACTCAAGGTCAAGCATAAAACATAGAAGCACATCAAAGAAGTGGACATAGAAGAAGAGAGAGCAAGTAGGGAGCTCCAAGAAGTGTATGTCAAATTTTTAGAAGAATCCCCTACAAAAATAGTGATTTTCATCACTAAAAACCATTGTAAATACCATTATCTATTTTTTTAACTCCATTTTGTTCAAGCCAAGGAGTCCTTGAGCTTGAGGAGTATTAGAATTACCATCGTACCAATTTTCATAATTTTTATACTTCGTTTGAGCCCTCAAATAAGCCCTGGAACCTAATTCTTAACTAGGCCGGACACTAGGTCTGGACAGGGCCAAAACTACTCAAAAAACTATAAAAAGAGTAGAGAGCTCATTTTTGAGGTTAGCTTGTTAAAGAATAGAGCTTTGGTAAGAGAACTCTTTTGCAATCTAAGCTTTCCATTGTTCCTCTTTTTTATCTTACTTTGTGCACGTGTGTGTGTATGTGTGTGCATGTTTGTGTGCTTTCACTCACGCACTTGTGCCTTCACTTGCTCGTGGTCTTCATACCGGTCCTCACGTCTCCGCGGATTGACAAGTAAAGGAGGTGGTGCTTACGCTTGAGCTACACCAAAGCCATATCCCAAGGAAGAGCCAAGGCAAGCGAAAGAATAAGCATTCCTCCCCAGGAAGCTTATGTGCCTAATCCCACTGAACCAGACACCTCTTCTTCCATGAATAGGTATTCATCAGAGTTGCAGGAGATTCAAGAAGAGAAATGGGCTAAAGAAAGTGAAGTCCCTCCTCCCATTGAACTTGTGGATGACGCGCATGATCAATACCCACAAGACATTCCTTCTATTTATGGAGAGCAAGAGAGTACCCAATCTCATTAGAGATTAGACTTCGAGTCTAACTCCTTACAGAAACTACCCCATTTCACAGGCCCATGGGAAGCAAAGTCTACTTGCATGAGAGCACCCATGGTCATCGTAAGAAACGAAGACTCAACCATACTTAGGAACACAGAGGTGGTCAAGAACACTAAAGTGCAGTGCAACCTCACTTTAGAAGAAAGGCCAAATATGTGGAGAAATGTAGCCAATCAATTGCCAGAAGTAGCAAAACCTCGTTCCCAGGTAGGATCTCATAGAACAGTGCCAGAAATACCCTTGGACAAAATAGGAGACATGAGTGAAGGTGAAGAAGGGAACACCTATCTTCCCATTACCCATCAAGGATACACAACCAAGGCCAATCTAGACTCAGGTGCAGGAGTTGCAATTGCTACCACTTCCCTCTAGAAGCATTGGGGCAAGCCAACACTCAGGCCCACGAGAATGAAATTGTAGATGGTCGATGGTCACATCGAGAGACCCTTGGGACTACTAGAAGGAATAACTAGAGTCAATCATTATGGACCCACCTTTTGCATCAGATGAAGAATACTTCTATGAAGTAGAAGCTTACCCTCAGAGACACGAAGAAATTACGAATGATGTGAGGTTAACCACACAAGTGATCACCAAGAACAAAGGCAAGAAAAGAAAGAAGAGAGAAGTCACACCAGAGGAAGAAGAATCTTTGTTTGAGGTCCCTGAAAATTTTAAGAAGTATGAAATAGATGATAGGAGAGTCATGATAAGAATGCCTAAACGTGAGGCACAAGTAGGAGAGGCCTATGATAACAAAGAAACTACCAAGAAAATAGTGGTAGCCATAGAAGAAGGAGAAGGGAGATGCACTTACATAGGACATGACCTGACGGAAGAAGAAGAGCAAGAGTTGATAGTCTTGCTAAGAGAATACCGAGATGTATTCGCTTGGAGTTACAAGGACTTGAAAGGTGTAGACCCTGACATATGCTCACACACGATTCCCATGACCTCAGATGCCAAATCCTCTAAACAGAAGCCATACACATACAACGATAACTATGCTGCCAAGATCAAAGAAGAGATAGATTGCTTGGTTGAAGCTGGATTTATTTATGAAATTGAGCACACTGAGTGGGTATCCCCCATCGTAGTGGTGCCCAAGAAGAATGGAAAGCTACGTGTGTGCATGAACTTGAAAAAGGTTAATGCAGTCACTATTTGAGATAACTATCCGCTTCCTGTCACTGAGCATCTATTAGAACGAGTAGCAGGGAAGGAAGTGTATAGCTTCCTTGATGGATTTTCTGGTTACAATCAGGTAGCCATTGCTCCACAAGATCAGCATAAGACAGCTTTTGCCACAGAATGGGGCATATTCGCCTTTGGAGTAATGCCATTTGCTCTTACCAATGCCCTAGCCACTTTTCAGAGGCTGGTGTGTCATGTATTTAAAGAATTTCTGAGGAAGAATTTAGAAGTCTATGTTGATGATCTCTGTGCTCATTCCAACATTAGACAAACACATATACCTGAACTCAGGCATATCTTTGACAAATGTAGAGAATATCAAGTCTGCGTGAACCCAGAAAAGTGTATTTTCATGGTCAGGCAAGGCAAGATTCTAGGACACATAGTGTCAAAGAATGGCATATCCGCTGACGAAGAGAAAGTGAAAGCTATAGTAGAGCTACCTAGGACAAAGAATGTCAAGGAAGTACAAGCTTTCATGGGGCATTGTGGTTATTACCGACGTTTTATACACATGTATGCCATCATTGCAAAGCCTCTGTACGGACTTTTGACCAATTTTGAGTGGATTGATGAATGTGAGAACTCCTTCAATGAGCTTAAATGGCGATTATGCCAGATTGGAATAAGCCCTTTCATGTTCACGTAGATGCATCCAACTATGCCATTGGATGTGTACTTGCACAACCTACGGGCGAAGGTAATATGGATCTTCTAGTTGCCTATGCTAGTCGACAATTGAATGTAGCTGAACGAAATTATACCACCACTGAACGAGAAGGATTAGGCATGGTGTATGCAGTTAAAAAATTTAGACATTATTTTCTTGCAAATAAGTTTAAATTTTTTACTAATCATCAAGCACTGTTGTACTTGGTACATGCAATACAGGTAGATTGGTGAGATGGTTCCTCTTACTAATGGAATATGACTTTGAGGTGGTGCTGAAGAAAGGCAAGACTCATTTGAGAGTAGACCATCTCTCTAGGCTCACATCTGGAGAGGCCCCACAAGGAGTATCAGATGACCTTCCTGATGCTTACTTGTTTAATTTGGAAGTTGTACCTCAATGGGCCAAAACATTAGCCAGTATTGACATTCAAACCCAAACACCCACTAATAAACACTCAAGATAGGGAGCTAGTAAAAGCCCAGAAGTACCATATCATGGCAAGGAGTATGTACAAGCATACGGATCAGGGAATATTAGCTTGTTGTGTGGAAGAGGATGAGTACACAAAATGGTTGCAATTAGCACATGTAGGTGCATTAGAGCAACCTTACTCAAGGCAACGAACTTTACAGACACTAAGGAGACTCGGAGTGCATTGGCCGACTATGGAAGCTGATGTCCATAAGTTGTGCAAGGAATTCCCAATCTACTGCACTAAACCACCAGTGGAACATGCCACTCTTTATCAAGTGTCTTTAGTGCCAGATTGGAGTGAACCATTAGTGTCCTTCCTGAGGACGAGAACATTCCCTCAAGATATGACATTGGCCAGGCAAAGAAGTTTAGAACAAGAAGCCCTAGATTACGCCCTCATTGGGGATAATTTATACAAGCGTGACAAAGATGGTTATCTCAGATTATGTGTCCATAAGAGTGAATATGGTAAGATCTTGGAAACTGCTCACCAAGGTGTAGCAGGAGGACACTTTGGACTAGATCGGGTGATCAAGCCAATCTTATTTGCAGGATTATGGTGGCCAACCCTTCATATGGATGCACATACCTATGTGAAGAGGTGTGATGTTTGCCAACGAACTCAGTATCCTATACGCAAAGATGAGATGCCTCTAAAACCTCTGATGGGTGGACATGCATTCTCTAAGTGGGGAATAGACTTTGTAGGCCCTATTAACCCCCCAGCCAAGAGTTCACATGCTGAATACATCATCGTGGCCACAGACTATCTAATTAAGTGGGTAGAAGTGAAAGCCACAACGAAGAATGATGCTCAAACGACAGCTAAGTTCTTATTTGAGAATGTGTTCACCAAATACGGGCTACCTATAGAGCTAGTTAGTGATAGAGGGACTCGTTGCTTGCATGAAGTCATTGAAAATATTCTTCAAGAGTTCTTGGTGATACACAAGAAGTCTGCCCCCTATCACCCACAAGCTAATGGCCAGGCTGAGAGCACAAATAAGATTCTATGCAATGTATTGACAAATCTAGTGAATAATAAACGCTCTGATTGGGATAAATAGCTACACCATGTTGTTTGGGCATACAGAGTTGCCTATAAAATGGTGCTCCAAGCCACACCCTTTCAGATGGTATTCGGCCAAAATGCAATGCTACCTTTGGACTTTTTGATACCTACATTGAAAGTAGCACAGGAGCACGAGTGGATAGGCCATGAGCTCTCCTCTAGAATCTTTGACCTTGAACGACTAAGTGAAACAAGACTGAGAGCTGCAGCACGAATATACGAAGCTAAGAAAAGACAAAAGGCATATTTTGATGCACATGTGAAGGATAAGGGTTTGAAAGCAGGAGACCTAGTCCTAGTCTACACCTTGAAACAATATGCACGGAAATTAGAGAAGAGAGGCTATGGACCTATGATCATAAATAGGATCTCCACAAGTGGAGCAGTTCAATTAGCTACACTGGAAGGTGATGTTCTCCCTAGTTACATTAGCAGATGCAGAGTCAAACTATATCAGGAACCCCTTCACAGAGGAAATGCTCAATCGACTCAACAGTGCCAAGAAACATAAAGAAGAGGAAAAGCGAATTCGAGAAGAAGCACAGGCAGAAGCATTGGACCGCATCTGTAGAATGAAATTGAGAACAGAGGGTAGAGATCAGCCTAGGACAGATGCCTATGTAGACCCAAGATGACCAAAAACTTGTAGTAAACCCCCTGACCCCAAATTTGTAAACTCACCTCCATGTACTAACTGCATCATCCTCACACCACATCATTCCACTTAGCTCATAAAACTATTCATCACTAACTACACACACACAATCATCGAGCACCAACTTGTCACGATGCTTCATGTTAATGTTGTAACGGGGACAAACTAGCATCTCTTGTCCACTACAATGTTAACATGTGTTTCTATATCCTCACAGAATCGATAGGCAATCCCATGGCAGAAGCAAGAGGTACCAGTTCCCAAGCGGGGTCCAGTGCCCAAATTGTGGACATTGAAACTCTCCTCCTCGAACCCCAACTCACCGAAAGACCTCAGGAACTCAGAGCGTTGCACGTACTTCCCATTCAAAACCCTCTGTAAGGGCGCACATCACAAGTTGGCAAACATGCACAGTGGTTCAGTGATGTCGCAGGTCCATTGGGTGAGGGCACCTACTTTTGGGAAGTAGAAATTGAATTCAATGGCAAGTGGGGGAGGTATCATTTCTTCACCCGTGAATTCGAGAAATATCAGGATGTAGAAGTAATGAGATCTGTATGGACGAAGGCGGGCCTGGACAGCTATTTTAGAGCCCTCTTACCTAAGTCTGATTTTCTATGCTTCTCCTACTTGATTAGCACGATCACCCCTAGTAGAGCCAAAGGGGGAGATAGTACATTTGTTCTCCCATCTCTACAACAGGCCATAAATTGAAAAGATTTAAACTTATCCTCAACCTAGTACGGGAAGCCTTGGACATGAATGGCATGCACATTCCCACAGAGAAGGAAACATTGATCCCTGGAAGAATGAAACACAAAGATCTTAACAAGTTAAAGGATATGGTTGCTATGACACCTACCATCACCCTCCACCTACACACAATCATGCAACACTTCACCTTTCCAGCCCAAGAGCGCTTCACCATGCCACCCAAAAGAATTTGGTTTAGCTTGGCAGAGACAGAAAACCTCACAATCAATCTACCCCATTGGATATGGAAGTAGATGAAGATGAAGAAGAGACTGAAGAGGAGTAGACAAGGAACACGACCAAGAGTACGAAGAAACCTCAGAACTAGCAAGTGCCCCAGCTTATACTGCGCAAATCAAAAGGTTGTATGAAACTATGAAAAGAGTCCAAGAGCACCACAACAGGAAAGATGCTAATAAGTCAGATGTTAGGAGAAGAAGGAGTGGACGAACTGTTTATTGAATCCCTGAACCTGCACGCGGATGCGCTAGGCCTGGATGAAGCCATTCATTCAGCTATGGCTTACATTCATTGCTTTGAGAAATGAGTGCCTACCCGTCCCCTTTGCTCCGGAAAGCAAATCCACATTGACGTATCGGCACCAGGAGATACCACACAGATGGAAGAACATCAGGCGGCACCATCATCACCACACTCCTCACCCATCACTGCACAATTCACTTCGCCCCATGACACGACCACCCCAACTTCCACAATCACCACAAATGTTATGGGAATTCCCCTCTCTCCAGGCATCCATCTTGGAGGGGTTACTATGCCCACCTTCACAACACTATTCATGAACATCACATCCACCCCACCCACTGTCCCCATCTACACGGTCATGCACACTTTTGACACCATGGAAACATCACCAGCCACAGCACCACTCCCTCTCCACACACAACCACAATCTCCCATACCCCCTCCACCCACATCACCACTTGATTCCACCTCATTCACGATTCCCTTTCCCTTCCCCACTCCCCCCGCATCCTCTCCTTTCCCAACATTTTTAAATGTAAATAATGTGTTTTCTACTTTACATCAATGTGTATATCAACTACAGAGCGAATATCAGACTCTCGAAATTAACCACGGACCACCAACAACTATAGAGGCGGCTTACAACTATAGAATAAGAAAATGCTGACCTCAATCAACGCTACACCACACTCGAACAGGCCCATCAAACCCTCCTGGAGACACCCCAACCATCAAAATCCTCAGACCTCAAACAACTCGAGGCTTTACTCAAACTCTACCAAACTGATAATCTTAGAGTCTGGCATAATTGAACCTACTCAGAAAACACATGGCCATGGCGCTCGAAGAGAACAAGCGATTGCAAAAACAGAACGAAGAAAACCTAGAAGCTGCGCTGGAAGGCTCCCCCCACGAGATCGACCCAGAACAGTTTAAAGCAGTCCCTTCAGATACAATCAAAACAATCCTAGAAAGCTATGCTGATCTGTTGGAAGCACATGATGATATGGAAAAGGAAGGAGATGCACTGCACCGCCAGCTAAGGGAGTAAGAAGAACAACCCAAGATCATAGAGTCAGCATCGACTTCAGAGGAGGTAAAGGTGCGAAAATAACAGGTGGAAGAATTGCAAACGAAGCTACTTGAGTATGAAAGACAACCCTCTCCAATTATCGAACCAGAGCCAAATGAATTGGTGCCCATCGAAGTGGATGAGTCATATGAGGAACCATATGTTCCTATGCCGATGTCGAGCGGCCAGCAAACATCGGAAGGAATGGACACATTGGAAGTCGAAGCACCCAAATGGCTTCAAAAACTCAAAAAGACCGCCAAAACCGATGAAGATCGCGTCGCAATTCAAATCCAATCAATGGCTAAACTAGAGGACACTATCATAAACTCCGAGTACTTCAGGCACATGTCACATCACCGCTGGATAGGAACAAACGATGCTCAATATGTGCCCTACTGTGTGCTCTTAGCAGATTACAATGCGGAGATACAAGGAAGGTGTGGCAAAGCCTCGACTTTTGCCACTCAATTTTGTCCTGAAGATTTACCTGAACGTGCGAAACAAGGATCAACCTTCCAACCCACCTGGTGGATTCGTCTCCTTGAAACCTATCCAGAAATGGTCCGCACATGGAACAACATGCCACTCTTTATCTAGTATAATCCATGTTACCTTCCAGTCCTAGGAAGGTGCACCTGGTAGCGCCGGTTAGGTTTTGTGCTTAGCTGCATTTTGTCCAAAATATAGCCTTCACAGACATGTTTTATAGGTGCCTCAAGTTTGGGCAAAGTGGACACCATTTCAGATTTCTGCAGGTGAAGCAAACTAGAAAAATTCAGATGACCAAAGCATGCATGCCAAAGCTTTGCATCTGACATAGCATGAGAATCATGTACTGCACATGCTGAATCATTCATAGATTTTTCATAGTATATAAGCTTATACAACCCACGACATAAAATGCCAGAAGCAATAATCATGTTGCCATTTGATACATCATGAACTGTACATTTTTCATCAACAAAATTCATAACCAAACCAATCTTGGCTAAGGCTGAAATTGATAACAGATTCTTCTTGATCCTTGGCACAAATAGAGCATCTAACAAAGTGAAAGAAATACCATCAGTAGTAGTCAAAATGATCTTACCAACTCCCATAACTATTGGTGCAGGACAATCAACAATTGATGATTTGGACAAAGGATTGAAGTCAAATAATAAAGCAAATATCAAATTATGAGGCTTGAAGATAAGGGGATGGTAAGAAGAAGAAGACTTGTATATACATGTACATTAAGCTTAAAATTAGTTCACCTATATCTTTGTAAAGGTGAAAAGATTATACATATATGCATATATATATATATATATATATGTATATATAAGTATAGTGTCAAGACATAAGTGAGGGATGATAAGTGACAAGCTTTAGAAGTCATTAGAGACTTTACAAAGTGAGAAGAACTTGATGTATTGCTCATATGTAATTTTTCCTGAATAGAAGAAATTTGCACATCGATCTTTTGCTTAGTGCTCCTTTTGTGTTTATCTTCTTGTTGAATGATTTTGTACAAGTCTAATTCTATAGTTGAGTGACCTCTCTACAAGTTTTGAGAGTCTAACTATAATCAGGCTGAGAGAATTTTAAGTAGGAACATTTGTATGTGTAAAGTGAAGAAGTAAAGATAAGAACAGGCACAATCTCGGTGGTCAATGTTTTGATCAAATCTCCCTCCACAATGTAAGTTTTTAAGCACATAGCACTCATTCTTTAAGTTGAAAGGTAAGCTACTTGTGGCTAAAAGCATTTGAATAAAGGTAGTCTAGTTTGGGAGAACCATGCATTAGAAGTTGCAGGTGTCAAAGTCGACTATACAGAAGTATAGTTTTGAGACATAGGTACATTGTTTGGAGCAAATATTAAGATCTACTAAATAATTTAGAAAGATTTAACTTGGAGAAGGTGTGGAAACTTTAGGAGATACCTTGTATAAAGTTTCATTGAAAACATTACACATTTTATTAGTCAATGAGTGAATTATGTTCAGCAAAAGTTTCTGTGTAATGAATTTCTTCATAGTTAGTTCAAAGTTTTGATAATTTGGCATTGGTCTTCCAAAATTGGTTGAGGTTTTGAGTTGTTCTTGATATAGAGTGCTCTAACATCAAGGATAACTTGTTATTTTGGAGATTAACAATCTCCATTAGTGGTATCAGAGCGGGAGTTATCAGAATTGAAGAAAGAAGGACCCTGACTATTGTAGATATACAAAAACTAATCTTTGAAGATTCAAAAGGTGAAAGTTTAAAGTGAAAACTAGAGAAGGAGGTCTCAAGCTATCAAGAAGATCAAAAGGAATTACATTTGAAGTAAAGATACGTTTATTATTCACAAAACTTGAAGAATTTATTGCACAGCTGAAGAAAAGATGGGAGATTCTCTTCAGATAGAGAAATTGGATAGAGAAAACTATCTTGCTTGGTCAATGAGGATGGAAGCTCATCTTATGAGCAAAGAACTGATAAAATTACAGCACAACTGAAGAAGAGAAACTAGAATTTAGAGATCCTAGTGTTCCAACTAGGGAAGAGCTCTCAGATTTGAAGACATGGATGAAGAAGGATGCTCAAGCAAGGAGCATTATCTACTTGCTACCTCGCATTAAAGGACTTGAAAGTGCAAGTGACATATGGAATGCTTTGGAGGAGCATTTCCAAAACACTACAAAGTCAAGGAAGGCATCTTTATGGGTAGAGTTCACCACATTCAAAAAGAAAGCTTCTCAATCTATTTGTGATTATGTAGCAAGGATGAAGGACATTGCGGATTCATTAGAAGCAGTTGATGAAGACATTGAAGGGGACAAATTGGTAAGACAAATTCTCATAGGTTTGAGAGGAGATGAGAATTGGAAGCCATTCATTCTATCCACTGAGTTGTCACTTGATCATTTCACTCTTGATTTGAATCAATTACTAGGACACATGCTAGCCTTCAAGCAGGATGTCAAAGGTGATGTTGATAAAAGTACAGGTCAAGCAATGTATTCAAAGGAAAAGAAGAAGATTCACAAAGGCAAGCAGTAATTGAATGAAGATGAAGGCACTACTAGTCAAGCTAACTTCCTAAGAGGAAGAGGAGGTGGTAAAGGAAGATGAAGAGGCAGAAGTAATAAAGATGGTGTCAAAGCTTGCTTGACTTGTGGTAAGACTAATCACCTACCGCATGAATGTTGGCATAATAATCAGAATGGTGGAGGATATAATCAAAATTTTAATTCAAGAGGAAGAGGTGGTAGAAATTAGAGAGGTAATTTCATAGGTAGAGGTAGTAGAGGTTACTTTGGAAGAAATGCAGGTAGATGCTTTCAAATTCAATCCTACAATAATACCTACTACAACTATGCTTCAGATCAGAAGGAGGATTCAACCTTGATTATGAATGCAACTTGTGAAAGACAAAGTGAAGATCAAAGAGTCTTCTACATTGACTCGGGGTGTAGCAATCACTTGAGTGACAACATAGCTTTGATGACTGATTTGGAGAATAAGGTGAGTAATCATGTAGTTCAAAAAGGTGATAACACAAAGCACAATGGGAAGTCCATTGGATCAGTAAAGGCCAAGGATGGAAGCACTCTTCTGAGTAAGGTTTTGTATGTTCCTAAAATTCCAAAGAATCTGATAAGTGTAGGGAAAATTGTAGAGAAAGGATATGAAGTAAGGTTCACAAATGATGGAGTGTTTGTGGAAGACCTTAGCAATGGGTATAAACAAATTGTTTTAGGAAAGAAAGAAGGAAGTATTCACATTGAAGATTCAAGGCAATGTTTCTCATGCCTTGTGCACTTATGGAGGACATAAGATCTCAGAGTTAGATCTTTGACATGAAAGGCTTGGACATTTCAATGAAAGAGGTATTAAGGATATGATTGACAATGGTTCAATGCTTGGATTGCCTAATGTTGCACGTCAACATATGACATACAAATGTGAAGCATGTCAATTAGGTAGGGCTCATAAGCAATCATATAATAAGCATGGTTTCATGTATTCAGAGGAGCTTGAATTGGTGCATACAAATGTGTGGGGACCATCAAAGGACTTTAGCATTAATGGTTCAAGATATTATGTGATTTATGTTGATGATTCTACCAGATGGATCACCATATATGTGATCAAAGATAAATCAGAGGTGTTCAATACATTTACACAGTATCATGTGTATTTAGAGAGAATCACAGGGCAAAAATTGAAGAGACTAAGCAGATGGAGTGGGAGAGTATTTCTCTAATGAGTGCAGTGATTACTTGTGGAATGCAGGTATAAAAAGGGAAGTTACTTGCAGGTACTCTCCTCAACAAATGGTGTAGTAGAAAGGACAAATAGAACTCTTGTTGCATTTGCAAGGTCAATGATGAAGGAGAAAAATTGTCCTAATTATTTATGGGTTGAGGCTGTAGATACAACCACATACTTGGTTAATAGGTTACCATGTAAAGCTTTGTAGGGTATGACACCATATAAAGCTTGGTGGGGTAAGCAACCTATCTTAGATCATTGCAAAGTGTTTGGATGTTTGGCTTATGCATATGTGCCATCTCAGTTGAGGCATAAATTGGAACCTAAAGCTAGAAAGTATGTGTTCATTGGTTATGATGATAAGCAGATGGGTTATAGGTTGTGGAGTCCATCCACAAAGCAATTCCTTGTGTCAAAGGATGTTACGTTTTATGAGCAAGGTACTTGGTATGCAAGTACAATTACATTAATGCAGGTGATGAAGAAACATTGAATCAGAAGAAAGGTAAATCAAAGGTTCAAATATTTGATGAAGAAGAGAACAATGAAGCAATAGCTGAAGTTGAAGAAATGCCAAGGTTTGATTCAGAATGTGATGAACCAGAAACTTCAAGAAGTGGAGAACTCAGAAGATCATCAAGGCACAAATGGAAACCTACAAGGTATAACTATGATACTTCATATTTGACCACTAAAGATTATGCTTATATGGTGAAAACAAAGGAAAACCCTTCTACGTATGAAGAGGCAAAAGGTAAGGAAAATTGGGAGAAAGCTATGCAGGAGGAGTATGATGGATTAATGGAAAATGAGACATGGGATTTGGTTCCTAAACCAAATAGTCAAAAGATCGTTGATGCGAATGGGTCTACAGGACAAAGAGGTATGCAGATGGAAGTGTGTCTAGATATAAAGCTAGACTTGTTGTGAAAGGGTATGCTCAGACATATGGTATAGATTATGATGAGACTTATAGTCCTGTGGCAAAGATGACAACGATAATGACTCTCATAGCTATTGCTGCATGTAAAGGTTGGAAGATTTGTCAATTAGATGTGAAGAATGCTTTTCTAAATGGTTACATTTCAGATGATGTTTCATGGAGCAACCAGAAGGTTTCAAGGGTAAAGGTATCCAGAGTATGTATGTAAGCTCAAGAGAGCTTTGTATGGTTTGAAGTAGGCCCCAAGGGCATTAAATTATAGACTTGTGAAGTTCTTGAAGGAGCTTGGTTTCCAAGTGTCTAAGGCAGATAGTAGCTTGCTTGTTAAAGCAAGTAATGATGGGTTCATTTACATGTGCATATATGTTGATGACATAATTCTTACAAGTACAGATGAGAAGGGCATACAAAGTCTTAAGAAGCAAATGGAGAAAGATTTCAAGATTAGTGACTTGGGAGATTTGTCATATTTCTTGGGCGTGGAGATTTCATATACTCAACATGGAGTATATGTGACTCAAGAAAGGTATTTGAAGAACTTTCTTATCAAGTTTAAAATGGAAGATTGTAGGGTAGCACCTACTCCAATGGAGGTGAATCATAAATTGAGAAGATATGGAGGAGAAGAATTCAGGTACATGAAACTATATCAATGTCTAGAAAGAACATTGGGTTGCAAGACAAAGGGTGCTAAGATACATTAAGGGTACACTCAAAGAAGGTAATCCTGATGATAGGAGGTCAGCCTACGGGTATCTATGTTATGTGGGAGATAAATTAATCTCTTGGTGTTCTAAGAAGCAACATACAGTTGCTTTATCATCCACAGAAGCAGAGTATAAAGGACTAAACATATTGAGATTCAATATCATTTCTTGAGAGAGATAAGGTGATTGATAAAGAAATTGAAGTCATACATACTTCAACAAAAGATCAAATTGCAAACATGTTAACTAAAAGCTTGGATGGACCTAAGTTACAGAGGTTCAAAGATATGGCAGGTATAAAGAAGATGGAGAAAATCACAATTGATGATTGAGGGGGAGCTCTTGGTGCAAGAAAATTAACAATTGATGATTTGGACAAAGGATTGAAGTCAAATAATAAAGCAAAGGTCAAATTATGAGGCTTGAAGATAAGGGCATGGTCAGAAGAAGAAGACTTGTATATACATGTACATTAAGCTTAAAACTAGTTCACCTATATCTTTGCAAAGGTGACAAGATTGTAAATATATGCATATATATATAGATTTATATATATATATATATATATATATATATATATATATATATATATATATATATATATATATATATATATATATATATATATATATATAAGTATAGTGTTGGGACATAAGTGAGGGATGATAAGTGACAAGCTTTAGAAGTCATTAGAGACTTTTAGAAAGTGAGAAGAACTTGATGTATCACTCAGAAGTAATTTTTCCTGAACCTCAATCTTTTGCTCAGTGCTCCTTCTGTGTTTATTTTCTTGATGAATGCTTTTGAAAAGTCTAACTCTATAGTTGAGTGACCTCTGTATAAGTTTTGAGATTTTAATTGTAATCAGGCTGAGAGAATTTTAAGTAGGAACATTTGTATGTGTAAAGTGAAGAAGTAAAGACAAGAACAAGTGCAATCCCAATGGTCAATGTTTTGATCAAATCTCCCTCCAGAGTGTAAAGTGTTGAGCAAGTAAGCACTCATTATTTAAATTGAAAGTTAGGGCTAAAAGCATTTGAATAAATGGGGTCTAGTTTGGGAGAACCATGCATTAGAAGTTGTAGGTGTCAAAGTCGACTATATAGAAGTACAATTTCAAACATAGGTACATTGTTTGGAGCAAATCTCAAGATCTACTGAATCTTTTAGAAATATTTAACTTGGAGAAGGTGGGAAAACTTTAGGAGATACCTTGTATAAGGTTTCATTGAAAAATTTACACATTTGATCAATCAATGAGTGATCTATGTTCAATAGACCTTTTTGTGTAATGATTTTCTTCACAGTTAGTTCAAAGTTTGATAATTTGACATTGGTCTTCCAAAATTGGTTGAGGTTTTGAGTTGTTCTTGATATAGAGGTGCTCTAACATCAAGGATAATTTTTTCTTTTGGATATTAACACTCCCCATCAATAACAGGGTAAGAGGAGTTGTTGGCGCATGTGACAATATTCCCTGCAGGGGCGAGCTCAAGTGAAGTGAAGAAGCTATGTTGTGAGGTAATATGTCTAAGTCTACTGCAGGCATACAGTGCTCATGAGAAGATGGGTCAAAACTACAAGCAATTTTTCATTCTACACAAGATTAGCAGATCCTATTTTCGATGTAGAGGCCTCTACAACAACCATTCCGACCTCTTTCTTCTTTGCCTCTTTAGCAACCAATTTTGGACAACTCTTAATGACATGACCATTTTCTTTACAGTATTTGCAAAACAATTTTTGCTTTTCTAATTTCTTCTCATCTTTGTCTTTCTTCTTCGAATGTGTAGCATTTACAGATTTCTGCTTACTAGTAGATGAGCTCCTATTACCTTTGCCCTTCTGACTAGCCACGAAAGCTTGATCTGCAACACACATAATGGACCTGTTCTGCCTAGACTGATCTTCCTGTAGTAGAACAAACTAACTCTTCAAATGGCAGGGCATTTGGATTTCTCTCATCATAAAACAAAGAGTAGAAGAAAAACTCTAATATGAATCAAGAAGACCAATTAGAATGGTCTGCACAAGTGAGCTATCTGGTATAACTTCATTAGTAGAAATCAATTGTTCCTTTGAATCCTTGCTCTTCATTAGAAAATTGTCCATAGAATCACCTTCATTTATATGCTCACTCTCAAATTGTTTTTGGAGGTAAGCAACACGAGCCTCATTCATAGCCTGGTACAATGTGGTAAGTGTATCCCAAGCATCCCTAGCTATTGTGCAAGAGCGAATGTGAGGAATATCGGCACATTTAACAGACAATGCTATCAATGCATGTGCCTGAGCATCTCTGCCATCCCAACAAATTTTCTTTGTAGTAGGTGCAATGGAAACCACAACACAAATAGGAATCCAAAGAATATCAGCATCTTCAATGCCATCTACATCAGCTTCAATATGTGCGTTTGCAGGTGTAATAGGACATTTTTCAACACCCTTTACAATGTTCCATAGTCCTTTTGCAACCAATACATGTTGCATCATATAAGCCCAGAATGGGTAGTTGGTACCGTCCAACTTATCCTCAACAGCCAACATACGAAATACATCACTGCTTTCAGCCATGGCCATTGACTAAAATACCCTGATGCAGAAAAATGATTGTATCTAAAAAAGTTGAACAGAGCCACCCTGATGAGTTTTGCTAGACTTGTAGTAGACTTTGAGAGGCTTATACTAGGGAACCAGAACATGTATATATCTTTGGCACAAAAAGAAAAAATAGCCTACACAAGCACTGCGATAGTGATTTGGAGGCCAAAACAAGATTAGATCACGCTTTTGGCTCCACAAATCGAAGCTATTTTTATCTCCTAATCACCCTAAGTATGCTCACCAAATTTCATGCAAATCAAAGACTATAACCAGAGGGGTTTTAACAATGCCCTAGATGAAGCGGCACCTGTAATACCAATTGTTGGAGTTAGATGTCTGTGGAAGCACGCAAACAACACAAGGAAGAAGAAGAAGCTTGGAGCACAACAGAAAATATTGAATGTATTACCACTAGAATGTACAAAGATAAGTAACCCGTTAGGGCAATAGGCATATATACAAGCCGGGGGAAGAAAACCTCCTAAAGAGGGAAAAAAGTGCCCCCACGGTCCTAGTGTGTTCACACACATCACCATCTAAATATATTAACACAAAACCCTATTGCTAGATACATAAAAACAATTTTGAGATTGCTTGAATTGAAATGTAAAAGGAAGGGTTGTTCTTGGAAATTGAAAAACTAAGAAAGAGATGAAAGTTGTGTCAAATATAAGAAAAGAGAACTAGAGTGACAACACAAAGAGATAGTGTAGTGGTAAAACACTTCCCTTATGTGAGTGAGGTTGTGGGTTCAAATCCTCCCTCCTTAGTGAATATAAAACTCCTTGTTGCCACTCATAAATTAAAATTGGTTCGTGCATAGCCAACAGCTACCAACAGTCGCCAAAGGAGCCATGGGTGCCAAAGATGCCAAAGTAATGCTTATGCTTAAGTTCTATTCCATGGAGTAAACATAGGTTCTAGTTCTGGAATTGGAATACAAACAGAAACTGGAACCGGAATCAGAAACGAGCAGTGAACAACAAACAGCGAACAAAGGACAAATCAAATAGAAACAGGCCCCGCTGTAGTGATGCACGTAGAGCTCTGATACCATTGTTATCAGGATCTTAACTCACATGCACATAGAGGTTATGAATGCTAAAAACACACAGAGAAAATAAATACACAAGGAGACGAGACAGAGTGCAATATTGGGTGCAATCTCCCCCATGCACTCTGTTTCGATAGTCCACAAAGCACATGTATTTATAGGAAGTTTTGATTATGTCAAAGTAGTGGGTACATGAGAGCGGCTTCAAAAAGCATGCATGAAAGTAAAAGTTGGTAACTTTTGTAGAAAGCCTTTGCTTTTAATATCAAAAATTGTGGTCTACAATGAACATTATTCTAACCACTATTTTACTAACTGTTTCTAAAAATAGAACCCTCTATACGGGTTTATTTACAAACTATATAAATCATAAATCGAATTATTGATGTCCACCCCTTCATGCCTTTCACGCCCTCACAAACCTTCTCCTGCTATATTGCTGGAATCTGTGTTGTAGATGCTGGACCTATGGAACCATAGACCTGTGGTATTAATTATGGGCCTACTAAATTTCCAACATTTGGTATCAGAGCATCTAGGCTCTCAAACATCCGGGTTCACAGGTTCCCAGAATTCTAGGTTTACAACATATGAGTTAAGAGCATCTTCTAACATTTGACATTTGACATACACACTTAATCTAGATAAGTAGAGATTTGAGAATTAGACAATTCAGTTACATGTTTATTCATTAGTGTGGAGTATGAAGTTGATGATCTGTGAGCAGCCAAATACTTTTGGAAGAGTATGAAAATACTTTACAGAAGTATTGTTTGAATACCAAGACTTGATGAAGAGAAGGCTACTTCAAATTCAAGGAAGAACATTGGTTTGGAGAAGATGAAGGAGTCAGATCAACATCACATCACAGGTATCAGTTTCTACTATCAGATTATCATTTGCAGGTCATATCTTAGAAGGGCAGTTATGAAGAGATTTGAAGGATTTAAGAAGTGCTTTTATACAAGAGCATTAACTACATCAAAACAGGTATCTAGAGGTTTTTTTTTTAGAGAGTTTTGAGAGATCTCTTTCATGTAAAAGAAAGCTCATCTAAGAAGACAAATGTGGAGAGCTTCAATTTTGTTTTCAGCCAGTCTTGTGTTGTAAGTTGGTTGGAAGTTTTTATTCACATTTTGTATCTAGAGAGGTAACTCTAGAAAGGTAATTCATCATTCAGACAAAAAGTTGGTGAATTCAGTCATATCAGTCACATTTGAAGCAGAGTTTTGATTCAAAGATATAAGGATATGGTAAAACATGATCCTATATTCACTTCCATTTGTATGCCATGTTTGTTTTGTCTCTTGCTCTTAGTATTAGAGGAAGAGAAAATTTCATTTGAAGAAGATAAGAGTGCTTTCTACTTCAATATGAAGAGAACAAAAGGTATGGAAGAGAAATTTGAAGATGTTGGCATCATCAGGTGGAAGAAAGATGGGGAAGAAGAAAGTCCAACATTTCCAAAAGAAAAGTAAGACTTCATTTTCTCTTATATTTTCCATATAATTTTCCTATTTTTATCCTCTACACCCAAAGACAAGTCTATGAGAACATCTTGTGAATTTTAAAGAAGAAGCAGTTTCTTGTTTTGCATTATACTTGGTCATGTTTTAGTAGATTTGACAAAGAATTGCATTGAGAGAAAGAAAAGCAGCAAACAGCTTATACGTTTTGACTCATATGTGTATGAGTTATATATAAGTTGAAGATTTTGAGTAGGCGGCTTATTTGTTCCCTAAAAAAATTCTTGGAGTGTCAATACAAAGCTACTTGGTATATGACAAGTTGCAGAGAAGTATGTTTCTTCTTTCTCTAACTCTTGAGGTAAAAGAGTATTTGCAGCAGGTATTGGACACTTTGGTTGAGGTTTTATGTTTGGAAAAGTTACCTCATATTCAATATTTTTAGAAAACTTTAGAAGATTTATTTTTTGATGTACTAGTCAGTTGAAGAATCTACTTTCTATGATTGTCTTGTTCTTTGGATACATGCTTGTATTCAAAAAGATATTCCAGTAGATCCTATCACTTGATTGAGAAGTGGAGTTAGCCAAAAGAAAGTCAAGCAGATCCTATCACATTTCACTCGGGTAGAATATGAAGATATGAAGTATCAACTTGTAGCTTTTGGAGTTCTCAAGGTGAGAAGTTTGTCCACTTATGTTTTAAGTAGAACTTGCAGATTCTAGAGAAGGATTTGTTTGAAGAAAGTTTTACAACTTTATGTAAGAAGCATGAAAACTTAGAGACATTCAGGTAATAAATCAAACATTCAGTCATGAAGGTTTGATAAGAGCAGATTCTATATAGGTATTTTGTTGGAGAGATCTTGATAGATCTTGAATGATCATGAAGATCTTGAGTACTTATGAGTTAGATATCTATCCTTTGTTTGTGAAAGTTCTTTAACATTGGAAGAAGTAAGTCAAAGATTCAGGTTCTATCATATTAGTGTTGCAGAGGAATAGAAGAACTTGTTATGTTGCAGAAGGTTATGAATCCTTGAGGAATGCTAGGGAAAGCTATTGGCATGTGCACAATGCTAATAAAAGGGTTCAGATTATTTGTTTCAGACACATGTATTAATGTTATGAAAGATCGGATTTATGAAGGAAGACGTTCTAGATTTCATAAAGTCTGATATATTTGAAGAATTCTGGATACTAGTGTTAAATCATCCAGGGGGCTGATGAAACATGAAGACTTATTTTTCAGCCATATGTGAAAGAATGCAGATTCATACCTATAAGAATTCCAGGTATTCCTATATCAGGTATTCCTGTATTTCCTTTGTCAGTTTCTCTATGTGTTCTAGCTTTGAAAGAAGAAGGAAGAAGGAGAATGTCTGGAGAAAGTTCCTGTTAGGTAATCCTGTTCAGGAGAAAGTTCCAGAATTCTATTGAAGAGAAATTTTGATATTTCAGAGAGGTATGTTTTAGAGGTGCGCACATTTATGTTTATACCAGATTCTGAAGGAAAGAGGTATGAAGGACTAACATGTATGAACAAGGATGAAAACGTGATGACTTCATAAATATGAGATTTTGGTAAGACTCATGGAGTGAGTTGAGTTGAGTACAGTCAGAGGTGAACCAGCTAGTGTTCATAGTACACTAAGTTGTGAGTTGTCGGTCACAAGTCCTAGGATTCAGTTCTTGATTATGTTTAGTGTATTTACATGACACAGCAGAAGTACGTTGAGAAACCTTTCGTAAGGTAAATGCAAATATGTGGATCCTAGTGTATGTTTTCAGGTTTGAGAAGACAAAAGATAGCAGGTTTAGAGTTAGTACTTGCTAAATTTGTTGTCAAGCAGTGATCGCTTGATGTGTACACTATTGGATATCTAGTTTGCATATTTTCTCAAGTATTATGGTTCATATTCAGCAAGTAATTCAAGTTTGAAGGAAATTCAAATTTAGTTTTGAAGACTTTTTAAGAAAAGGTTTGAAGGTCAATTTGGGGAGTACAAGTTTGAAGCTTATGAAGCTTGCAGATAAATGAAGTTACATGTTCAATTCATTTTGTACCAATATGACATTGTAGGGGGGGTTGTTGGAAAACAATAATTCAATGTCCCATTGGTCAAATTTGCTCACAACATACAACATGTATAAAGTTTTGTATTACTCCCTCTATAACCAAAAGTGTGGGGCCACGTGGCTACGTCGTTGTTCTCCCATAGCAGTGATGTAGGTTTGAATCCCGCCATCAGCAGCGTGGAAAATTTTTTGACATGCTTTTGGGAAAATAGCTAATAATGACGGATCGCGATTATAATTTGCATATGATTTTGTTTTTCGGATTACGATGCCGATCGCTTTTAGCTTTTCAAAGTTGAGCTTTTGAAGTGAGAACAATACTATATAAGAACATCTTTGGCTCATTGTCTAGTATCCAACACAAAGCTAATCCTAGCTTTGGTCCCTCTCTTGAGGAGGTGGTGCTCTAGCACACATGGGGCAGCCATGGTGCTATCTTGGAGCATGTTGAGGAGCAGCCATGGAGTTCTTCTTGGAGAAGAAGAGTGTGCTCACACCCTTGCTTATGGAGAAGACTTACCTACCAACAGCTTAGTGGTGTGGATCAGCCATGCACATGATGTATTTGAAGATTATCTTCTACATGAAATTTTTTGTGTACTTCAAAGACGTTGGATGGAGGTTAACATAA
Source organism: Ceratopteris richardii (assembly GCA_020310875.1). Lineage (NCBI taxonomy): Eukaryota > Viridiplantae > Streptophyta > Polypodiopsida > Polypodiales > Pteridaceae > Ceratopteris > Ceratopteris richardii. The sequence continues at coordinate 86,497,216 of CM035425.1, read as the reverse complement.
GATTTGCATCTTATGTTAAGAATTCAGGTACATATTCTCTTTACGCACACAGGTACTACTTGGAGTTTATGGAGGGAGTAGCATCCATATCAGGAGGAGTCCTATTCGTCATAGGTACAAGAGAATCATTACATGTATGCTTTATGCATATTTGGATGAGGTGTTTGAGAAGGTATGTTCATATGAGTTTGAGGATTTCTGGCAGCAAACTTGTTAGAATTCTTTGCTACTTTTGTAAGTATGTGATCTTTCACACGCGTATCTGACTTAGGGTCTTCCATAGCCTAACTTCAGATGAGGGTTTGCTGATTATCAGTTTTAGGTTGATCCCTCCTCTTTCTGTCACTCATATTCACTCTTCTACAACCTATTAGGTCACACATCTCATATATATTCAGATTCCTATCCATAAATCTAATATGCTTGTTACATTTGTATATACACTCTTCCATCTATTTCTGTTCACATAGAGTGGTTGAGAGTTTTGCTCCCACATTGTAATTTGAACATTTTTATTATATATGATAGTGTGAGTAAGCAGTGGCTTACGTAACACTTTACACATGTTGTCTAATCTTTCTCTATCTTTGTCTCATCATTTGTATGATTAAATGTGGTATGTTCATGATTTGTCAATATTGGAAGATTTCTAGAATATGTGTTGTAGATGCAAGACCTATGGAACCATAGACCTGTGGTATTAATTATGGGCCTACTAAATTTCCAGCATATATCAAAAACACCAAAACACATTAATACATTTATAAATTAACACTCTAAGAATTCCTTGTTCAACACAGTCCATAATTCATAACAATACATGTCTTATGATTTTAATGCACTTATGGTTCAATGTGGGATACAAAATCAGTGTACAATGCTATATACACCTCAAAAAAATGGAGTTAATGTTGATAAAAAGAACATGTTTCTCATAGAAATGGTGAGGTGTAGAAGCATTTTGCTGAATTTAAGGGTGAGTTGCATGCCTCTTTTGAGATTTTAGATTTGGGACATTTGCATAATTATTTGTTCATTTAGTTTATGCAATTTGATGGAGTAATAGATGCATCCAAAAAAAAAAATTGATACATTATTGCAACATTTTGGCCTTAAAGATTGCAAACTTATTGCCACTCCCATGGAAACATGTTTATGATTGATTTTCATGATGTTGGAGGTGCATTTGATGTTGTTATTTATCAACACATTGTTGGGTGTTTGATTCACTTGCACATAAGGCAAGTTGGTATTCAATTTGTTGTCTCTCAGATGAGCATGTTTATGCATTTCCTATTGATATATTTTGGTAGTCATGTGTGTGAACACATTTAGGATTGTCATGGTACTTTTTTTCCCTCTTTAGGAGGTTTTTTCCCTTGGCTTGTATATACGCCTATAACCCTGATTGTTACTTATCTTTGTACATTCACTTGGTAATATACTCAATATTGTGTGTTGAGCTCCAAGCTTCTTCTTCTTCCATGTGTTGTTCACGTGCTTTTTTAGAAATCAAACTTCCAACAATTGTTATTAGAGCAGGTCATCGCTTCATCTAGGGCATCATCGACACCCTCTGGTCCGAGACTTAGAATCGCACAAACATTGATGACCATACCTAGGGCGATTAGAACTCAAAATGGATTCACTCTATGATGCCAAAATTTTGATCTCAACTCATTTTGGCCTTCAAATGCACTATCATAGCACCTGTGTAGGCAATTTTTTCCTTTTGTGCCAAACATATATATAGGTTTTTGTTTGCCAGTACAAGTGCCTGGAAGTGCTACAAGTTTAGTAGAGGTCAACAAGGTAGTTTTGTTCAACTTTTTGACATACAATCATTTTTTTACATCAGGATATTTTAGTAAGTGGCCATGGCTTAAAGCGATGATGTATTCTATATGTTTCCTCTTGAGGATAAGTTGGATACCAATTACCCACTATGGGTATATATGATGTGTCATGTATTGGTTGCAAAAGGACTCTGGATTATTGTGTAGGGTGAAAAATGACCTACTACATCTACAAACATAATTATTGAAGGTGATGCAGATGGGATTGAAGATGGTGACCTTTAGTTTCTTATTTGTGTTGCAGTTCTTGCTGCACCTACTGTGGAGCAACTTTGTTGGGATGGCAGAGATGCTTAAGCACATGTATTGATAGACATGTCTATCAAATGTGCCATTATCCCTCCATTTCACTCTTGAAAAGTAGCAAAAGATGCTTGGGATACACTTACCACTTTGTACTAGGACAGAAATGAGGCCCGTGTTACTTACCTCTGAAAACAGTTGCAGAGGGAGAATATGAATGAAGGAGATTCTATGTAGAGTCTTTTGACAAAGATCAAAGATTTGAAGGAGTAGTTGATTTCTATTGATGAAGTCTTGCCAAACAGTTCACTTGTGCAGACTGTTTTGAATGGCCTTCCAGATTCATATAAGTGTTTTGCTTCTAATCTTTGGTTGATGATGAAAAGCAATCCAAATGCCTTAACATTTGAGGAGTTATTCTCTGTTTTGTTGCAAGAAGATCAGTCCAGGAAGGACATCTCCATCATGCATGTAGCAAATCAAGCTTTCTTAGCTAGTCAAAAGGGCAAATGTAAATGGAGATCATCTATTAGTAAGCAAAAATTTGCTAAGTTTGCATAGTCGAAAAATGAAGAAAAATATGAGAAGAAAATAGAAAATTAGGAACTGTTTTGCAAATACTCTAAAGGAAATGATTGTCATAAAGAGTTGTCCAAAATTGGCTACAAAAGAGGCAAAGAAAGAAAAGGCTAGAATGGTTGTTGCAGAGGCCTCTACACCTAAAATAGAGTCTGCTAATCTTGTGCAAAATGAAGAATGGGCATTTAATAATGTTTACAGTTATGACCCCATCTTCTCATAAACAATATATGCCTACAATAGACTAAGATGTTTGGTACTTTAGCAGTGGGGAAACAAACCATATTACCTTGCAACACATTTTCTTCTTCACTTGAGCTTGCCCCTATAGGGAATAATATCACATGCACTAACAACTCCTCTTATCTTGTAATGGGAGTTGGTAAGATCATTCTCACTATTGTTGATGGTAGTTCTTTCACATTTTCATATGCTTTTTTTGTGCCACAGATCAAGAAAAATCTATCATCAGTTTTAGCATTACCCAAGATCAGGTTGGTTGTGAAATTTGTTGATGAGAGATGTACAATTCATGATCCATCGAATCACAAAATTAGTATTGCTTTTAGCATTTTATTTCATGGGTTTTACAAGCTCATATGTTATGCAAAATTTGTGAATGATTTAGCATGTTTAGTTCAACATTTTCAGGCCACATAAGATGCAAAGCTTTCGCATGCACACTTTGTTCATCTAAATTATGCTAGTTTGCTATGCCTACAAAAATTTGAAATGGTGTCCTCTCTACCCAAACTTGAGGCATCTTGTAAAACTATTTGTGAAGGCCGTATTTTGGGGAAAATGCAGCATTCCTCCTTCCCAAAAGATGGTTTAGTTTGAGCTACTAAGGATTGTAGCTTGTTCATAGTGATGTTTGTGGTCCTATGGAGACACCCTCTTTTGGGAACTACCTTTACTTCATGGATTTTATTGATGATTTTTCTAGGCAAGCATTGTTTTATCCACTAAAAGCAAACTCCAAAGTGTTTATGTTCTTCAAACAATTTCTAGTTTTGGTTGAAAATTTGTTAGCACGTGAAATGGGCACCCTCCGTTCTGATCGAGGGGGGAGGGATACATGTCTTTTGATTTTAATGCATTTCTGGCTGAATGTGGGATAAAACATCATTGTACAATGTTGTATACACCTCAATAGAATGGAGTTGCTCAAAGGAAGAACATGTCACTTATGGAGATGGTGAGATGCATGTTAAGGAGTCAAGCTTTACTACGTAGCTTTTGGCTTGAGGCTATTATGTGTGCAACATATGTACTTAATGTTGACGACATGATTGCTTCTACTTCACCTACATTTGTATCCGCATGAGTGCATCTCCATTTTGTATCCAGGAGGCACTCCATTTCTAGTCTATTTCCATTTTATATTGTATTCCTTTTGTATTTGGGTACCTTGCCATGTGCTTCTACCAGTTGTATTCATTCTCCTTTCAGGAGACTTATCCCACATATGATGTACTTTTGAGAGCCCCTCCCAAATCTATATAAGGAGGGCCTCTCCCCTCATTTGTACTTGGTTATAAGCTTGAGGAGCTACTCCATGCTCTTGGCAAGCTCATTTCTAATCCACATGAGTTTACCCATTTCATGGTCTACTCATTTTGTGTCTCACACATTCCTTGTTTTGTGAGAGTACTTTACTTTTCATTTTGCTTCCGTGTGCGTACTCTCTACATGGTATCAGAGTGCTAGGTGGAGGTTTTGGTGGTGCATTTGGCGGTCGTTTTGGTGGTGGTGGTGCTTTATTTTGGTGGTGTGCTTTCTCCTCATTGAGAGAAGCCTTTTGCCATCAATTTTTGGGATTCATTCTACCCATTTGCCCACCCTCCCACCTAGTTTCTTCATCCGTTTGTCCAGCATTTACCCCCATTTTCCATCCCTCCGACCCTTGCATTTGGCAATATATTGTGATCATTTTAGTGACATTAATCCTTTGACGTGATTATTAACACTTTGGCATTCCTTGGTGTCACTATTATCGTCATTTGTATAGCGTTGGTGATTGCTCTCAAGTTTTTGGGATGTTTATAAACACTTGATCACTTGGGTATAGTTACTGGTGCCTTTCAGAGTGTCATATCAACCTACCATCATATAATCTCTATCTACATAAAAGGAAGGTGTCTCTATACATCTGCATGGTACATGCTGAGCATTTCTGTTTATATCCAATTTTCTCATCCCACCAGCGAGTTAAAGCATCTGATCTGCACCAAGGACTAGGAACGCGCAGAGGAGGGGCAAGCAGGCTGCTCCTGTAGTATCGGGGTGCCCAAATGGACCTGTTTGCAAGAACCCATATTAAACAAGTAACGAGGGCGAACTCTGAGAGGTTCCCCTCGTCAACGCCTGCTGCATATTTTCTGTTTCAAGCTTCAGCCAAATCTCTGAGCTTGTAGCGCTTGGCCACAATATGTAGCCACAATCTGTACTTGCATTTGGAAGTTCCTTGCATGAAGCGTTCCATCACCTTGTCGGCCACCCTCGGAAGGTGGGCAGCGCGTTTAAAGCGAGGCTTTCCCCTGCAGAGAGAGGCTATGGTCGAGCGAGAACGAGAAACCTGAGGAGTCAGCAATGGAGTGCATAAAAGCAATGCCTGCGCTTCAAACATGCAGTGTTCTGCTCATCGTTGAGACTTCTTCGAAATCCGCACGCTGACTGGAGAACTCTTCCTATCTGAGCAGAAATTGAGTCGAGTGTGATGCATGTATCGTGCAAGAAGGGAGCGTCTACTTCATAATATACTTTCCCGATACCGCATCTACCTACAGACTGTTGGGCGTGCAGGTGATAGACTATAATGGGTGCCCGCATGTCTGTGGCAGCTCATTGACCCAGAAGGACGAAAACGTCGGAGATGCTGATGCAGGAGAGCCTTACAGAAAACACTACCTCTGTGCGCCATCTCCAGAACTGACACGTGAGAGTCGACACTCTGTGCTGAAGCTCCTTCGGCCACTCAGTGCGCTGTTGCAGGAGAGCATTACAGAAAACACTACCTCTGTGCGCCATCTTATCTCAGAAAGCGCTTTTGACAATTCGCATCTGTAGTACAGCCAAGGGACCTGCAGAAGATAGAGAGAGAAGCTGCTTGAACCTCTGTCTACTTCCATCACTTGTGGAGGCTGGAGCACGCACCATTGCCATCTTCCCAGAGCAACGAGCACCACACTTGGTGGATGTGCGCCATCAGCTGCCAGTATATTCGGTTCCAAATTTTTTTATCTATACTTGGTACTGCCAGCCACTAAAAAAAGGCTGACTGCATTCATCGAATCTAAGATGTCAAACGGATTCTATTTTTTGTCAGTTCCAGGTCCCATTGCCTGCAATTATCAGTGATTCATTATCTCTGGAGAGAACGTGGCTGTATCAACGATTCACTATATACGCCTGGTAGGCATGACAGAAACAGTGAACGCATCACTTGTGGTAAATTGACCCTACATGCAACTTGCGCACTATATTCTTTTGAAAGAATTAGGAAAAGAAATTCTTGGCATTTTGTAATGTCACAGCCTGTTTGTACTGCAAATTCTTCAGTTTAATACTCCACACTTTCCAACATTTGAATCACTATGCATAGTCTTCTGTTATGCAGCGAGCGAAATTATGGGTGACCAGCGGGTAACAGAGGTTTCCAGTGAGTCCATCGCGGGGTGCTTGCGACTGAAAGGATTCTGCGACTGACACGCGCTTGGTCCATCGCGGGGAGGGCGCGCGACGGATTGGATTCAGTCCATCGCAGGTTTCGAAAGTTTCTCCTATGGCGGGTGTCCATCGCGGATGAGCAGGCGTGTCCATCGCGGGTGTCCATCGCGGGTGTCCGAGGTGTCCATCGCGACTGAGGGGGCGCTTGCCGATTCAGTCCATCGCGGGGCGGGCGGATTCAGTCCATCGCGGGGCGCTTGCGACTGAAAGGATTCTGCGACTGACACGCGCTTGGTCCATCGCGGGGCGGGCGCGCGACGGATTGGATTCAGTCCATCGCGACTGATTGGCTTGGCGTTTGACATGAGGAGGGCGCGCGACAGATTCCCTTCTTCAGATTGATGACACGTGGAGGGCGCGCGTTTGATCGGATTCAGTCCATCGCGGGGCGGGCCATCGCGACTGATTGGCTTCGACTGCGATAGACTGCGGTGACTTAACTTCAAACTGGACTTACACGCTGGACTTACACGCTTGGCATTTTCTGTTTATGCTCCTTCTCCTTATCCTTGGCTTTCTTCTGTCTTGTTTTTAATGCTCGTGCGCTTCAACTTACATGGATAATCAATCGTCTGCCTTTAATTTCTGTGTGCCATCGTCGTCTAAAGTGATGGTTGCTGCTGCGATGAGCTTATCAGCTGCGACAACCTCACATCCATAAAGGACATACGTACCTCTGGTAGCCTGTAGTTTCTAATCGTGGCTGCCATAGCATTTGATTTGCGTGGTAATCGATGGTTCGCCGGCTATGTCAGCCGTTCGTCTCTTAGCATTCTCAGTGTCAAGTTGTTCAAGTAAAATAGGCTCCTTTTTTCGATCTCTTTTATTTGCTCTTTTGATTTCCCACCCTTAGTACCTCTAGTTCCTTTTGACTCAACCGCCTCGTAAAAAAAGAAAGGAAAAGAAAAGAAAACAAAAAAAAGAAAAAGAGAGAAAAAAAGTAAGGAAAAAAAGTAAAAGGGAAAAAAGAAGGCAGAGAGCTCCTTGAGTAAGTTTAATTCGCAATCTTGCTCCTTTCTCGTGGGGTGAATCGTGCTGTTAAGCGGGTTTCCGTTTGCTCTTTCAAGCTTTGGTCATGGACTTTGTGGCTCCCCCTCAGGCCGTGTCCCCCCTTGAGTTGGAGTCTGTCCCAGTGGACGTCGCGCCCCCAGAGGTCTCTTTATGCAAGGAGTCTGTGGCGGCAAAGCAGGAAGAACTGAAGAAAACTTGCCTGATCGGTCAAATGTTTGGCCCCAGGCCCTCTCTGGATAGTGTGAGAACTTGGCTTCGCAAGTAGTGGTTCCCACGAGGCCTAATTGTGTCCAAATGTCAATTCCTGCCGGCAAATCACCTGCTTCTTATATTTGAGAACGAAGAGATGGCTTTCCAAGCCCTGCAAGCCGGCTCCTGGCAAGTGGGCCGGTCCACCCTTTGCCTATTTAAGTGGACCCCAGACTTTGTCCCGAACAGATCAAAGCCTCTTCGTTACCCGCTTTGGGTGGAGCTTCCCAATCTGCCTTTCTTCCTGTATGGATTCCTTCGTGAAATCGTCTCACCGATCGGTCGCCCGATGGCCGCAAGACAGGATGTTGGGGGGTTGATCTACGATGGAGCTCAACACTCTTTCAATGCTAGATGGCATCCTCAGATCTGCGTTGAAACAGACCTGAACCAGGTCCTTCCTTCGAAGATCTCCATAAACTATGGAGACGGTATGACCTGGACACAAGAGGTTACTTACAAGAATCTGCCTAACGCGTGCTTCAGGTGCGGTCTTCAAGGCCACAGGATCAAAGACTGCCCCCTGAAGAAAAGTACCAATAAAAACAAACTTAAACCAGATGGGACCCTAGACCCTATCCCCCAAAACGACACTCGGGGTCATCCCCATCCAATGGAGGAAGAAGAGGGAACTCGCGTTGCTGAGACGGATTCAGAAGGTTTCACTGAAGTGAGACACAAGAGGAAAGTTAGCCCTCGAAGATCAAAAACAAGGAATACTACGACAGCTGCCCCCTCGAATAACATATACTGTAACCTAGAAAAAGAGGTTAATGAACTCGATTTCCCAGGGGACAACCTCTTGGAAGAAGACCCCACTGATAATTCCCTTGGGTGCTCTACCAGCAAAGAAGATAACCTAGAAGGCTACACCACGAGTAAAGAGGAAGGCTTTACTACCAGCAATGAAGACAACCCAGACAGCGAAAGCTCCGCTCTTGGCCCTACCCTCCCGGTATGCTTTCCAAGACTACCGCAACAAAAGTCCAAGCTTAAAGGTAAACAACCTTCCGGCATGCCTTGGAAGAGCCCCCTCAAGAGTAGGATCCTAAGTCAAGAAGTAGGGAAGAAAAAAGAAGACCACAAGAAGAAAAAAGATCGGGTCCCTCCCCTCAAAGAGGGCAACCATCATTAATGAAATTCACATCTCTAAACGTTAGGGGTCTGTCTGACCCGTCAAGAGCTTCGATTCTTGGCCAGTGGTTCAAAGACATGTGCTTCGCCCCTGACTTTATTTGCTTACAAGAGGTTAAAATCGACGGTGAGGATCTACAAAAACGGCTTAAATGCATTTCTCCGAACCACCTTTGGTTCTCCACTTCTCACCCTAGAGGGACAGGAGGTGCTTCTATCGGTATTAGTCACGCCTTGTCTAACAATGTGACCTCGACTTTTGAAGGTCGGAATCATCGTTGGATTGCTGCCTCTTTCGGGTCTCCTTTCCAGTTCACTGTGGTCTCAATATATGCCCCTAATGGAGAAACAGACAGAATGGATACTTGGGCTTCCCTTGACTCCCTTTCACACAATGTTCTGATTTGTGGGGACTTCAACATGGTTGAATCTCCTGAGGACCGATGGAATAACAAAGGAAAAATTATTGACGGTCAGGAGAAAGAGATTTGGGATAAAATCAAGCTCCATCTCGACCTGGTCGAAGTGAAAGACAACCAGGGTTTCTCCTGGTCTAATCTCCAATCGGGGGACTCCTTGAGGAAAGCAAGGCTTGATAGATGCTACATCGACCAGAACACCATCCTTCAGTGGGGTATTCCTTCGATTTCTCAACACATGGACCTCACTATCTCAGACCACTATCCGATTACTCTGTCCTTCAAACCAATTCCCATGCTCCAGAAAGCTCCTTGGTTTCAGGCTTGTCAGACATCATTTTCCCTCCCTTCTGTCCACCAGGAAATTTCTGAGGTGTGGACGGAAGCCTTTGCTTACTGTAATGAACCGGCTAAGTGTTGGAGAAACGCGGTAGAAAGGACTCGTAAAATTCTAATCAGGACCCAAAAGGCTATAAGAGGAATTCGAAAAAAAAGAAGAGAAACGGTGTACCGGAGGCTGTCACGGCTTGAAGAAGAGGTGAACAAAGGTAAGCTACATTGCCAACAGGGTCTGTTGAAAATCAGGGGTAGGCTAAGATTAGAGGAGGAGGTCCAAAGGAAAAATCTCCAAATTTTCTTCAAAGAGTGGTGGGCAGGGAAGGCGGACAAACCAACGAAAGAGATGTGTAACATCCTCAAAAGGAAACAAGCTAGGGAATCCATCCCCCTAATGGTCGATAACAATGGAACTGAATGTTGCACGGAAATGGAGAATAGAACTATCATCGTCGAACATTTTACTAACCTTCTCGGAGTCTCGACTCCTCTTTCCCCCCACAGGCGCGACTCCATGGCAACCATCTCAAGGGCTGCTCAAACCAGAATCCCACAGAACTTGATTGCTCTTCTGGATGCTAACATCTCCGAGAATGAAATTATCGAGGTTATTGACGCCCTTCCCAATGGGAAAAGTCCGGGTCCAGATGGCCTTACCAATGAGTTCTTTAAGTCCTTCAAACTTCAGGTGGCCACCCCCCTGCGCCTCGTGTGGCAAGAGGCTCTCTCCTTCGGTGCCCTCCCTGAGTGCCTGAATAATGGCGTCATCAAGTTAATCCACAAACGGGGAGATAAGAACAAAATTGAAAACTGGCGTCCGATTACCATGCTCCAAACTGGATACAAGATAATTGCAAAAGTTATCGCCAACAGAATCTCCTGTCATTTAAAGTCATGGCTGTGCGAGGACCAGAAAGGTTTTATCAAAGGTAGATCTATACTTGAAGCAATTATTGATATTTGGGAAGGCCTTGCCTTTGCTGAGGAGTCTGCTCAAGATCTAGTTTTCATTAAGATCGACTTCGACAAAGCGTATGACAGATTGGAATGGGACTTTATTCTTCAATCATTGAAAGACCTTGGTTGCAGCCAAAAGTTCACGAAGATGGTTTCCACGCTTCTTGGAAATGCTTCAACTAGAATAAACATCAACGGTAAGCTCTCTGAGCCCATTCGTTTAAAAAGATCAATTAGGCAAGGCTGCCCTCTGGCTCCTTTACTATTCGCTATCGCCTCAAATGGACTCAGCTGCCTATTAAAGCATCACATGGACGTCGGCCATCTCAAGGGTCTCTCCTTACCTCGAAATCACGGCCAAATGGTTGTGAGACTTTTTGCTGATGACATGAATGCCTTTGTGCATAACGATATAAATAGCATTGAGGTGTTTTGGTGGTGCCTCCACACCTTTTGTATGGCATCAGGCTCAAAAATCAACCATGCTAAAACTGCTTTTAGAGCGATCAGCGGGCCTACTCCCCAATTGTTGGTAGATCGGGGGTGTCAAGTTCTCCCTAGCGGTCAAGTCTTCCGTCTCCTCGGCATTCCGATGGGTTTCGATATCTCAATGGACCAACGATGGAACTGGGTGCTATCCAAGTTGGATAGCAAGCTGAATCAATGGAAAGGTATGCAAGTCAACCTGGCAGGACGTGCTATGGTTATTAACACCTTTATGTTGTCTACAATTATTTACTTTATCTCGTGTTGGAGACCTAAGGAGAAAGAATTGGCCAAAGTAGAAAGAATCTGCAGGAACTTCCTTTGGACTGGGGACCCCAACAGAAGGGGGGTCCCCAAAATCAAATGGGAAACTTGCATTAGCCCTAAAGACTCAGGGGGCTTGGGTATCTTGGATATTGCTGGATTAGCCGACAAGCTGGCGGCGAAATGGCTTATCAAGGCCTGGAGCAATAGGGAGTCCTCTTGGGCTAAATTGATCTTCAGAAACACGGAAGACTTTACCTTTGTCGGCCTCCCTGGTTGGAAGGACATAGGGATTCTCACGCTTTTGTTCTCCCCCCTCCCAGTCTGCCCTAAAGGTTCTAGCCTAGTGTGTTCCTTATGGAAGAATTGGAACAAGGCCAAACAGTTCATCAGAATCAGCGATGGTTGGAAGTGGGCAGCTGGCATAAGACAAAATGACTCTATTTGGTTCCCGATCAGTGGCATTCGGGGAGTGGAATCTTGGAACCTCCAAACTGCAAGGCGGTTATGGAACAAGGGGTTCAAACAGTGGAAACAGCTCTGGAAACAAGAGACCTGCCAGTGGATTAGGTTCGAAGATTTGGATCCGAGACTTAGCATTACCTTTGAGGAATGGACTCTTCTTCAAAGCAGGTGTTTAGCCTGGGACCGCTCAACTACCCGGCTTCTCTGCGGTCAGGACCCTCCTTGCTCGGAGGGCCTCAAATGGAGCAATGGTAAGAAGCTTTCCAGAATCCCGAACTTCAAAGGGGATTTGGATGTTCACCACACCCTTAACAAGAGATGGTGCCTTGCTTGGACCAAACTTCGGTGGGAGCTAAAATTCATGTCTCTTTGGCACCCCCTAATTGAGGTCAAAAAGTCCGTTCTCATGTGGCAGGTCTTGCATAAGGGAATCTGGACCAATGCAAGGGCTAACAAAATCTGTGGTGTGCCGCCATGGTGCAAGCGTTGTCATCGATGCATCGAAGATTTAGCCCACCTGTTCTTTGACTGCCCCAAGTCCCGTGTTGTCTGGCATCACGTGTCCCGGGTTTTGAGACTAACGAGTCAAATCAATTGGCAACAAGTGATGTTGGGTGAGGCGATCGGATGCTCATCGAGGCTATGGAATGCCATCAGAGGCGAGGCTCTCTGGAAGATTTGGAGAGAGCGCTGTGCCGTCAATTTCGACCAAACTCCTAAGGAATGGTCGATCGAGAAATCCTTGTTTCTCCTTGGTAAAAGAATCTCCCGAGTCAAGAGATCACCACCGTTTAGACATCACTGTATTTATCTCCTGGAAAACAACAAGTTGAAACCCAAATGGGTCCCACATGAGGGTGATGGTAATGTGATCCACCTCATTTGTAATGCCTTGTAGATTGCCAGACTCCTCCCCTGCGTTGTGGGATTCGGGGGGTCCCATGGGCACTAGTCCCATTCACTTGTAACTTTTTCTCTTTAATATAATTAAAGTCCGAGAGATTAGGCTAAGGCCGAACTTCCTTTTTTATAAAAAAAAAAATCACTATGCATAATATCTTGCGAATTTGATGAGCAACTTTACATTTGTACCTTAGTCCAACCAGGGGTTATTTCTTCCTCTCAACTTTGCCACTAAATTTCTAGAATCCATAAAGGGTTATCTCTCTGTAATTTCTAGAAGTTCCCACACTAATTTTGCAAACGCAATTCATTATTCCTCTAAGGGTTGCTGTGCATACTTATTCAAGGACCTTGCCCCTCAAAGACTCCTTTGGCACTAAGTGCCCAACCTTGTACATCCAAAATATAAGTAAGACGATATTGTGTGTGTGTGTGCATTGGTGAGTTGGAGGCTAGTCTAAGCCCACTCACAAGTCTCTTTGAGTCTCATGCATACTCTAAGGCAAGTGTGATATACAATGGGCCACTCTAGAACTCCCCATCTCCAAGGCATCTACTTCAATTGTTGTACAAGTGTAGGGCTACTCTAAGCCCCCCCCTGCTTCCCCAAGGCATTTTTTTCAGTGTGGCATCGAGTCATTCATTTCAAGCTTTGCAATTATTTTGAAGAAGCATTTTTGGCGAAGATTTTGGTAATGTTTCTAAACACTTTATATTCAAAGCATTGTAATGACCAAAAGTGAAGGTACCTCATCATCCATGGCTAATTTTTTACCCTCTTTTACCCCTATTTTTATGCCTAAGGACGAACGCCTCAATGGCCAAAATTACAATTTATGGAAAGATGTCATGCACGCCTATCTCTATACGAATCTCCTTCATGAAGTAGTAGATGGGTCAGACCCTGAACCCAATAGGGATACAAACTTAGAAAATTGGCATGTGTGGAATGTCAAAGACAAAAGAGCTTTAGGTCAGCTGTTACTTGCTTGCGACGAATTGACGAAAGGACATATCACTGCCTCCAAGACATCCAAGGATGCTTGGGATACATTAGCCGCTTTGTATGAAGACAAGACCCCTTCGAAGATATATGCATTAGAGGCCGAGTTTCATAATTTGACCATTAGGCCACACGACACAATTACCAAGGTCATAGCCCAATTTGAGGATTACCAGCTGTTGGCAGCAGTCAAGGCACCGAAGGACTCACAAGACAAGGAAGCCAAAGAAGAGAGCCAGAGCGGAGAGAAGGCACAAGCAGACTAAGTAGTCAACGAAGATCTGGCAAGTAGGCCATTCAAATTTTTCCAAAACAACATCTTCATAACAGTGATTCTCATCACTACAAATCATTGTAAATACCATTTCACCTTTTTGTAACTCCATTTTGTGCAAGCAGAGGAGTCCTCAAGCTTGAGGAGTATTAGAAGTAGCATCGTACCAATTTTCATAATTTTTAAACTTCGTTTGAGCCTCCAAATAGGCCCTAGAACCTAATTTTTAACTAGGCCGGACACTAGGTCTGGACAGGGCCAAAAGCTAGTCAAAAACTATAAATAGAGCTAGAGAGCTCATTTTTGAGGTTAGCTTGTAATAGATTTGAACTTGTATGAGCATTTTGGAAGTAATAAAAAAGAACTCCATTGTCTTTCTCTTTGTCTTGCCGTGTGTGCGCGTGTGTGTGTATGTGTGTGCATGTTAGTGTGCTTCTCACTCACGCACTTGTGCCATCACTTGTTCGAGGTCTTCATACCATCCTCACATCTTTCTGGATTGACATTAAAGGAGGTGCTACTCATCATTGAGCTACACCAAATTTTGGCACCGTTGCCGGGGATCGAGCTTTGAAGACGAGCGTGTGATGGTAAGACGTAGAGTTGAGGCGTTGGAGTCATAGGTATTTCCTTCACTTTTATCTATTTTCTTTTGTTTTCTTCACCATCTTCATTACCACCATTATCATCACCATCTTCCACCTCCATCTCCATCATCGCAAAAATTTCAGCTTTTTGGTCATATCACCACACCCGCACCATTTCCCTCATTTCACTTGTGAGAGAGCGAGAGAGCGTTTGTGTGCTTGTGCTTTTCTGTGTTTTTTGAGATTTTCTGTAGGAATCAGCATCCCTAGCAGCTGCACAAGCTTCAGCAGGTAAAAAATCTGACTGTGCAGGTCCCGAGGCATTGACCTCTATCAATCGCGACCGACAGAAAAAATGATCCTTTTGCTAAACAAAGTACATAATCATGATCTAGATGCCTAGAGCTTCCTAAATATGTGTTTAAAATTTTAAAACTCCTCTGTTTTCTGTCAATCGTGATTGACCTGTCAATCGCGATCGACAAACGACGACGGACACTTGCCGACGGCTCTGTCAATCGCGATCGACACCTCGATCGCGACCGACTGAGTCAACGACCAACTGACCACGATCGACTGAATTTGCGCGTGCCACATGTCAATCGTGATCGACCCATCAATCGTGACTGACAGCCACAACGGACCTATCAATCGTGACTGACCCAGTCAACGACTGTTTGACCACGATCGATAGACCCCTCGCGACAGACCTGTCAATCGTGATCGACACATCAATCACGACAGACAGAGTAAACAACCCTTTGACCACGATCGACTGAAAATCCGGGCCATGTGTCAAGATTAATTGGACAAGAAGTGACACCCTAAGGAAACTTAAAAAGAACAAGTGACTAATACAAAAAGAACTCAGCAACGAAAATTGTACTTGGGAAATTCGGGGAATTCTTCAATTGGGCTTATGAACCTTAGATCAGGACGACACCTAGGGAGAGATAGACAAAGTCTTAGGTCTTCAGAGGCTAGTGTCAATCATACTGCTAGGTCTTGGGCCCAGCAATTGAGCCATCATTCATACTACCCTAGCTCTGAGACTAGTGAGTCAGAGATGTCTCAAGGCATGGAGAGACCTGCAGGAAGTTCAGGAGTGCCATATTTACATAGGGTAGAAGGCCCCTACAAGATGCAACTTGAATACCTTAGGACCAACTGATTAGGTGCTAGCATCTATGAGGACGGCCTAGGAAGATCCGTGGTCCATATTAAAAACCCTGACCAACCCATTGGAATTGAACATCTTGCTGTCAAGTTTGAAAATGGAGCATACTTGGACAAAGAAGGAACCATATATGTAGTCACCAGTCACCCAGACAGGACAGATGAATTCGGGAATGTGATCCCAGAAACGAATATAGGTGACCTAGAGCAAGGCAACATGGGTGAAGAACCTAAAACCCCCCGAGGCAAATCAATGCTTACTAGAATTATCATGCCAGAGTGGATTCCCCAGGACAATAAGAGCATAGATCTGCTTCTCAATCGAGATACCGATGAAGTCTTCTGGAGGTATAAGCCTAATCAGCCTAATGAGGTAGGAATGATCACAATCTATGAGTTCAAAGATCCTGATAGCCCAGGCAAGGTGACCTATCTAGACAACACTTCAGAGAGGATCTTTGTGGTCACAGAACATGGTAGACATGCCTACACTTGGAAGGGGGAATTTATTTTTCCCCAACCAAGATCTAATGTCTCTTTTGGCCACCAAGGGGCTGGAACATCCCAAGCTCATGGCGCTCAAAGGGATAGAAGTAGAGATAGGCCAGAAGTGAGCTTTGCCAACCCAATAGGAAGAGAACGGAACAGAGACGAATAGAGAAGAAACAGAGAGAACTAGAGTTCCAAGGAACTTAAGAAATGCTTAGGATTTTCCCTTACCGAGACCTAGAGAGCACACGAGGACTTTGAGACCTACACAGCTAGTTAAGTCCATGAAGAACTACTTCGATGGCACTGGAGACCCTTATGATCATGTGGCCGAATTTAGACAAGTCTTGAGAGCTGAACAAGTGAAGGATCTATTCACGCAGTACAATGCCTTTGGTCTAACCCTTAGGAACACCGCTCTTACATGGTTTCAACCACTAAATGAGAGGCACTTCAGAAACATAGACCAACTTCTAGAGGCATTCATTATTGAATTCTCTAAGAGTGGCATAAGGCATAATACTTCCTCATTGATTCATAGCTTCAAGCAAACCCCTCAAGAGACGGTTAGACTTGTAGGAAGAAGGTTTAGGCAATATTTAGAGAGATGCCCTGTTTCTGAGTTACCCACACCAGCCAAACAAGTGGCTTTATTCCTAGATGGACTGCTAAGTACAAAGTTGAGATCATACGTGTACTTAAAGAACCTGAGAACCATAGAAGAGTGTGTATGCATGTGCATCGACATTGAGGATAACCTAGGGGAAGAATTGGAACTTTCAAAAATCTACAAAGATTTAGATAGTTCTACTAGCATCTCTTCCATGCAATCCACATCTATTGAGGAACTCGCTGAGAAAGTAGCTCAAAAACTAGGTGTCTCTAGCAAACAAATCCCAAGATTTGCCCCAGTTAAACGGTGTTATACTTGTGGAGGTGACCATATGGCGAGCTTATGTCCCATCATGGCTCAACCCCAAGCGAATCCCAGTAGCCAATACTGCACCATAGAACGGAGATACACTAATCACACGGCACAAGATTGCCCATACAATAAGCAAGCGGTTAGGCAACCCTACCCTCAACCATATCCACAATAGGGCAGATACCAGAACCAGTACCCACCACAACAGTATGCTAGGCCTCAACAAAACTACCAACCACAATATCAGGCCCAGCAAAGACCTCAACCATTGCTAGCCCAACAACCTCCTACCCCAGCCAACGTGATCCCAGTAAAATATGTAGCTGCAGAAGAGAACCTGAATAGAGCCATAGTGCCAGTAACACCATTGCTTTCTGAAAGTGATCCCAGTGACCATAGCTTTGATTCTACACATATTAATAGCCCCCAGGCTTACTACATGCAGTCTCCTGAGCATGGTGAATCCTACTATAGTGAAGAAGCAAGTGAACCTAGTTGGGATCCAGAATATGCAAACATCATGTACACAAATCCCAACACTAGACCTCAACCTAGGCAAGTAAGACCTCCATTCCCTAGAGGACCATGCTACAGATGTCAGGGAGATCACCTCATTTGTGATTGCCCAATGCCGGCACCTACACAACCCCACTCGGTAACAATCTAGGGCTTTTGTCAAGATTGCGGGAAGGAGCATCTCTTACAAGATTACCCAAAGAATCCCAATAATATGCCAAAAATAACTCCAATTAACGTTATTGGGTTAGTTGTAGACTCAACAGGAAGTGTCACTTCCACTGCACCAGTGCAAGTGGTCACTAGAGCCCAGGCTTTGCAGCAGAACCCAGGAGTAGGTCAAGAAAAGAGTGCAGAGGTTAGTGAAACTGAGAGCATAGCCAAGAAATGGTCGAGAGCCTGGAAGGATAGCCGAGAGAGAATGAAAAGACAATGGTCTAGAAAGATGAGCAACTTAGAAGAAAGCATAAGAGAAACAAAAGCCAAAATTGTTGAACTCACCTCTCAAACAAACTCTCACATACCACCACCACCCTCATTCCCATCACCATCTAACCCACCATCTGTCCACCTACCTCAGACCATCCCACCACCCCCTAGATTAGGATCAGTATTAGCTGACCCCACTCCTGAAGACATAGACATGATGCTTAAGGCATATCAAGCCAGAATCCAAGAAGGGCCAAATGTGATGGATCATGACAAGTGCTACCCTAGAGCTGACTTAGAGATAGAAAGAACCAAGCTTTGCACAAAAATGGTCGCGTTGGCTCAGACTATGTTTGAAGCCAGTCTCCTCTTCAACTACTCTGGCTCAGCTAAGGCACAATTGCACTTGGATGAACTACTAGAGAAGTTAGAGAGCATAATTTCTAGATCTGCCAAGGAAGAAAAAAACCAAGAACGAGAGGAGGCAAGTAAAAGAATAAGCATTCCCCCACAGGAAGCTTATGTGCCCAATTCCACTGAACCAGACACCTCTTCTTCTATGAATAGGTATTCACCAGAATTCTTGCGAGAGATTCAAGAAGAAAAATGGGCAAAAGAGAGTGAAGTCCCTCCTCCCTTTGAACTTGTGGATGACGCGCATGACCAATTCCCACAAGATATATTTATGGAGAGCAGGAGAGCACCCAATCCCAAGAGAGATTAGACTTGGAGTCCAATTCTTTACAGGAATTACCCCACTTCATAGGCCCATGGGAAGCTAAGTCTACTTGTATGAGAGCACCCACGGTCATGGTAAGAAACGAAGACTCAATCATACCTAGGAATACGGAGGTAGTGAAAAACACTAAAGTGCAGTGCAACCTCACTTTAGGAGAGCTACTCAAAGTTAGGCCAGAGTTATGGAAACATGTAGCTAACCAAGTGCCAGAAGTAGCGAAACCCCGTTCCCAGGTAGGTTCTCATAGAATAGTGCCAGAAATCTCTAGACAAGATAGGAGATATGAGTGAAGGTGAAGAAGGAAACACCTATCTTCCCATTACCCATTAGGGGTACACAACCAAGGCAATTCTAGACTCAGGTGCAGGAGTTGCTATTGCTACCACTTCCCTATGGAAGCGTTGGGGCAAGCCAGCACTCAGGCCGACGAGAATGAAATTGCAGATGGCCAATGGTCACATTGAAAGACCCTTAGGGTTGCTAGAAGGAATAACTCTCACTACATGTGGTGTAGAGTTCGAGCACACATTTGCTATCTGTGATTTTAGCAAGAACCATGCCTATGAGATGATTTTGGGACGACCATTTATGCGGTAGTTGCAGGTGGTACAAGATTGGGGAACCAATTCCTTGTACTTGCAACACTTAGGTGTCACGACCAACGTGAATCTCAAAGATTACTCTCATAGAGATGTCCCTCCTATCCAATGGAATCCCATCCATAGAGCTAAAGATGATACCGAGTCAGTGCATTCCATAGGATCAGGATCCTCATGGATGCATGAAGACATACACCTATGGATGTGTAAAGTAGCAGTAGAAGAAGAGAAGATAGAAAAAGCGAGAGAGGTAGGTGCAAAAGAAACCCATAGATCAATTCAAGACCCAGCCTATGCACCTATAGTATTTCCTGACGAAGAATTCGAGCCTCATGGTTGGGCAGAAATTTTAGCAACAATGGATGTAGCCATCAATGAAGAACAATGGACACCACACTGTGATGAGGATGGCTATGATATTTCAGTTTTCTCCATAGAGCCAATCATGGGAGATTCGGTTCTGGAAGAATGTGAACCTAGCCCTGATGCATTTGAGGATGCAAGTGACTCTGATCTAGATTCAATCATTATGGACCCACCTTTCGCATCAGATGAAGAATACTTCTATGAAGTACAAGTTCATCCTCAGAGATATGAAGAGCTAACAAATGACGTGAGGTTAACCACACAAGTGGCTGCCAAGAGTGAGGGCAAGAAGAGGAAGAAGAAAGAAGTCACACCAGAAGAAGAAGAATCCTTGTTCGAGGTCCCTGAAAATTTTAAGAAGTATGAAATAGATGATAGGAGAGTAATGGTAAGAATGCCTAAACGCGAGGCACAATCAGGAGAGGCCTATGACAACAAAGAAACCACCAAGAAAATAGTGGTAGCCATAGAAGAAGGAGAAGAGAGATGCACTTACATAGGACATGACCTGACGGAAGAAGAAGAGCAAGAATTGATTGCTTTGCTAAGAGAATACAGAGATGTATTTGCTTGGAGTTACAAGGACTTGAAGGGTGTTGACCCAGACATATGTTCACACACAATTCCCATGACCTCAGACGCAAAACCCTCTAAGCAAAAGCCATACACATATAACAATAACTATGCTGCTAAGATCAAGGAGGAGATAGATAGATTGGTAGAAGCCGGATTTATCTATGAAATTGAGCACACTGAGTGGGTATCCCCCATTGTAGTGGTGCCCAAGAATAATGGAAAGCTACGTGTATGCATTAACTTGAAGAAGGTTAATGCAGCCACAATTCAAGATAACTATCCACTTCCAATTACCGATCATCTATTAGAAAGAGTAGCAGGCAAGGAAGTATACAGCTTCCTTGATGGATTTTCGGGCTACAATCAAGTAGCCATTGCTCCAGAAGTTCAACATAAAACGGCTTTTGCCACAGAGTGGGGCATATTTTCCTTTAGGATAATGCCATTTGGACTTAACAATGCGCCTGCTACCTTCCAGAGATTGATGTGCCATGTATTTAAAGAATTCCTGAGGAAGAATTTAGAAGTCTACGTTGATGATCTTTGTGCGCATTCCAACATTAGACAAACACATATACCTGAGCTCAAGAAAATCTTTGACAAATGTAGAGAATATCAAGTCTGCTTGAACCCAGAAAAGTGTGTTTTCATGGTCAGGCAACGCAAGATTCTAGGACACATAGTGTCAAAGAATGGCATATCCACTGATGAAGAGAAAGTAAGAGCCATAGCAGAGTTACCTAGGCCAAAGAATGTCAAGGAAGTACAAGCTTTCATGGGGCATTGTGGTTATTACCGACGCTTTATACAGATGTACGCCATCATTGCCAAGCCTCTGTACGGACTTTTGACTAACTTTGAGTGGACTGATGAATGTGAAAACTCTTTCAACGAGCTCAAAAGAAGATTATGTTCAGCACCAATCTTGACCACACCAGATTGGAATAAGCCATTTCATGTTCACATGGATGCATCCAATTATGCTATTGGATGTGTGCTTGCACAACCTACTGGTGAAGGTAATATGGATCTTGCAATTGCCTATGCTAGTAGATAGTTAAATGTAGCTGAACGAAATTATACCACCACTGAACGAGAAGGATTAGGCATGGTGTATGCAGTTAAAAAGTTTAGACACTATTTGCTTGCAAATAAGTTTAAATTTTTTACTGATCATCAAGCATTGTTGTACTTGGTGAACAAGCCATGCAATACAGGTAGATTAGTAAGATGGTTTCTCTTACTGATGGAATACGACTTTGAGGTTGTGGTGAGGAAAGGGAAGACTCACTTGAGAGCAGACCATCTCTCTAGGCTCACATCAAGAGAGGCCCCATAAGGAGTATCAGATGACCTTCCTGATGCTTACTTGTTTAATTTGGAAGTGGTGCCTAGTTGGGCTAAGCCATTGGTGCCAGTATTGACATACGGGCCTAACCACCCAGTTATAAACACTCAAGATAGAGAGGTAGTAAAAGCCCAAAAGTACCATCATGGTAGGAAGTATGTACAAACAAACAGATCAAGGGATCTTGGCTTGTTGTGTGGAAGAAGATGAGTACACAAAATGGTTGCAATTAGCACATGTAGGTGCATTAGAGCAACACTACTCAAAGCAATAAACCCTACAGACATTAAGGAGACTCGGAGTACATTGGCCGACTATGGAAGCTGATGTCCATAAATTGTGCAAGGAATGCCCGATCTGCTGCACTAAACCACCTGTGGAACATGCCACTCTTTATCAAGTGTCCATAGTGCCAGATTGGAGTGAACCACTAGTAGCCTTCCTGAGGACGAAAACATTCCCACAAGATATGACATGGGCCAGACAAAGAAGTCTAGAACAAGAAGCCCTAGATTACTCACTCATTGGTGATAATCTATACAAGCGTGGTAAAGATGGTTATCTCAAATTATGTGTCCATGAGAGTGAATATCTTAAGATCTTGGAAACTGCTCACCAGGGTGTAGCAGGAGGGCACTTTGGACCAGATCGGGTGATCAAGGCAATCCTATTTGCAGGACTTTGGTGGCCAACTCTTCACATGGATGCACATACCTATGTGAAGCGGTGTGATGTCTGTGAGCGAACTCAGTATCCTATACGCAAAGATGAGATGCCTTTGAAACCTATGATGGGTGGACGTGCATTCTCTAAGTGGGGAATAGACTTTGTTGGTCATATTAATCCCCCTTTATTGTAGAGGATTTGTATGTCCCTCTGGACTCTGAAGACACTCTTATGTCATTTTGTGATGCTATATATGGATGGGAAGATTGGCATCGACTTGAGTTATGTTCAAAGCATGAGTAAGGGTTCACATGCTGAATATATCATTGTGGCCACAGACTATCTAACCAAGTGGGTAGAAGTGAAAGCTACCACGAAGAACGATGCTCAAACGACAGCTAAGTTCTTATTTGAAAATGTATTCACAAGATACGGGCTACCTATAGAGCTAGTCAGTGATAGAGGGACTCACTTCTTGAATGAAGTTATTGAAAATCTGCTCCAAGAATTCTTGGTTATACACAAGAAGTCTGCCCCCTATCATCCACAAGCTAATGGGCAAGCTGAAAGCACAAATAAGATTCTATGCAATGTGCTGACTAAATTGGTGAATAATAAACGCTCTGATTGGGACAAACAGCTACACCATGTTGTTTGGGCATACCGAGTTGCCTATAAAACGGTACTCCAAGCTACACCCTTTCAGATGGTATTTGGCCAAAATGCGGTGCTACCTTTGGACTTCTTGATTCCTACATTGAGAATAGCACAAGAGCATGAGTGGACGGGCCATGAGCTCTCCTCTAGGATTTTTTACCTTGAGCGATTAGGAGAAACAAGACTGAGGGTTGCCATAGGAATATATGCAGATAACAAACGACAGAAGGCGTACTTTGATGCCCATGTTAAGGATAAAGGATTGAAGGCCGGAGACTTAGTTTTGGTGTATACCCTAAAACAACATGCGAGAAAATTAGAGAAGAGAGGCTATGGACCTATGATCATAAATAGGATCTCGACTAGTGGAGCTATCCAATTAGCCACACTCGAAGGTGATATTCTCTCTAGCTACATAAGCGGATGAAGAGTCAAGTTATATCAGGAACCTCTCATTGAGGAAATGCTCAATCGACTCAACACTACCAAGAAACGTAAAGAAGAGGAAAAATGAGTTCGAGAAGAAGCACAGGCAGAAGCCTTGGAACGCATCCGAAAAATGAAGATGAGAAGACAAGGACGAGATCAGCCTAGGAAAGATGACTATGCAGACCCAGGATATCATATGGCTATGTGTGAAGTCTCAAGTGTAAGCCCCCATAGAATAGTTGACCGACGTCCTTTTTTAACCTTGGAGATAGGACAAGGAAAGAGTGCAAGGACTGTATGGGCCTTGATTGACTCAGGTGCAGCCACTAGTGCTGTTAAACTTTCTTACTGTCGAGAGTTGAAATTAAAATGTCAATCCTATAGAAGCATATTTCATAGGATTGGGAGGTGTGGAAACCCCTTGCATGGGCGAGGCAGAACTTCCCCTCTACATTTGAGATGTTCTAATGACAGTTAAAGTACTAGTGTGTCAAGATGAGGATCTCACTGAACCTCTTGTCTTGGGTCAAGACTGGATCTATGATCATGCAGTCAACCTAAACCTAAGAAGTGGACTTCTTCAGGTATGGGTGAATCAGAGTCGAATTACAGTTGAGTTAGACAATGGAGCACTCAAGGAACTAGGGAAGGCACACACTCCTGGTCCTTCCAGGAGTACACATGAAGATGACCATGCTATTCTTGTCCAAAACTATGTGATGCACAGGGGTGATTATTGCAACACAGAAGTCAAGGATGCAATGGAGCTCCCTTCTTTTCCAAAGGCCATCGGGATGCAGCAACCAAAGACAGATAAAAGACAGAAGAAGCAGACGACTTATGCTCGAAGCCAAAAGAAAATACGAAGCACGGTATCTCAACCATCAAACCAAGTGTGGGTGCGGAGAGGCGAGCATTATATTACGGTCAAGCCACAACAACTAGCTCAACTTCCTATTAGTGATCAACGACATGATACTAATAAGAAGACTTCCAAAAATTCTTCTGTGAAAGTGAAATCTATCTGGGTACCCAAGAAGTCGATGAAGGCTGGCCCACAATCAAGAAAAATTTGGGTGCCTAAGGCTTGCTTGTGGGCTCACTAGTCACACACAAATCGCACCATGTACAATAGGGTTCACTCACTCAAAGAGCCGATGCCCACTCTCATTCAATACACACATTTACACATGAGCACGAGCGGAATCACTTGCAAATGGGCCCCTATGAAGCCTCACTTCCAAGCAGACACCCTCATAAAGCCCTCCAGAGTCTCCACAAAAACCAAAACATAAATTCATTCACTGTGTTTGGCAGCCCAAAGCTTGTAATAAACCCCCTGATCCCATTTGTACATTCATCTCCACCTACTAATTGCATCATTCTCACACTGCATCTTTTCACTTAGCTCATAGGACTAACAACACACACAATCATCGAGCACTCACTGATCGACTAACTCATCATTCACCTCATGTTAATGTTGTAATGGGGACAAAAATTGTTCTATCTTGTCCTTTACAATGTTAACGCATGCTTCTATATTCTCAGAGAACTAGCACGCAAGTTGTAACATGGCAGAAACTAGAGGCACCAGTTCCCAGGTAGGGTCTAGCGCCCAAATAGTGGACATTGAAACCCTCAAGCAAGGGGAGCCACCACCACACCAGAAGTGACCCCTCCACAAACGCGACATGTCCGACCATTTACCATTCGCCTACCCAGACCAAGTGCAGAAGGACCCAATCTGGTGTTCCCTCCGATTCCATCGGACTTGGAGTTCCCACAAGGCTACACCCTAGCTGATTTGACAGATGAAGAAATTGCCCGCATGACCAATGAGTCTAACCTAGAGACAGAAGCAAAGCAGACCCAAGGACCACAACCCACTACTACAACTTCAGCCCCAACCGAACCAGAAGTACTAGAAGTAGAAGAGGATGAAGAAAAGACAGAAGAAGAAGAAGCAAACGAGGAGTATGATCAAGAATATGACGGACTTTCAGAACTAGCAAGTGCCCCAGCATACTCGGCCCAAATAAAAAGATTGTATGAAACCATGAAGCGAGTCCAAGAACAACACAAACTGTCGCTCGCGACAGGAAAGGTGCTCATGAGCCAAATGTTAGCCGAGGAAGGTGTGGATGACGTGTTTATTGAATCAATGAACCTGCACGCAGACGCGGTAGGCTTAGATGAAGCCGTTCATGCAGCCATGGCTTATATTCATCGCTTTGAGAAATGAGTGCCTACCCGCCCCATGTGATCCGGCAAGCAAATTCACATCAATGTATCAGAACCAGGAGATAACACACAAACAGAAGAACATCAGGTGGAACCACTCTCACCACACCCCTCACCTCTCACTACACAACTCACTTCACCACATGGCACTACCACCCCCACTTCCACCATTACCACATATATCATGGGAATTCCTCTCTCTCCCGACATCCAATTCGGAGGAGTTACCATGCCCAGCTTCACAACTCTATTCACGAACATCACATCCACCCCACCCACTGTCCCCATCTACACAGTCACACACACGTTTGACACCATGGAAACATCACCAGCCACAGCACCACTCCCTCCCCCCACGCAGCCTCAATCTCCCATACCCCCTCCACCCACCTCACCACTTGACTCCACATCATTCACAACTCCCTTTCCCTTCCCCATTCCCCCTGCATCCTCTCCTTTCCCTGCATTCTTTAATGTAAATAATGTGTTTTCGACGTTACATCAATGTGTGTACCAACTATAGAGTGAGCATCAAGCCCTCAATGACCGTCATCGCCAACTAACTACGAATCATCAACAACTACAGAGGCCGCTTACAACTACAGAAGACGAAAACGCAGACCTCAATCATCACTATACCACACTCGAGCAGGCCTATCAAACCCTCCTGGAGACACCCCAACCATCACAATTGCCAGGCGTCAAACAACTAGAGGCTTTACTTGAAGTCTACCAAGCAGATAATCTAAGAGTCCGACGTAATTTGACCCTACTCAGAAAACACATGGCTATCGCCCTTGAAGAGAACAAGCGTCTACAGAAGCAAAACGAAGAAAACCTAAAAGCCGCAATGGAAGGATCCCCCCACGAGATCGACCCAGAACAGTTTAAAGCAGTTCCCTCAGATACAATGAAGACAATCCTGGAAAGCTATGCTGATCTATTAGAAGCACATGATGATTTGGAAAAGGAACAGGATGCACTACGCCACCAGCTTAGGGAACAGGAGGAACAACCCAAGGTCATAGAGACAACCTCGACTTCAGAGGAGGTAAAGGCATTAACGGAGCAGGTGGCAGAATTGCAGAAGAAGTTACTGGAATATGAAAGACAACCCTCTCCAGTTATAGAACTAGAGCCAGATGAATTGGTACCCATTGAGATGGATGAGTCATATGAGGAACCATATGTTCCTATGCCGATGCCAGGAGGTCAGCAAACCTCGGAAGGAATGGACACCCTAGAAGTCGAAGCACCCGAATGGCTTCAGACACTCGAAAAGACAGCTAAAACCCATGAAGATCGAGTGGCAGTCCAAATCCAATCAATGGCTAAATTGGAAGACACTATCATAAAGTCAGAATATTTCCGAAGTATGTCTCATCACAGATGGATAGGCACCAACGATGATCAGTATGTGCCATATTGTGTACTCTTGGCAGACTACAATGCAGAGATTAAACAACGATGTGGCAAGGCTCCAACCTTTGCCACACAATTCGGCCCTGATGATATTCTGGAGAGTGCTAAAAAAGGATCCATTCATCAACCCACCTGGCGGATACGACTCTTAGAAACCTACCCTGAAATGGTTCGTACCTGGAACAACATGCCTCTATTTATCAAATACAACCCTTGTTATGTTCCAGTCCTCCGAAGACGCACGTGGCCCGAGTTTACCATTGCTGTAAAGAACGTCAAAGGCTGTGCAAAGTGGTTAAATTATGTCTATCTAGCACCTCCTCAAGGACCTCCCACCGTTGCTTATATGATCTCTACAATCCGTCACTAGAGCATTCGACTACGGAACACCCCTGATGTGATGGCACAAATGTGCATGAAAATCTTTGAATTAATGCTGATCACATTCAGGACATTCAAGAACATCAAGGACCCCATTTCTCAAGAGTTGGCTTCACTGCAGGCAACCAAGACCTGGTATATGACATGAGCACTACCCCCTCAATAAAGGTAGTATATGCCTGGCACGCAAGAATAAAAGACCTCCCAGCATGCTTCAAGCAGACCTTTGAGGAGATGTTCATCACAGGGTTCTGGGAATATCACTCAAAAATATTTGTACCCAAGCCCTCACATCTCCTCCAACTATTCGTTGTGGAGAGGACCATCCACTCAGATCAATTGCGGGTGCCACATCCAGACGTCCCAAGTCGAGTGAATTGGGATGCATTGTTAACAGACCTAGCACCGGGGCTACGACTAGAAGAACACCACCTTGCTTCAGATGTGGTTCAATACTATGTCCAACGCTCAGCTAGACAAGGGTCTGTCAGAGACGACAGATGCGAGAGAGGGGGGGGGTGTTGGCAGCAATCAAGGCACCGAAGGACTCACAAGACAAGGAAGCCAAAGAAGGGAGCCAGAGCGGAGAGAAGGCACAAGCAGACTAAGCAATCAATGAAGATCTGGCAAGTAGGCCATTCAAATTTTTCCAAAACAACATCTTCATAACAGTGATTCTCATCACTACAAATCATTGTAAATACCATTTCACCTTTTTGTAACTCCATTTTGTGCAAGCCGAGGAGTCCTCGAGCTTGAGGAGTATTAGAAGTAGCATCGTACCAATTTTCATAATTTTTAGACTTCATTTGAGCCTCAAAATAGGCCCTAGAACCTAATTTTTAACTAGGCCGAACACTAGGTCTAGACAGGGCCAAAAGCTAGTCAAAAACTATAAATAGAGCTAGAGAGCTCATTTTTGAGGTTAACTTGTAATAGATTTGAACTTGTATGAGCATTTTGGAAGTAATAAAAGAGAACTCCATTGTCTTTCTCTTTGTCTTGCCGTGTGTGCACGTGTGTGTGTATGTGTGTGCATGTTAGTGTGCTTCTCACTCACGCACTTGTGCCATCACTTGTTCGAGGTATTCATACCATCCTCACGTCTTCCTGGATTGACATTAAAGGAGGTGCTACTCATCATTGAGCTACACCAGCGAAAATTAGCACTCTGTGGTAGGCAGATCTCTAGTGAAGACATGGCCATTAGACTTCTCAACAAATTACCTAAGTCATATGAGACATTTGTCACAACTTTGTATAATCGCGGCCAAGTCTTATCTTGGGAAGAGGTTCGTCGACTTTTGCTCCTCCACGACTCGCGAGCCAAATCAACTTCCTCACAAGAGTCAGCCATGAAAGCCAAAGGCCCATTCAATAAGGGCAAAACCACAAGTCATCAGGCTAGCAATGGATCTAAGCAAGGGTCGCAGAATTCCTCGAAGAAGTTCACCTGTAATTTCTGTGGCAAAACAGGCCACTTAGAAAAGTTTTTCTACAAAAAGAAACAATCATCGAAGGCTTATACGTCTTGGCAAGTATCCAAAGGCTCCCAACATAGATCCCACTGCTCGAGTGAGGAACTTTTCATCTCCACAGAAGCCAAAGCACTAGTGACTTCAAGCTCCCCACATGAGTGGATCTTTGATAGCGGAGCTACCTCCCATATGTGCAAAGACAAGGACTCCTTTCAGGAACTCGAAGAGCACACGAGAGAAGTCTATCTTTGCAACAACAAAAGTTTACCCATCAAAGGCAAAGGGAAAGCTCAAATTTCCAACCATCAGGGGGAATGCAAGTCTTTATCCAATGTTCTTTTTGTTCCAAATTTATGCATGAATCTACTTTCCATCAAGGCCATTACAGACCAAGATAAACAAGTATGGTTTGATAACACCTCAGTTAAGGTAGTTGATCCCCATACAAAGAATGTCATTGCTCAAGGTATTGAGGAAAAGGGCCTCTACAAGCTATCATGCTTTGTATCCAAAGAATCAAACTCAAGTTTGTGGCACCAAAGATTCGGCCACACTTCATACTTATCAAAAATCTCTTCCTCCCAACTTGTGAAGGGATTGCCAAAGATAGGGCAACTTACTGATGTCTGCCAAGCTTGCACCCAAGGCAAGCAACACAGGGCCCGAGTTCCCAAGGAAGCTTCAACACGAGTGAGAAACCCACTTGCCCTTATCCACATGGACTTATGTGGACCTATGAACACCCCTTGAGTGGATCCCTCTACTTTTATCTTCTAGTAGATGACCACTCTCGCTTTATCTGGGTGTACTTTTTGAAGTCAAAGTCAGACACATTCTCTAAGTTTCAAGCTTGGATCAAGGAAGTTGAGAATGAAGCTTCAACTAAAGTTAAAACCAGCAGATCCGATGGAGGTGGTGAGTTTATCAATCATGACTTTGATAACTTTCTCACCCAGAAAGCAATCAAAAGACAAGTCACTCAGCCTCATACTCCATCCCAGAATGGAGTCACTGAAAGGAAGATACGCAGTGTGATGGAAATGGCACAAACAATGCTTCATCACAAGGATCTACCCTACATGTTTTGGGCAGAAGTTGTGCATACTACCGTTCACATTCTTAGTCGAGGCTTTACAAGTGCTTTACACAACAAAACACCCTTCGAAGCCTACTATGGCAGAAAACCAAATGTGAACTACTTTCGAGTCTTTGGTAGTGAAGCCTTTGTCCATGTACCAAAAGAAGATAGAAACAAGTTACAATCAAAGTCCAAGAAACACATATTCATAGGCTACAGTGACCAATCAAAGGCATACCGTCTTTATGATATGGAAAACCACTCCATCACCATTTTGAAGGATGTGATCTTTAATGAAGCTTCCTCATACTCAAGAAAAGATTCAAGTACAAGTCTTAGTCCACCTATCTATACTTCAGAGGGGGACTCAGTATTTCCAAGACCCAACTCAGAAGCAAGTACTTCACAACAACCACGCCGATCTCAAAGGCTTCTTGATAGGCAAAAATGCGAACAAAGTCATTATGTTAATTATGCTCTAATGCACTAAATTCAGCAAATTCCAGAGCCATCTAACTACAAAGAAGCTCAAGGCCAACCAGAATCGGAAATAGCTATGAAAGAAGAACTCAATGCAATAGCAAAGAACCAGACTTGGACATTAGTTCCCAAACCAACCAACCATCAAGTCATAGGAGTCCAGTGGATATACAAAGTCAAATACAAGTCTGATGGCACTCTAGATAAATATAAGGCAGGATTAGTAGCTAAGGAATACAAGCAACAACATGGCATTGACTATGAAGAAACCTTTGCCCCTACTGCAAGATTCACAACCATAAGAATCGTCTTAGCACTAAGTGCTCACTTTAAGTGGCCCATTTACCAGCTGGACGTCAAAAGTGCATTCCTCAATGGTGATCTTCAAGAAGAAGTATATGTAGAACAACCTTAAGGCTTCAAGATCAAAGGAAAATAAGATCAAGTCTACAAACTTCACAAGGCACTTTACGGACTCAAGCAAGCTCCCAGGGCCTGGTATGAAAAGATTCACAAGTTCTTTGAAGACAAGGGCTTTCACAGAAGCAATGCTGATGCTAATCTCTACATCTATCAAAAGGAATCTTTAGTAGCCATCATCATTCTCTATGTAGATGACTTGATCTTGAGAGGCTCAGACAAAGAATGCATCCAGTTCATCATGACACAGCTTCACCTTGAGTACTCTATGACAGATCTTGGATTACTTCACTACTTCTTAGGCATGGAAGTTTGGCAAACAAAAGAAGGTATATTCCTATCTCAGAAGAAGTACTGCTCTGACTTACTTTCCAGATATAACATGGACCAGTGTCACTCAGTATCTACACCACTTGATCCAAACATCAAGCTTACACTGGAGGATTCATCATCACTTGTGGATGTGCATACCTATCGACAGCTTGTTGGCTCATTACTCTATCTTGCCAACACTAGACCAGATATTGCTTATGCAGTTGGTATACTCAGTCAATTTGCACATCAGCCTCGTAAGACTCATTGGGATGCTGCTCAGAGACTACTTCGTTACCTTGCCGTCACCCGACATCATGGTCTTTGGTACAGAGGGGGCATCGAACTCGCAGGGTATTCCGACTCAGATTGGGCTGGTGATCCTGATTCTCGACGGTCTACTTCTGGGTATATGTTCTTGCTTGGCTCAGGACCTATCTCTTGGGCAAGTAAGAAGCAGCCTACAGTCACTCTATCATCTACCGAGGATGAGTACCGAGCATCCAGCTTTGCAGCATGTGAGGCCATCTGGCTTCGGCCTTCATTATCTGACATTGGTGTTTGGCAGGATACTCCGACATGTCTTCGCACGGACAGCCAGTCAGCCTTGGCCATCGCCAAGAATCTAGTGTTCCACGCTCGGTCGAAGCACATCGAGATCCAGTACCACTTCATCCGCGAGAAGCTCATATCTCAGGAGATTACTTTGGAGCAGTGTACCTCTCAGGAGAACCTGGCGGACATGTTCACGAAGGTTCTACCTCCGGTCCCGCTTCAGTGCTTGGTGGACCTCTGCAACATTCAGTCGCTCCAAAATGGAGCTGTAGAGGGGGTGTTGACGACATGATTGCTTCTACTTCACCTACATTTGTATCCGCATGAGTGCATCTCCATTTTGTATCCAGGAGGCACTCCATTTCTAGTCTATTTCCATTTTATATTGTATTCCCTTTGTATTTGGGTACCTTGCCATGTGCTTCTACCAGTTGTATTCATTCTCCTTTTAGGAGACTTATCCCACATATGATGTACTTTTGAGAGCCCCTCCCAAATCTATATAAGGAGGGCCTCTCCCCTCATTTGTACTTGGTTAGAAGCTTGAGGAGCTACTCCATGCTCTTGGCAAGCTCATTTCTAACCCACATGAGTTTACCCATTTCATGGTCTACTCATTTTGTGTCTCACACATTCCTTGTTTTGTGAGAGTACTTTACTTTTCATTTTGCTTCCGCATGCGTACTCTCTACACTTAATAGGTGTCCCACCAAAGCATTGCAGTTTATCACTCCATATGAGGCTTGGAATGGTTGCAATCCATCTGTTGCTCATCTGCATGTCTTTGTTTGTCTAGCATATGCATTAGTGCTTGAACAATAGTAGAGAAAATTGGATGATAAAGTAGTAGAAATGTATTTTTGTTAGGTACAATTATGAAAGCAAAGGCTATCTCCTGTATCATCCACATAACACATTTTTCTCAGTCGTGATGTTATTTTTGTGGAATATGTAATTCATCCATTACTTTCATGTACTAAGGAGACATCAGTTACCTCAAAAGATGTGTATGACATTTAGCTGCCTCTTTTTACAAGTGTTGGTCCAAATGGGGCAATTTCTGAGCCTTTATATGTTTCACATGTTGATGTAGATCATTCCATTTTTTATGTGTATTTACATGATGCACTTGTTGATGAGAGGGTTGATATAGAGGAGGCAAAAACTATGCCTAAATGGTTGGTGTAGACTTTGTGAGATAGCAAATTAGATGCACTTTTGTGATATGGTATTCTTTCAGTTTCTCATAGTGCTCCTTTTGCATCACATTGCTATGCTATGGTTGACTTTAGTCTTCGTGATGAGAATGAGCCTATTTGTTTTGATGAAGCACAAAATTCAAAAAATTGGATGGCTGCCATGCATTCAGAATATGATGCTATTATGAAGAATGGTACTTGGTCTTTATGTGATTTGCCTCTAGGCAAAAAGGCCATTGGCACTAAATGGGTATACAAGCTAAAATGTAAGCTTGATAGAACAATTGGCTAAGCTTGTTGCAAAAGGTTATGCTCAAGAAAGAAGCATTGATTTTGATGAGACTTTTGCACCCACGTGCCGAAAGACTACCGTTCATAACATTTGTGCACTTGCAGCTCATCATGGTTGGAATGTAAATGATTTGGACATTAAAGCTGTATTTTTGAATGATGATTTACATGAAGAAGTATATGTATTTCAGTCCCATGGTTTTGTGTAGACTAGCATGAAAACAAACTGTGTAGGCTGAAAAAGGAATTATATGGTTTGAAGCAAGCACCACATACTTGGTATGAAAAGATACATGCCTACTTGATCGCACATGGTTTTGAGAACAGTCCAATTGAGAGCACGTTATATGTTAAGCATGCAAATGATGTGCTTTAGATCATTTTTGTCTATGTTGATGACATTCTGCTCACTGGTCCCAATGAGAAGCATATTTTTTATTTTAAGGCTGTTTTGCATGCCTCTTTTGAAATGTCAGATTTGGGGCATTTGCATCATCATTTGGGCATTCTGTTTATGCAAGTTGATGGTGGAATAGCTTTGTTTCAAACAAAATATATTGAAACATTATTATAGCATTTTGGCCTTGAAGAATGCAAACCTATTGCCACTCCTATGGAAAGAGGTTTATGATTGAGTCTTCATGATGTTGGAGATGCATTTGATGTTGTTCTCTATGAGGAGGCTGTTGGATGCTCAATTTACTTATGCATAACTCGAACTGATATTCAGTTTGCTATCTCTCAGATGAGCAGGTTTATACATTGCCCAGGTTTCAAGCATTGGCACGCAACGAAGTGCACCTTTTGCTAATTGATTGGTACTCGACTACTTGGCTTGTTTTATCCCAAGCCTACAGGGATCATTACTTTTAGATTTACATGCGCTTTTTGACTCTGATTGGGCTAGTTGCTATGACACATATACGTCAATGGTTTTTACTTCATGCTTGGTAGCTCATGCATATCTTGGTTGAGCAAGACGAAGCCTATTGTGGCCACTTCTAGTTGTGCGGCTGAGTATAGGTTAGCTTTCACAGTGATTGTTGAGAGTGTTTGTGTGGCTCAGATGCCTTTTGGCTGATTTGGGTGTTGGTCAATCTTCTACCACCACCATCTTCATTGACAGTTAGAGTGCATTGGAAGTTGCAAGGAACCCTTTGTTCTAGGCTCACACTAAGCACATTCAAGTGCACTATCATTATGTCAAGGAGAGGTTGTCTCCTAAAGACATCAGTTTGGCGTATGTGACCACATTGGTGAACGTTGCACACCTTTTCACAAAGGCTCTATCTAGGGAGAACTTTGAAGCTTTCCACGAAGCTTTGGGCTTACTTCCTTTTGTAGATTGATCTTTTTCCACATAGCTTGGCACTTCCTTATACATGAGTGCTAGATCCTTGTTCGCGCCATCTCTTCTGGGGGGATTTGTCGATATATTTTAGTAGTGATGTGTATGAACACACTTAGGACTGCTGGGCACTAGTTTTCTCTCTTTAGGAGGTTTTTTCCCCCAGTTTGTATATATGACTATAAACCTAAAGGGTTACTTATCTTTGCACATTCACTTGGTAATATACTCAGTATTGTTTGTTGTATTACCCTTTCTTCTTGAGTGGCATTGGACTACTTGGATTGTTTTATCCCAAGGGGGATCATTCTTGCCAAATTTACATGCTTTTTTTGGCTCAAATTGGGCTAGTTGCTATGACACTCATGTATCCACCAATGGTTTTTGCTTTAGGCTTGGTAGATCATGTATATCTTGGTTGAGGAAGAAGGATTCTATTTTGGCCACTTCTAGTTGTGAGGTTGAGTATAGGGAAGCTTTTAGAGCGACCATTGAGTGTGTGTTGCTGAGATGCCTTTTGGCTGATTTGGGTCTTGGTCCATCTTCTACTAGCACCATCTTCATTGACAATAGTGCATTGGTAGTTGCAAGGAACCTTGTGTTCCATGCTTACACAAAGCACTTCGAGGTGTCGTATCATTATGTCAAGGAGAGGTTCTTTGTTGGAGATATCGATTTGGCTTATGTACCCATATAGGATAATGTTGCATACCTTTTCACAAAGTCTTTGCCTAGGAAAAGTTTGAAGCTTTTTGCATAGCTTTGTGCTTACTTTGTTTTGTGTTTTTATCTCTCTCCACATAGCTTGGTGCTTCCTCATTCATGAATTCCAGCTCCTTGTTCACTCATAGGGAGGATTTGTTGATATACTTTTGTAATGATATTTGTGAACACATAGGAATGGTAGGTCACTTTTTTCCCTCCTTAAGAATTTTTTTCCCTTTGGTTTATATATATGCCTATAATATGAACGGAACATTTATCTTTGTGCATTCACTTGGTAATACATTGTGTATTTTGTTGTGCTCCAAAATTCTTCTTCTTCCTATGTTGTTCATGTGCTTCTACATACCTTGAAAGCCAACAAGAAGAATATGAAAACCAAGAGTTGAATAGAAAGTGGTTGTCACTATTGAAGATGATGAAGAAAAGTGCACCTATATAGAAAGTAGCATACCAAAAAAGAAAGAGGTTTACTTGAAACAATTGTTTCAACTTTATAGAGAGGAGTTTGCATGGTCTTACAAGGACTTAAAGGGCATGAACATTAGATTTGTGTCCCTAGGATACCAATGGCACTAGATGAAAAACTCGTAAAATAGAGGCCATTTACCTATAATGATTTATATTTGGTTAAAATCAAATAAGAGATGGAAAAAATCTTAGAGGTGGGATTTATCTATGAAATTCATCACATCAAATGGGTGTGACCTATTGTGGTCATGCCCAAAATGAATTATAAGCTAAGAGTGTGCATCAATTTGAAGAAAATCACTACAACCACAATTAGGGATAATTATCCACTACCCATCAATGGCAATGTCTTGAAATGGGTAGCATGCAAAGATGTGTATAATTATTTAGATGAATTCTTAGGCTGCAATTAAGTCAAGAATGCACCTAGAGATCAACAAAAAAATGTCTTTATTACAAAATGGGGAATGTGCACATTTAAGGTAATGCCATTTGGTTTAATGAATTCCCCTACATCTTTTCAAAGCTTGATATGTCATGTTGGGTGGTTGGGCCTTTCTCCTCTTGAGGCGGGGGCGAGGGTTCAACCCCCACCGGCAACATGTAAGGGACACGTTATCATGGAAACCTTGTATCTTGTGGCTAATGTGCCACCGTTTGTCCTGCTTCATGATAGTTGTGACCGCAGTCTAACCTAGCTATGTAAACCCCTGTTCTTGTGGGATAAGGGGGGTCCCATGGGTACTATGCCCTTCCTTGTACGGTTGCAATTTCAAAGTTAAAGCCTAGAGGAGTAGGCCTCAGCTGAACCTCCATTTAAAAAAAAAAAAGCTTGATATGTCATGTTTCCAAAGAATTTCTTAGAAAATCTTTGGAAGTCTTCATGGATGAATTACGTTCATATTTCTGAAAAAGACTTGAACACATCCCTATGCTGATCAAATTATTTTCAAAATATAGAAAATATAGATTCTATTTGAGATCTTAGCTACACATCTTCATGGTCAAACAAGGAAAGATTTTATGGTATATAATCTAAAAAAAGGGGATATTTTTTTATGAAGACTGAATCAAAGCTATTTTCAATTTGGAAAAGCCTAAGAATGTGAACAAAGTTCAAAATTTCAAGGGTCATTATGGATACTATAGAAGATTTTTTTTTTTAATCTTAAACACAATCTTGTCATAACTCCCATCTTAAAGATGCAAGATTGGAATACAATATTTAACGTTCATTTTGATGAATCTAACTATGAATTTGGATGCAATTTATCAAAACATATTGATGAAGGAAAACTACACTTTCCTATTGCATATGCTGGTAGGTAACTCAATAGCACATACCATGAATGAATGAAAAGGTTAGGAATGATATATTCAATCAAGAAATTTGGACATATTCACTTTCCAAATAAGTTTAACTTTTTTGTCAATAATCGAACCCTTTTATGATTGTTATTATTCATGGAGTTTGATCTTGAAGTAGTAATCAACAAAGGTAATAGGAGTATGTGATGATCACCTCTGTAGATTGATGAGCTTCTCTCTTATGAAATGATAATGGATCTCTATGTGCTTGCTTCTTGCATGGAACATTGGGTTGTCATCTACATGAATACTTGAAATTTTGTCTCCAAATAACGTGAACTCCTTGACCTACACATCCAAGTTTTTAGATAGATTGAGAAACATTATTTCACATGTATCAAGTGCTAAGGCTTTGTATTATTCTTTAGTAGATGATTGTGCAACAATAGGTTGCTTCTTGGACATCAATGAGACAACTCTTAACCCTAGCATGAAGACATAGCTTGATGTACTCCTTGTGTGATCCTTTGAACCAACCCAATCGGTGTCACTAAATCCCTTAGGTTATAGTTCATCTCCATAAGGGTAGAATAACCCTTGGTTTATTGTGTTCTTGAGGTAAGCATTCTCTTGAGAACATTCAAGTGAACATAAGCTGGTATATTTAGAAACTGAGATAGTGCTCTTATAACATAAGAAAAATTAATTTTTATGATTGTTTCATAGTTTAGACGTCAAACTATGCCTCTATATGTTATAATGTCTTCAAGTGGTTGCCCTTAACCTGCACATAAGATTGTGTTTGGATCAAAAGGTTGTGTGAGTGGCTTACAACCACTCATACCATACTTATAGAACACATCTAGCAAATATGCTTTTGTGCTACGTAAACACACTTTTTTACATAGATTAATTCAATCCCTAGATGTTATTTGAGTATTCCAAGATAAGAGATCTTTTATTCCTTCCCAAGATTGGTCTTGATAAATTTGATACTTGCAATATCACTTTGTGTTATGATTAGGTCATCTACGTATCTAGATATATAGACAACTATGTTTCCTTCTCTCTTTAGGTACAAAGAAGGGTCTACATCACTTCTTGATATCCACACCTGCATAATTATTTTACAAGCATTTGATTCCAAGCCCTAGATTTTTGCTTGAGACCATACAATGCTTCTCTAACCTTACATACATAATTTCTACGCTTAGGGTTCTTATACCCAAGAGGTTGAGACATGTAGATTGTTTAATACAAATCACCATTACGAAAATCATCCTTTACATACAATAAATAAATGGGCCACCTTCTAGATGTGGATACTCTAATGATAGCCCTCACTTTGGTAATCTTTGCAACAAGGTTGAAGGTTTTCATATTCTATCCCATATGATTGGGCAAAACCCTTTGCCACAAGCCTTTCCTTGTACCTGCAAATGGAACAATCATCATTTCTTTTAACCTTGTACATCCATTTGTTGCCAATAACCTCCAATCCTTCTTGATTTTCTACGAGGCTCCAAGTTTTGTTGTCCTCAAGTGTGTTGTACTCAGACTTATCCTTTCTCTCTTTCAACTCATTTTGTGTGGGTGTGTCCCTTCGAGTTTCTTGTTTCTTGATCCCTTGGTCTTGCAAGAACTTACAAAAAGCGTTAGAGAAATACTCTCCCCCTCCCTTCCACCTTTGGTTTTTTGATGTAGCATCTTGATGCCTTTACTTCTTGAGCCTTGGACCTTCTAAACATGTCAAACACATCTTATTCTTGTTTGATGCAATACAACCAAATCTTCCCTAAGTAGTCATCTATAATTGTCACAAAATATCTACAACCTAGAAGAGAGATGTAATGTCCTCTTTGTCATAGTCCAAGGGCACACACAATAAGATGAATTAAGTAGTCATTGAGCGATGATTTGGTAGGTATGAAGACTTGCTCTTGATTAGATAAAAGCACATGCACCTACAAGAAGATCAAGGCAAGTGCACACATGGGCACAAACATGCACATACACACACTCATGAGTAGGAAAGAGGATCATGCTCCAAGAAGCTCATTGTATTGCAAAGTCTAAGTACAAAGCTCACAAATAGCTCTCTAAGCTCAATCAAAACAAATAACCCTAACAAATGAGAGCTCTTTCAGTTATGTGGACTTTTTAAGAGCTTTGTCTATACTAGAGTGTTTGTCCTAGCTTTAAAAATAGTCTCTAGAAGTCATTTTGGAGGCCAAAATGGTGTTAAAAAAATACAAAAATTCCTTTTATTCTACTCATGCCTTTAGTCTCTACTACTACTTGAATTTTAGAATGTGGGCCCAACTACTCAAAATAGAAACTTATGACAAAAATAGGCATTTTGCATGTATTTTGGCTAAAAATTGCATAAAACGTTTTATCACTTTCCTCTTCCTTTGATTGAGCTTTGATTGCTTTGAGGTGGGAATTGTTAGGGCCAGCTTTTGAGCTTCCATTTTATCACTTTCCTCTTCTTTTGATTGAGCTTTGACTACTTTCATTTGGCCATTTTTAGGTAGAATTTTGAGCTTCCTCCAACACTCCTCCCTCCTTGCTTTCTATAATCCACAATAGACCTCTTTGTGATGTTCCGGATGAGCATAGACATTTATGTACAAGTATCAAGTGTCGAATATTGGCATCATAGTATAGTAGTTGGCACTTGCAAAACTTCTTAAATAGGTAGATTGGAGCTCTTTGGAGACTATTTTTTATTTTTTGAATATCATTTATGTGTACCCTCAAAAAAATTGTCTCATAGTCTGTGTACGTGTCTGTAAGATCTTGAAAAGGTTTTTTGAGTTCCATTGAGAGAGGAAAACATCACTACGATGCAACGTTTTCTTTTTTTTTATTTTTTTATTTTTTTTTATAAAAGGAAGTTCGGCAATAGCCTACTCTCCCGGACTTGAATTAAATTAAGAAGCAAAGATACAAATGAAGGGGACTAGTGCCCACGGGACCCCCCAAATCCCACAAAGCAGGGGAAGCTAGAATGAAACCTAGGTTGCGTTACAGAGAAGGTTAATCACCCTCTCATCGCCCTCATGCGGGACCCATTTGGGTTTGAGCTTGTTGTTGAACAAAAGGAGGACTTGATGGTGCCTGAAGGGGGGGGAATTCTTACTGTTAACAATCCTTTTGCCGAGGAGGAATAGTGATTTCTCAATCGACCACTCCCTGGGGGGGTCGCCGAAGTTGAGGGCACACCTCTCCCGCCAAATTTTCCACAGGACTTCCCCTCTGATGGCGTTTCCTTCCTTGAAAGTGTGTATCTATTATTCTTTGATCAACAAAATTACTAGGAATCAATAGATCAATGTGTAGTATCATCTCTAATGTTGAGAGTGTTATAGGCTCAAATAGGAGCACCGGGATCGAAATTTCTGGATAATATGGAATCCAATCTAGGCCAAAAATTAGTGCAAGGTAACATTGATCCAAATATCTTAACATCCGTAACCATGACCATACATATGAGCAAAGTAATCCATGATGTATTATCACTTGGACATTCAAGATTATAGGTATGTGGATCCAACTCTATTGTCCATGCTTGAAGATGATAAGAACATATCATATTTTTTATTGAAGTAGATGGCTGACAACGCTTTGTAAATCATGGCCTACCATCTTTTGCAAATGGTATTCCAATGACAGTGGTCATTTTGGCTCATGTCCAAAGGAATCCCAACCCCTTAAATTTGAGAGTTCCAACCAACCCCATACTCACCACTTAATATCTACTTCAAGTGGTCAGCTATCAATACAACTACAACAATGTAGAGCACTTGTAGCTCAATAGCTTAGACAACAATAGTCTCAACTCCATTCATGAGAGTTAAATCTATACCATTGAACACAACTAACACCCCCATAACCTACTATTCCCCCTATATGTCCATAGTGGCCACCTCATATCCCATATTCCATAAATCCATTAGGCCAAAAAGTGTCTATTGTGCCACAAGCCCCACCCATTTCTCAGGTATGCTACCACCCCATAACCTACTATTCCTCCTACATTTCCATAGTGGTCACCTCATATTCCATATTCTATAAATCCATTAGGCCAAAAAGTGCCTATTGTGCCACACAACCCACCCATTTCTCAAGGCATGGCACAAAAACCCCAAATGCCATAGGTGAAAATTGAAAAACCATATTTTGGTAGAAGGATTTGAGCTTCCCAAGTGGAAAATTGTATGTGAGAGTACTACAAGGGACAAGGTGATCATCATGAACATGAGTCTCAACTCATGCGTGTTGCGGGCAGAACAAATATAAGACCTCTTCACTCAATATGGATGCCTTAGAATCACCTTGAAAAGAAATTCCCTTGTGTGGCTCCAACCACTATGCATACAAAGTTTCCAAAACATCAATCAACTCTTGTAGGCATTCAGAGCTCAATTTTCAAAAGCATGAGTTAGGCATGACACTCTTCCATGATTACAAAATTCACATAAGAAGCTAGTGAAAACTTGAGGTTAGTTGCTCACAAATCACGAACCTTTCAAGTATTTCTATAGTAAGAGATCCATGAGGCAATAACCTATAGAACATGGTAAATATAAAAATAGACTAGTTGCATGAAATTATCAAGTCCCAAGGCCCATTACACAACCCAAGTATTAGTATCCCCTATGATATCATACTCCATTAGGCCACAAATGCAATATCTCCATATACCAATGTTGGAATATCACACATACCCAGTTAGAACTATATGAGTTAGCAATCACTTGTTCCTCAACATGTAATTATAGTTAAAATATGGGCAAGCTCAAGAGCCAATAGAGCAAGCCATCATGTTATGTGCTCCAATTATTGCAAAGGTTACAAGGCAAGAGAGAGTCAAAAAAAGTAGTTTGCTAGAGTCATACCCTCAATACTATGACCAATCCACTAGTTATTTTAGTTATCTAAGTTATTCAAGTAGATATGAAAACTGCTACAGACAAAATTATGGGTATAATGATCTTGGGTATAGCCAATTTTATTACACTAATGATCCACCTCAAAAAATGGCTAGGCCTCATTGTAGACCTACTCCATCGAGATGTCATCACTTTAGATGTAACAAGGATCACTTTGTTAGGGAATTCACACATGCTCAAGTATCACGCATCAGCCCATACTCACACCCTTGCTTATTTAGGCATGAGTTGGAGAGGTTTCGACATATATACAATGATAGGATTCAAGGAGGGCATTCAACCAAGCATGATGAAAGATATCACCCCAAAGGTGAATTAAATGGGGAGGGTCTAACGATGTGTCAACAATTGGTTGAAATTGCTTTAAAATTGTTAGACAACATTTCCAATGAGTCATATAATAAACACAATTTTCTTTTGCTATGGTCATGTGTCAAGTGCATACTACTACAAATCCAATCAAGGATAAAAGGCCACGCACAATCCTTGACCTAGGGCATTTTCCTAAATATATGGTGAAATGCCTTATTGATATGGGTGCCCCAACTAATGTGATAAGATTTTCTATCATAGAGACATTGAAGGCTAGAATTAAACAATTCAAAATCCTACTTAATAGTCTTAGGAGGTGCACAAACCCCATGTGTTGGGAAAGTCACACTTCCCACGCATATAGGAAAGGCCAAATTATAAGTGAAGTTCTTGGTTTATGTGGATGATGATTTGATTGAACAAGTCATACTTGGACAGGATTGGTTCTTTGACAATTATATAGATCTAAACCTTGCCATGGTAATATGATCCTCAAGTGGGAGGTAAAAAATAATCATACCTCTTTTCACTTATTCCTTAATCAATGGGTTGATTCCACAATAGAATCCAAAGATTATTGAGCCTACCTCTAAGGCCAATCATACACTGAAACAACCATCGTTCAACTAGAATAGAATGAATCATAAGTGTAGAAAAGTACAAATAAATAGAAGAACACTTACACACATAAATCTCAAGTGGATAAACACTTTTGGTTACCAAAGTCTCTTGTGACTGCACAAATTTCACTCACTAAAATCAAGGTTCCCAAGAAATTGCTAACACAATTTGAAGATTCTTTTCATCTTGGAAAGAAGAAAACCATGTCAACCAAAGACACTTTGAGATGCACAAACGGCACAGCATGAGGCACAACCTTTGGTTATCAATGTGGTCAAGTATGAGTTCCCAAATTTATCATTTCAAGCTCAATCTACACTGATCCCAAAGGATCCCGAAAGCCCACGATCACAAAAATACAAGATTTCTCACACATTAAAGAAAGGAAGTTGCAACAAAAAAAGCCTAGGATTATCCAAAAGTGGGTACCAAAACCATCTCAACCCAAATCCAAGAAGAACATAATGCGTACTATGTGGATAAAGAAGAGATGTGCAATTTATCATCCTAAGTGCATAATAACTTCTTCACCGATCAGTGAACAATGATTAAAGTCATTACTTTTTAGATCTTCATGGTATGTGCAGCTCATGCTATTATAATTCATGCGTATGTTTTCAATGGAGCACATCCAACTATATATATGTGTATGTATGTTCTTATCTTTCCTATATTTAAAACTAATGCTGGCCATTGAGGACTTGCCGATTGAATAAAACAAGGTATAAAGAGTTGATTTATCAAGAAGCAGATACTTATTCATGCAATAACCATGTGCTTCATGCACAACCCTATTGTTTGCATCAAAAAGATCAATTTCACTTCAAGTATGCATAAAGATCAATTTCACTTCAAGTATGCATCAAATATAGGGCCACATTACATGACCTTGCATAAGACATGGTTGTACATACATAGGAGTGATATCTTGTAATGTGGGGATACACATCACTTGTAATACATGGTTTTCCCACTCACATTTTCTTTTGTGTGACCCTCACTCATAAGAACATACAAGCTACAAATGAAGTGGCATAATGATTTTCACATGGATAGTTTAGCCAAATTCTAATACATGATATTAAGTGAGTTGACGATTGTCTTCTTCAAGAAATACATGTTCTTTACAAGACCATTAGGTGAGCTACAAAAAGAAAAATACATCGTTTTCCGAGAGTTATTGAAAACTTCTCGTGTATCAAGGGTCCATTCTTTGAGCATTTGGGTAGTCCTCTTCAAAAGTGTACTTCATGGAGGTGCAACTATCAAGAAATTGAGATAGTGTGGACCTATAACTAGCTTTTTGACAATCATATCTTTGGATCTCTACCTTCCAACCTAGAATTATAGCAAGGAAGGGGGATTCATACATTATCAGCTGTAATATTTTCTATCTTTTGTATGATATGATTCCTAAGGCCAATTCAAAAATAAATTCCATCCGCATAGCTTAGGCATCCTCTTTGTCGGATAACCCTTGGGCATATCGCTCAAGACTTGCATCTTTCAAATATTTTTCCAATAAGTACACCTAAATTTGCATTCACAGGGTCACCCTAAAAGGTAGTGCATCAAAAATTATTGTATGATACCCATGCACTAAACTAAGTAGTCCCCCTATGACTACTTCCACAATCCATCTCAAATCATTATTCCTTTTAATT
The DNA here is from genome assembly GCA_020310875.1 of Ceratopteris richardii. NCBI lineage: Eukaryota > Viridiplantae > Streptophyta > Polypodiopsida > Polypodiales > Pteridaceae > Ceratopteris > Ceratopteris richardii. Next base: position 86,452,541 of record CM035425.1, on the reverse strand, counting down.
TTAAGTCATCGAAGTAGATTTATTTTACTTTTATTTATCACAACACAAACAACCCTTCAATCTTGATCCAATTTATTTTTAATTTTTTCATCTATGTTTTACTTTGTTCTCAAAGGGTCACATCACTCACACACACTCTCATTTTGAAAAATTTTATTTTCTTTTAGCGTAGAAAATACATAGAAATAGAGATGCACAAAAAATAAGACAGTACACAGTATTGGGTGCAATCTCCCCTCACATAGCTTGTTCGATGAGTCTCCAAAGGATGTGTATTTATAGGTTTTTTATTATGTCAAAAATAGAGATTACAACGATGGTAGTGAAATGGTCCATAATAGCATGGTGCAAGTTTAACTTAAGGATGTTGTAAAATATTTTTCAAATGTCATTTAATGATATGTAACCATACTAAATAATTTTCCTGAAATTCTTTTGCAAATTGTTTCTTATTAACATGACATGTGTAACATTCTTGACTTTTTGTAATGTGCTCAAGAACTTTGTAAAGAATAGAAATGTGAAATTGAGCAATAGAATTGGTACGAATATCAATTTGAGTGAGTGACATGGGAGTGGGAAGCTTTTTACCATTAAGAATTTTAAAAGGTGCACAACCAGTAGTTGTGTGTGTTGTGTTATTGTAAGAAAATTTAAGCAATGGAAATTTCTCATCTTAGTTAGTGGGACTATCTAATGATTAACAACGCAATAAATCAATAATAGTGCTATTTGTAGCTTCACTTTGAACATTACTTTTAGGATGAAATGCAAAATGAAAATATATCTAAATGATTGCAAAAACAAACCTCATGATCAAACAACATGAATTTTGGAAAACCATGATGCAAGAAAATACATTTAATGAACAACTCAACAACTTGAGGTGCACATATTTATTAAACCTATCAATTATTGTCCTAATTATGTCATTATGTGATGAAGTCATAAGAAGACCAATGATAAAATCCATAGAAATTTGTTCCCATGGTTTGTTCAGAATGGGAAATGGCAGTAACAATCCAAATGATTTACCATGACAACATTTGATACGTTGACATACAATGCATTAGGAAACATAATGTGCAATTTCTTTTTCCATATGTGGCCATAAGAAATCATTTTAAGCAAATGTTGTGCTTTGTATGCCATTACATCCCATATAAGGTGGTTCATGCATTTCCTTCATAAAGAAAATCTATAAAAGATTGAGTGATGCATAATTTGTGTAGAAAATGAAGGAAATTATTTTGAAATGTATAATGTTCATTAGCTGAAGATGCAAAACCTTTAAATCATGCTATGCAATTGACAAATACAAATTGGAAGCATAACTGGAAATCATGTATTGAAATTAATGAATTTGAATGGCCGAAATATTATGCACAAATGTAGAATGTGATTGCGATGACAAAAAAGACTAAGAGCATCTACTACAATATTAGCTTTTCTAGGTTGATATTGGATCATAAGATAAAATTTTGAATAAATGAAGCCTATTTAATATGTTGATGAGAGTTTAATGGTGATTTAATAAGTGATTAATAAGTTGTTGATCAATTTTGGTTAATACCTCAGATCCCATAAGGTAGTATTTCCAAATCCTTAAAGCATGCACAACTACTAAAAATTCCTTATCATATGTACTATAATTCTTTTTGGATGGCTTAAGTTTCCTACTTCTGAAAGAAATGGGATAATCCTTTTGCATTAAAATTGCACCTATACCTGAGCCACTAGCATCACAAACTACATGAAAAGATTGAGCAAAAATAGGTACATGTGAAGAGGTCACAACTTTCACTTTGCTTTCCTATGTCCAGGTTTACCACAATTCCAATAGCTGATATATGGTCGCTTCTGATAAACATCTACAATTGAAGTTTGAAAGGTAGGGGGTTTGGTAAGTTGGAGGGATGAGGCAATGGGTGTTGTTGAATAGTTCAATTGAGAAGCTCATGGAAAACTCGGATACGAAGAGATAGTAAAATTGCACTCCAAAGGGAGATTAAGCTTGACAAAAGTCTGTCGTTGATGCAGTTGTTGCAAACATATCAACTTGGTAATCAATTGAAATTCTTTCTCTACATCATGAGCAAAAGAAATAGCTTCATAAAGCATTGTAGGCTGGAGTGTGTGAAGGTTGACTTGGATCCCCATCTCCAAACCATATTCATACTTCATCTGCAAGATATCTTCAAGAACATCTTCAAGCATGCAAACAAATAATAAACTTTGCCAATCAGGACATTGATAAGTGTAGTTGCTGCAAGGAATTGGAGACTCCTCCAGCTTGATGTGAAAAATGCATTCTTAAATGGTTGGATAAGTGAAGAGGTATACATGTCACAACCACCAGGTTTTGAAAACCCAAATCATCCATCTTATGTTTGCAGACCTTAAAAAGCATTGTATGGATTGAAACAAGCTCATAGAGCTTGGAATTACAGGTTGGTTACATATCTTCAAGATCAAGGGTTCAAAGCTAGCTGCTCAGATCCTTCTCTATTCATCAAAAGGGATCACAATGAGGTTATCTATCTATGTGTATATGTAGATGATATTATTGTGATAGGTGATGATCTAAATGGCATTCAAACGATCAAGAGACACATGCAAGAGGAGTTCAAAATCAGTGACCTAGGTGAGCTCACATATTTCCTAGGTATGCAGGTGATATATACAGATGAAGGAATGTATTTGACTCAAAGAAGATACATTCACGATCTTCTTCTCAAGTTCAAAATGGAGAACACTAAACCTGCAGGTACACCTTTGGAGATGAATCATAAACTAAGTGTTTATGAAGGTGAGAAAATTGAAGACATTAAAGAGTATCAAAGCTTGGTAGGTAGCTTGATATATGCTACTCATACAAGGGCAGGCATCTCATATAGTGTGGGAGTGCTTAGTCAGTTCATGCACTCACCGAGAAGACCACACATGGATGCGGCTAAGAGAATACTTAAGTATCTCAAAAGTACAATCAACAAAGGTATATTCTATCCTTATTCTTCATATTTGGATATCAAAATCTATTCAGATGCAGATTGGGCAGGAGCTAAGGATGATAGAAAAAGTACATCTGGTTACTTAGCATTTGCAGGTTCGAAGCTAGTGTCATGGAGTTCCAAGAAGCAACCAACAGTTGCTTTATCCTCAATTGAAGCAGAGTACAGAGGCTTGACCATAGCAACTCAAGAGGCAATATGGTTAAAAGCATTGTATACAGATTTGGGACTTGTGAGTTCAAAACCTCACATATTTGGAGATAATGTAAGTTCCATGCATCTAGCGGCAAATCCTATTTTCCATGCGAGAAACAAGCACATAGAAGTCCATTACCACTTCATCAGGGAGAAGCTTATGGAAAAGCAGATTGACATTTCTTTTGTTCCAACTGAAAAGCAAGTAGCAGATATGATGACTGAAAGAACTTGGAGAAGCTTGTAGAAGGTAGAAAAGTGCATTTCGAAGCGACGAAGTTTGGTCAAGCCAACCGGCACAAGACCAGCTCTTGAGCTTATGGAGACTCAAATAGACCTTATAGGCATGCAATAAGTGCAAAGAAACACACTATGTACTTTGGAGCATCAAGGAGAATGAGTCGATACAAAACAGATAGGTTCGCGGTTCGACTAGCTCAAAAAACTTACTATCTATGGAAGAGACAATGAACTTCAAATGCCCATAGCGGCCACCGTGATTACAATTAGAAAAAATCCTTTTATGGGAGTGATACACATACGGTTTGAGTGTATGGAATGCACAAAAGTATAAGGAATAAGCAAAATATGATATAGGAATGAATGTGACATTCACCGGTGGTACTTCCTATTTTTCAAGAATATGCAGAGATTGACCCCGAGGTAGAAAACCTCAGATTTCTCCAACTCTGCTGAACCAAATGCTTTGAAACTTTACAGGCATCAACTAGACAATAGTACCTTTCCAATGAGTCATCTTGCACTCAATTTAGAGCTCTGAGGAGAGAGCAGCAGCCTCTGCAAGATTACTGTTGGCGAAGAAGATGATGCAGAAAATTGAAGGAGCAAGACAATGATGGTCACAAGTGTATGTATATTGCTTCCATGTAATGTACAAGTGACTTCAAGTCTTTATATAGACTCTAGGAGTGTTCCACGACTTTTACAAGTTGAATTTGAATTCAAATGAAGGTGGGAATGGTTGTTGGAGGGAATCAATTCACTTTCCTACAATCTAGGAAAAGTGAAGATCTAGTTTGATCTACTTTTAGGTGATTGATTGCTTGATTGAATGCAACTTCAACCACCACAAATTCGTGGGATTTGGGCTCTATCTTTCTACCTTTACATGTGTAAAGCTCAAGGCTTTTACAACGGTAAATGAGCCATCAAAAAATTTCTCAAAAAAATACAATAAATGAGCATAAGAAAAAAGAACTTTCCAACGGAGACGTGATAGCCTTTGATGTAAATCAAATCCACCTCAATCATAGTGTAAGCTTGATGTTCCAACAGCTCCCCCTCAAGCTAAAGTATGCTTGAGTCTTCATTCTCTGATAGGTTGAATACCTGCCATAGCTTTGAATCTACAAAGCTTTATTCCATCAAGTGCCTTCGTCATCATATCTGCTACTTACTTTTCAGTCGAAACAAAAGAAATGTCAATCTCTTTTGCCATGAGCTTCTCCCTGATGAAGTGGTAATGGTCTTCTATGTGCTTGGTTCTCGCATGGAAAATAGGATTTGCCGCTAGATGCATGGAACTTACATTATCTCCAAATATGTGAGGTTTGGAACTCACAAGTCCCAAATCTGTATACAATGCTTTTAACCATATTGCCTCTTGAGTTGCTATGGTCAAACCTCTGTACTCTGCTTCAGTTGAAGATAAAGCAACTGTTGGTTGCTTCTTGGAACTCCATGACACTAGCTTCAAACCTGCAAATGCTAAGTAACCAGATGTACTTTTTCTATCATCCTTAGCTCCTTCTCAATCTGCATCTGACTAGATTTTGATATCCAAATCTGAAGAGTAAGGATAGAATATACCTTCGTTGATTGTACCTTTGAGATACTTGAGTACTCTCTTAGCTGCATCCATGTGTGGTCTTCTCGGTGAGTGCATGAACTGACTAAGCACTCCCACACTATATGAGATGTCTACCCTTGTATGAGTAGCATATATCAAGCTACCTACCAAGCTTTGATATTCTTTAATGTCTTCAATTTTCTCACCTTCATAAACACTTAGTTTATGATTCATCTTCAAAGGTGTACCTGCAGGTTTAGTGTTCTCCATTTTGAACTTGAGAAGAAGATCCTGAATATATCTTCTTTGAGTCAAATACATTCCTTCACCTGTGTATATCACCTGCATACCTAGGAAATATGTGAGTTCATCTAGGTCACTGATTTTGAACTCCTCTTGCATGTATCTCTTGATCCTTTGAATGCCATTTAGATCATCACTTGTCACAATAATATCATCTACATATACACATAGATAGATAACCTCATTCTGATCCCTTTTGATGAATAGAGAAGGATCTGAGCTGCTAGCTTTGAACCCTTGATCTTGAAGATATGTAACCAACCTATAATTCCAAGCTCTAGGAGCTTGTTTCAATCCATACAATGCTTTCTTAAGTATGCAAACATAAGATGGATGATTAGGGTTTTCAAAACCTGGTGGTTGTGACATGTATACCTCTTCACTTATCCAACCATTTAAGAATGCATTTTTCACATCAAGTTGGAGGAGACTCCAATTCCTTGCAGCAGCTACACTTATCAATGTCTTGATTATAGTCATCTTTGCAACTGGTGAGAATGTTTCCTCATAGTCTATACCATGAGTTTGTGAGCATCCTTTGGCAACTAATCTTGCCTTGTACCTGCAAACTGATCCATCTGAATTTCTTTTAACTTTATATACCCATATGCAATCAATTACCTTTTGATTCGGTGACATTGGAACCAAATCCCAAGTTTCCATCTCCTTAAATGCATCTATCTCTTCGTTCATGGTCTTTTCCCAATTAGGGTTTCCCTTTGCCTCTTCATAGGTTGAGGGTTCCTCTGAAATAGAGTCTTTTGCCAAGTAGATTGAATGCTTCGTAAGAAATGTGGAATCATATCCATACCTTTCTGGTTGTTTCTTCTCTCTTGTTGATCTTCTAGGTGCTTGTTTTGAGCATTCTCCAACCTCTTGCATCTTTGCTTTGCCTCTTGACTTCCATAGCTTGTAATCCTTTTCTCTTTCATCTTGGTCATCGTCTATATCACTTCTTGGATCCTGGACCTGTGTATCATGCTTGCTTCCTAATAGATGAGAGTCAGAATCAAGATCATATGGTAGTGTTACCTTTTGTTTGTCTTCATCATACCAAGACATGTGTTCTTCAAACACAACATCTCTACTTGTAGTGAATTGCTTGGTTGAAGGATTGAAGAACCTGTAACCCATCTCAGTTGAATCATATCCAATAAACACTGCCTTTGTTGCCCTTTCATCTAGCTTACCTCTTATTTGTGATGGTACTTGAACATAAGCTAAACAACCAAAAACCTTGCAATGTCCAAGACTAGGTTTTCTTCAATGCCATGCTTCATAAGGAGTCATACCTTGAAGTGATTTGGATGGTAGTCTATTGACAAGGTACACAGCAGTTGAAATAGCTTCTGCCCATAGATAATGTGGCAACTTCTTCTCTTCAAGCATTGTTCGGGCTGATCCAACCAATGTCTTATTTCTCCTCTCTACAATTCCATTTAGTTGAGAAGAGTACCTAGTAGTCACTTCCCTTTTGATACCTTTGTCCTGCAAGAACTCATCAAACTCTTTGGAGAAGTATTCTCCCCCTCCATCAGATCTGAGCTTCTTTAGTGATCTACCTGTATGATTCTCCACATGTGCAAGATACTTCTTGAACCAATCAAACACTTCATTCTTACTCTTGATAAAGTATAGAACAGTCCATCTACTATGGTCGTCAATAAATGAGACATAATACCTTGATCCTGCCAATGAAGGTTCTTGACTTGGTCCCCATACGTCTGTATGTACTAAGTCCAATAAGTTGTTATGGATGCAGCCTTTGTGGTTGAATGTTTGTCTTTGTGCCTTCCCAATCTGACATGCATCACACCTGTTGATCATGTGTTGCTTTGATATGTTCGGCAGTCCTAGAACACTTTGTTCCCTGCATATATACTTCAAGGTTCTTTCATTCACATGAGAAAGTCTCTTATGCCACACTTCAAGCTCACTTAGGGTTTGAGACCCAAAGTTGAATAGAGCTATGTTCCTGGTTTCTCCTACTTCAAAGGTAAAGAGCCTACCATGCTTCTCCCCTCGGGCTATCTTCTTGAAGCCTTGACATGGATCTTCCACAAAAGCTCCATGTTGGGTGAACCTAACTTGCAAGCCTTTTTCAACTATTTGGCCTACACTTATTAGGTTTTTAGTGATAGTGGGTACAAAGAGAACCTTACTTAGAATGTTTGTCCTGCCATTGAAGCTTTGACATTACCAATCTTCTCCACATTGTGCTTTGTGTCATCCCCTGTTTGCACTTCATGTCTATGCTTTGGACTTTCCAAGTCAGATAGAAGAGCAATGTTGCCTGCAACATGATTCAAACATCCTGAATCTATGTAGAACAAATGATCATCTTCTTTACCTTCTTTGTGGCTTAGATTCATAAGAAGCAATGAGTCTTCATGTGGTTGATCTTCTGAATAATTGTTGTAGTCCCTTCTATTATAGCTTCTATTGTTATTGTTGAAGTTGTGTCCACCTCTGCCTCTATTGCTGCCATATCCACCTCTTCCACTTCTTTTCTGGGTTTTCCCATTGAACCAGCAATTCTGAGTGGTGTGGTTGGTCTTATCGCATATGGAACAAGGTTCAGCATTCTGACCTTTGGCTTTGTCTTGCTTTGTTCCTTTCTTCTTCCCTTTCCACTTGCTCTTGCTTGCGAAGTTGGCTTGGGAAGTCTCTTCTTCATCTTCTTCCTTCTTCTTGCCTTGCTGCTTCTTATCCTTCTTATATGCATATATAGCACTAGTTGAATAAGGGTTACCTTCCTTTATGCTATTGTTGGCTTCTTGATTGAAGAGTTGTCCAAGAAAGATGTTGAAGTCTGGAGTTTGCACATCCATGATGAGATCATAAGCCGTCGTGAAGGATTGCCATTGCTTATCACTTCGAATGCCGTTGAGAATTTGCCTCATGATGACCTCTTCTTCAATCAGCTCTCCAATGGATGCTAATTGATCCGCAACCTCTTTGACCTCGATAACAAACTCTGTGATGGTTTGTTTGGGCGTCTTCTTCATTTGGTTGAACTCGTTCCAAAGATGATTCTTTCTTGCTTTGGTACTAGAAAAGAAAGTCTCGAGGGCATCCCAAGTCTCTTGAGATGTCTTGCATCCTCTAATCTGTGGTAATAGAAAGTCAGAGATAGAGTTTAGTATGTACGACCTTGCTTGAGCATCCCTTGTGCACCAAAGTGTGAGCTTATTTGTCTCCTCTTGTGTAGGTCCTCCTTTGGATCTTGGAATAGGCATAACTTCATCACCTGCTACAATTCCATAAAGATTTCTACCTTGGAAATAGGCCTCCATTCTGATTTGCCAAACCGCGTAGTTGTGTCAATCAAGCTTCTCGATCATTGAGGGAAAGCCGTCACCCATCTTGATCTAGCTCTGATACCACTGAAAGAACTTGGAGAAGCTTGTAGAAGGTAGAAAAGTGCGTTTCAAAGCGACGAAGTTTGGTCAAGCCAACCGGCACAAGACCAGCTCTTGAGCTTATGGAGACTCAACTAGACCTTATAGGCATTCAATAAGTTCAAAGAAACACACTATGTACTTTGGAGCATCAAGAAGAATGAGTCGATACAAAACAGATAGGTTCGCGGGTCGACTAACTCAAAAAACTTACTATCTATGGAAGAGACAATGAACTTCAAATGCCCATAGCGGTCAGCGTGATTACAATTAGAAAAAAACCTTTTATGGGAGTGATACACATACGGTTGAGTGTATGGAATGCTCAAAATTGTAAGAAATAAGCAAAATATGCTATAGGAATGAATGTGACATTCACTGGTGGTACTTCCTATTTTTCAGGAATACGTAGAGATTGACCCTGAGGCAGAAAAACTCCGATTTCTCCAAATATGCTGAACAAAATGCTTTGAAAATTTACAAGCATCAACTAGACATTAATACCTTTCCAATGAGTCATCTTGCACGCAATTTGGTGCTCTGAGGAGAGAGCAGTAGCCTCTGCAAGATTACTGTTGGCAAAGAAGATGATGTAGAAAATTGAAGGAGCAAGACAATGATGGTCACAAGTGTATGTATATTGCTTTGGCATGAAAACCAGGTGTCCATGTTAAAGAAGGCATTATATGGTTTAAAGCAAGCACCACGTGCTTGGTATGAGAAGAGACATGCCTATCTGATTGCACATGGTTTTGAGAACAGTCCAACTCAAAGCACCTTATATGTTAAGCATGCTCATGATGTGTTTCTTGATCATTGTTGTCTATGAAATGACATGTTGCTCACTGGTCCTTTGAGAAGCATATTGCTGATTTTAAGGTTGATTTGCATGCCTCATTTGAGATGTCTGATTTGGGGCATTTGCATCACTATTTGGGCATTCAGTTTATGCAAGTTGATGGTGGAATGCCTTTGTGTCAAATGAAATATATTGACACATTATTGCAACGTTTTGGCCTTGAAGACTCTAAGCCTATTCCCACTCCTATGGCGGCAGGTTTACAATTGAGTCTTCATGATTCTTGAGATGCATTTGATGTTGTTCTCTATCAGCAGGCTGTTGGATGCTTGATTTACTTATGCATTACTCAGCTAGATATTCAGTTTGATGTCTCACAGATGAGCAGGTTTATGCATTGCCCAGGTGTCAAGCATTGGCAGGTGGTTAAGCGCATCTTTTGCTACTTGAGTGGTACTCGGCTACTTGGGTTGTTTTATCCCAAGGGGGGATCACTACCGCCAGATTTGCATGCTTTTTTTTACTCAGACTGGGCTGGTTACTATGACACTTGTGTGTCCACTAGTGGCTTTTGCTTCATGCTTGGTAGATCATGTATATCTTGGTTGAGCAAGAAGCAGCCTACTATGGCCACTTCTAGTTGTGAGGCTGAGTATAGGGAAGCTTTCACAGCAATTGTTGAGTGTGTGTGGCTCAGACGCGTTATGGCTGATTTGGGTGTTGGTCAGTCTTTTGCCACCACCATCTTCACTGACAATCAGAGTGCATTGGGAGTTGCAAGGAACCTTGTGTTCCATGCTCGCACTAAGCACATTTGAGGTGCATTATCATTATGTCAGGGAGAGGTTCTCTGTTGGGGAGATCAGCTTGGCATATGTGCCCACGTAGGAGAACATTGTAGACCTTTTCACAAAGGCTCTGCCTAGGGAGAAGTTTGAAGCTTTGCGTAAAGCTTTGGGCTTACTTCCTTTTGTGGAGTGATTTCCACATAGCTTGCCACTTTCTTATACATGAGTGCCAGCTAATTGTTCACTACATCACTCCCAGGGGGGATTTGTTGATATATTTAGGTAGTGATGTGTGTGAACACTCTAGGACCGCCAGGGCACTTTTTTCCCTCTTTAGGAGGTTTTTTTCCCCCCGGCTTGTATATATGCCTATAGCTCTAATGGGATACTTATCTTTGTACATTCTAGTGGTAATACATTCAGTATTGTGTGTTGTGCTCCAAGCTTCTTCTTCTTCCTTGTGTTGTTCGCGTGCTTCCGTAGACGTCTAACTCCAACATTTTCTTCATGTCATACTTTACTGTTACCAATGACCAAGTATTGTATCCTTCCAAAGCCTTTACTTCATCCTATAAAGCTTCTTGCCATTCCTCGAATTTATTTTGCATCATCAAATCAAATCGGTTCCTCTACTTCAACTAATTTATTCATGTATGCATAATTTCTACCCATGGAGTCATATGTAAACCTCTCTACCTCCTTACTTACCCTTTATAATTTTTCCTCCTCTCCTTTTTTGAGAATTAACCTCTTTTGCCTAGGGAATTCGACCATTGCTCTTGATGTATCCTCTTCTTCCAAGTGTTGTCCTCCATTCTATGCTTCATCCAATTCTATCAACACATAACTATCTTCTTTAATTTCTACTATCTTTGCTTTACCTTTGTTCCTTTGCATGACTTTGTTGACTTGATGTTGGAATCACTCCACTTCAAAATGAGTGTATCCTCATACTTGTTCCACTTGAATATTGTGGTCCACTAAGATCCTTTCTCAATGGCTCCCCTTCATCTCTTGAGGTCTTCTCTTATTCACCTTTATTAACTTGCATTGATACATTGGAGACATACTAGGGTAATAAATCATCAAAAATAACATCTCTTGATACCCTAAGCTACTTTGTTATGAGGTTGTAGAATATGTACCCTTTTTCTCTTCTACATGTCCTATAAAGACACAATTTTCTTATATATAATCAAACCTACTTCTTCACTCACATGGCACCAAAACATAACATGTATACCCAAACACTTTGCAGTGTGATACATCAGGTTCCTATTATTCCACACTTCCATATGCAAATAGTGGTCGCATCTACCCAATAACAATTAGGCATACTTGTTTCCTTCATCACTCATGTGGCATCTTCAATATTGTATCTATTCTTCCTCTATGCTACCCCACTTTTGAGGGGATGTATACCTACAAGCATTTTGCCTCTTCATGGCATTGCTCTCATATCAGAGAATCCATCAAAGAATTATTCTCCCCTTCTATCGGACTTTAGACATTATATGTAATTGTTACAATCCTTCTCAATGAGGGTTTTGAAACTTTTTAAATAGGAGAAAAAAAATATAACTTATGTTTCATGTAGTAGAAACAACTCATCAATGTACAATCATCAATGAAATTTACAAAATGTCTATTACGTCTATTTGATCTCTCCTTTTTAGGTCTCCATATATTGGTGTGTATCAACTCAATGTTGGAGTTTGAGGTTTGCAAAAGCACGCAAACAGCACAAGGAAGAAGAAGAAGCTTGGCGCACAACACACAATACTGAATGTATTACCAAGAGAATGTACAAAGATAAGTGACCCATTAGGGTTATAGGTATATATACAAGGTAGGGGAAAAACCCCCTATAGAGGGAAAAAAGTGCCCCAGTGGTCCTAGTGTGTTCACACACATCACTACCTAAATATATCAACAAACATGTTGGCATCATACGGGAAGAAGCCATTACGGGCATACACACAGATCTAGCACTGACGCAACCCATCCAATCTTTTCCAATCCTTACATTATTTTAAAAGTGATTCTCATCACTGAAAACCATTGTAAATACCATTTCACCTTTTTGTAGCTCCATTTTGTGCAAGTTGAGGAGTCCTCAAGCTTGAGGAGCTTTAGTAGTATTGTCCTACCAAGTTTCATAATTTTCAGAGCTCGTTTGAGCCTCCAAAATAGCTTAGGGACCTAATTTGTAATTAGGCCGGACACTAGCTCTGAACAAGACCAAAGCTAGTCAAAAACTATAAATAGAGCTAGAGAGCTCATTTTTTAGCTAACTTGTTGTAGTTTTGAACTTGTATGAGAACTTTTTTGTAATAGAAGTGATTCCATTGTCTTGCTCTCTTTGTTCTTGCCATGTGTGCATGTGTGTGTGTGTATGTGTGTGCATGTTTATATGCTTCTCACTCACACACTTGTGCCTTCACTTGCTTGAGGTCTTCATACCATCCTCATGTCTTCTCGGATTGACACTAAAGGAGGTGCTACTCATCACTCAGCTACACCAAATTTTGGCGCCGTTGTCGGGGACCGAACTTTGAAGACGAGTGTGTGATGGTAAGACATAGAGAGGACGCGTTGGAGTGGTAAGTAGTAGGTAATTTTCTTGTTTTTTCACCATTTTCTCCATCTCCACTTCCATCTTCCTTTCATATTCTCGCTTCCATTTCATTCTCCTCATTTGCTTGGTGAGAGTTTGAGAGAGAGCGAGTGTGCATTGTTGTGTTTGTATGTTTTTTGCATGATTCTTGCAGGTTGCAGCATCCTCACCATGTCCAGCAAGCTCTGTAGGTACAGAAATTCTCTGCACAAGCCCTGAGGCGTCGACCTTGAGCTATCACGAAACACCAAAAATTTGACCCTATTGAGAATCAGAGTGCACCATGACACTACGCAGTGGGTGTGCTCCCACGATCACTAGGTTGATCAATAGAATTCACGATATTTCTATCTATCGCAACACACCCGTGTATTGCGACACTTTGGTCTATCGCGCCACTTTGGTGTATCGTGACACATCCACTTATCGCGACACTTCGGTGTATCACGACACTTTGGTCTATCGTGATACTTCGGTCTATCGTGAACTTTACGAATAATTTTTTGGGGTGAAATAATTAATTGAATTGGGGAAATTTTGGGCTTGATTTTTGACACATTGGAACTACCCTAGAGCCTTAGAAGTGGGCAAATTACCTAGAAAAACCTTAGATGAATTGCCTGAACCCTGAGAGCCTATTTTGACCCCTAAGTGCCTGAATGGTCATAACTTCACCGTACGAACTTTGATTGATGAGATTTTGGTCTTGTTGGAAAGCTCGTTGAGAATCCTACGTGGACCTTAACTGGTTCTTGTAAGAATCATACGCGGAGTTTTAGAACATGTATTTTTAAGTTGGCCATTAGGTGGGACTAGGTGGTCATAAGATTGAGGGGGTACAGTATGCTATTCCAAGGGAGGCTTATATTTTTTATGTGTGTCTATCAATTCATTGTGTTGAAGGGCAATATTAACTTGTGAACCTTTGCAGAAACATCGTGAGCAATCAAATCATTCAAAGTAAGCTAGCAAGGAAGAATACCAAGCTTGGGAGAAGGCTTCATGGGCTTGTGTAGCGATCGAAGCAACAAGTGATTGGAGGTTGGAAGTTCTCTTAACCCCCTTTGTCAATTCCTAGCTTAGGCTAAGTGCAACTTAGGTGAGTATTTAGAGCGACGCTAGGCACGAATCAAGTCCAAGAGAGCTAATCAACCAAGTGCAAGCATTAAGTAGGGCTTGAGTCCAAAAACTATAAAGAAAAAAAAAATTAAACTTAACTCGATCAATCATCAAGTGTGCAATTCACTTAAGTATTCTTGACGACATGATCTCCGACAAGAGCTTAACACAATAATCAACTAAAAGGAACAAAGTGACTGATCCGAACTAACTTGCAATGAGATTGTACTTGGGCTAGAAGGAAGAAAACCCAGGCATATGAGCCTTAGGTCAGAAAGACACTTAGGCCGAGACAGACAAAGCATCAGATCTTCTGAAGCTAGTGTCAATCACACTGCTAGGTCTTGGGCCCAGCAGTTGAGTGATTACCCATACACCCCAAGATCAGAAACAAGCAATTCTGAGATGTCCTATAATATGGAGAGACCAGTAGGTAGTTCAGGGGTGGCGTACCTAGAAAAGACAGAAGGACCTTACAAGACTCAGTTGGAATATATCAGGACTAATTGTCTAGGTGCTTGCATCTATGAAGACTGCCTGAGAAGATCTGTGGTCCGGATTAAGAACCCCGATCAACCCCATGGACTAGAACATCCGGTGGTCAAGTTCGAAAATGGAGCATATCTAGATAAAGAAGGAACGATTTATGTGGTTACCACCCTTCCAGATAGGACAGACGAGTTTGGAAATGTGATCGCAGAGACTGACATGGGTGACATAGAGCAAGGGAACGTAGGAAGGGAGCTGAGGACTCCCCGGGGCAAATCCATCCTGACCAGAATCATTACTCCAGATTAAACCACGAAACCACGAGGCTTTTAAACCACGAAACCGACGAGGCTTTTTGGAGGCATAAGCCGGACCAGCTCAATGAGGTGGGAGCTCTCACAATCTACCAGTTTAAAGACCCTGATAGCCCATGCAAAGTAACCTACCTAGACAATACGTCAGAGAGGATCTTCGTGGTCACGGAGCATGGAAGACATGCCTACACTTGGAAGGGTGAATTCATTTTTCCCCAACCAAGAACTAATGTTTCCTACAGCCACCAAGGAGCTGGGACCTCCCAAGCTCATGGAGCTCAAAGGAACAGAAGTAGAGACAGGCCAGAAGTAAGTTTTGCCAAGCCCGTGGGAAGAGAAAGGATGAGAACAGAAACGGATAGAGAAGAAACTGAGAGACCTAGGGCTCCAAGAAACCAAAGAAATGCTGATGATTTTCCCTTGCCAAGGCCTAGAGAGCACACTAGGACCCTGATGCCAACCTAGCTGGTCAAGTCCATGAAGAATTACTTCGATGGAACTGGAGACCCTTACAACCATGTGGCAGAATTTAGGCAAGTCTTGAGAGCTTAACAGGTTGAGGACATGTTCACACAATACAATGCTTTTGGCCTAACCCTTAGAAACACAACTCTTACGTGGTTTCAACCACTACATGAGAGGCAATTTAGGATCATAGACCAACTATTAGAAGCTTTCGTTACTGAGTTTTCTAAGAGTGGCATATGGCATAATACTTCCTCATTGATTCATAGCTTTAAGCAAACACCTCAAGAGACGGTCAGACGAGCAGGAAGACAGTTTAGGCAATACCTAGAGAGGTGTCTGATGCCTGAGTTACCCACACCAGCCAAGCAAGTGGCTTTGTTCTTAGATGGATTGTTGAGCACCAAGCTCAGATCATATGTGTATCTGAAGGATCCCAAAACCATAGAAGAATGTGTGCGCATGTGCATAGACATTGAGGATAATCTAGGCGAGGAGTTGGAGCTACCAAAAATCTACAAGGATTCGGATAGCTCTAGCAGCCTCACGTCTGGTCAATCCACATCTATCAAGGAACTTGCGGAGAAGGTAGCTCAAAAGCTAGGTGTCTCTAGCAAACAAATTCCAAGATTTTCTCTAGGGAAACGATGATATACATGTGGAGGAGACCATTTGGCGAGTGTATGTCCCATTATGGCCCAACCCCAAGTGAATCCTAGTAGCCAGTACTGCACCATAGAACGGAGGTACACCAATCAAACCGCTCAAGATTGCCCATATAATAAGCAAGCGGTTAGGCAACCTTATCCACAGCCATATCCTCAAGAGGGAAGATACCAGAATCAGTACCCACCACGACAATATGGCAGGCCACAACAACCTTATCAGCAACCCTACCAAGCCAAGCAGAGGCCTTAGCCTGTGTTAGCTCAGTAGCCCCCAACCCCAGCCAATGTGATTCCAGTAAAGTACGCAGCTGCAGAAGAAAACCTGAATAGAGCCTTAGTGCCAATAACACCATTGCTCTCGGAAAGTGACCCAAGTGATCATAGTTTTGACTCTACTCACATGGATAGTCCACAGGCTTACTACATGCAGTCACCTGAGCATAATGAGTCATATTACTCTGAAGATCCGAGCAAACCTAGTTGGGAGCCTAAGTATGCAAATGTCATGTATGCAAACCCCAACTCTAGACCCCAACCTAGGCAGGTAAGACCCCCACTTCCTAGAGGACCATGCTACCGATGTCAGGGAGATCACTTCATTCGTGATTGCCCCATGCCTGCACCTACACAAACCCAGTTAGTAACAATCCAGGGCTTTTGTCAAGATTGCAAAAAAGAGCATCTCTTACGAGACTGCCCAAAGAACCCCAATAACATGCCAAAAATCACTCCTATTAACGTTATTGGGTCAGTAGTAGACTCCACGGGAAGTATAACTTCCAGAGCCCCCATGCATGTGGTCACTAGAGCTCAAGCTTTGCAGCAAAACCAAGGTTTAGGTCAAGAAAAGAGTTCTGAGGTTAGCGAGATGGAGAGCATAACCAAGAAAAGGACAAGAGCTTGGAGAGATAGCCGGGAGAGAATGAAAAGACAATGGTCATAGAAAATGAGCGAACTTGAGGAAAGCTTGAGAGAAACAAACACAAAGATAAGTGAACTCACATCTCAAACTCACTCTCACACTACACCACCACCATCGTTTCCCTCTCCCTCCAACCCATCACCTTCTATTCCCCAAACTTCTGATCCACCACACATAACCCACCCACCACCCAGAGTAGGATCAGTCCTAGCCGATCCCACTCCTGAGGATCTAAACATGATGCTTAAAGCATAACAGGCAAGAATCCAAGAAGGGCCAAACATGACAGATCATGACAAATGTTACCCTAGAGCCGATCTAGAGATAGAGAGAACAAAGCTTTGTGCTAAAATGGTAGAATTGGCGCAAGCCATGTTTGAAGCCAGTCGCTTGTTCAATGGCTCTAACTCCATTAGAACACCATTGCACTTTGATGGTCTATTGGATAGATTGGAGAGGTTACTTGCAAAGTCTGGAAAAGGAGACACCTCCCAGGCTAAGGAGAGGGCAAGTGATAGAACAAGCATTCCTCCCCAAAAAGCTTATGTGCCTAACTCCATTGAACCAGACACCTCTTCTTCTATAAATCGATATTCTCCGGACTTCTTGCGAGAGATTCAAGAAGAGAAATGGGCTAAAGAAAGTGAAAACCCTCCTCCAATAGAACTTGTGGATGACGCGCACGATCAACTCCCACAAGACATTCCTTCCATTTATGGAGAGCAGGAGAGTGCCCAATCTCATGAGAGGCTAGAATTTGAGTCTAACTCCTTACAAGAACTACCCCATTTCACAGGGCCATGGGAAACTAAGTCTACTTGCATGAGAGCACCCACGGTCATGATAAGAAACGAAGACTCTATCATACCTAGGAACATGGAGGTCGTAAAGAACACTAAAGTATAGTGCAATCTCACTTTAGAAGAGCTACTCAAGGTTAGCTTGGAATTGTGGAAACATGTAGCCAAACAAGTGCCAGACGTAGCAAAATCTCGTTCCCAGGTAGGATTTCATAGAACAGTGCCAGAAATACCATTGGATAAGATAGGAGACATGAGTGAAGAAGAAGAAGGAAACAGCTATCTTCCAGTTACCCATCACGGATACACAACCAAGGCAATTTTGTTTTCAGGTGCAGGAGTTGCAATTGCTACCACTTCCTTATGGAAGCGTTGGGGCAATCCAGTACTCAGGCCGACGAGAATGAAATTGCAAATGGTCGATGGTCACACTGAGAGACCCTTAGGCTTACTAGAAGGAATAGCTCTCACTACATGTGGTGTTGAGTTCGAGCATACTTTCGCTATATGTGACTTCAGCAAAAATCAAGCCTATGAGATGATTTTGGGAAGGCCATTTATGCGGCAATTGCAAGTGGTACAAGATTGGGGAACCAATTCCTTGTATTTGCAACACCTAGGTGTTACAACCAAATTCAATATCAAGGATTACTCTCATAGAGACATACTACCTATTCAATGGAATCCCATCCATAGAGCCAAGGATGACACGGAGTCAGTGCACTCCATAGGATCAGGATCCTCATGGATGCATGAAGACACCCACTTGTGGATGTGTAAAGTAGCAGTAGAAGAGGAGAAGAGAGAAAAAGCCAGAGAGATAGGTGTGAAGGAAACTCATAGATTGATTCAGGACCCAACCTATGCACCTGTAGTATTTCCAGACGAAGAATTTGAACCCCACGGTTGGGCGGAAATTTTAGCAACAATGGATGTAGCCATCAATGAAGAGCAGTGGACACCCCACTATGATGAGGATGGCTATGACATTTCAGTCTTCTCAATAGAGCCAATCATGTGTGATTCGGTTATTGAAGAATGTGAACCTAGCACTGATGCATTTGAGGATGCAAGTGACTCTGATCTTGATTCAATCATTATGGACCCACCTTTTGCATCAGATGAAGAATAGTTCTATGAAGTGGAATTTCACCCTCAGAGACATGAAGAGCTTACAAACGATGTGAGAATAACCACACAAGTAACCGCTAAGAATGAGGGCAAGAAGAGGAAGAAGAGAGAAGTCACACAAGAAGAGGAAGAATCTTTATTTTAGGTCCCTGAGAATTTCAAAAAGTATGAGATAGACGATAGGAGAGTCATGACAAGAATGCCTAAATGTGAGGCACAATTAGGAGAAGCCTATGATAACAAGGAAGCTACCAAGAAAATAGTTGTAGCCATAGAAGAAGGAGAGGAAAGATGCACCTACATAGGACATGACCCGACGGAAGAAGAAGAGCAAGAGTTGATAGCTTTTCTAAGGGAATATAGAGATGTATTTGCTTGGAGTTATAAAGATTTGAATGGTGTAGACCCTGACATATGCTCACACACTATCCCCATGACCTCAGATGCCATACCCTCCAAGCAAAAGCCATACACATATAATGATCATTATGTTGCCAAGATCAAAGAAGAGATAGATCACTTGGTTGAAGCTGGATTTATCTATGAAATCGAGCACACTGAATGGGTTTCCCCCATTGTAGTGGTGCCCAAAAAGAATGGCAAACTACGTGTCTGCATTAACTTGAAGACGGTTAATGCAGCCACTATCAGAGATAGTTATCCACTTCCAATCACTGAGCATCTATTAGAAAGGGTAGTAGGCAAGGAAGTCTACAGCTTCTTAGATGGGTTCTCTAGTTACAATCAAGTGGCCATTGCACCATAAGATCAACATAAGACGGCTTTTGCCACAGAATGGCGCATATTAGCTTTTCGGGTAATGCCATTGATCTAACCAATGCTCCCGCAACCTTCCAAAGATTGATGTGTCATGTGTTTAAAGAGTTTCTGAGGAAGAATTTGGAAGTATATGTGGATGATCTCTATGCTCATTCTAACATTAGACACACACATATACCTGAACTCAGGCAAATCTTTGACAAATGTAGAGACTATCAAGTCTGCCTGAACCCAGAAAAGTGTGTTTTCATGGTCAGGCAAGGCAAAACTCTAGGACACATAGTGTCAAAGAACAGCATATCCACTGACGAAGAGAAAGTGAGAGCGATCGCAGAACTACCTAGGCCAAAGAATGTCAAGGAAGTGCAAGCTTTCATGGGGCATTGTGGCTATTACCGACGTTTTATACACATGTATGCCATCATTGCAAAGCCTCTATACGGACTTCTGACCAATTTTGAGTGAACTAATGAATGTGAGAAATCCTTCAATGAGCTTAAATGGCAATTGTGTTCAGCACCAATCTTGACTACACCAGATTGGAACAAGCCATTTCATGTCCATGTGGATGCATCCAATTATGCTATTGGATGTGTGCTAGCACAGCCTACGGGCGAAGGTAATATGGATCTTCCAATCGCCTATGCTAGTAGACAGTTATATGCAGTTGAACAAAATTATACCACTACGGAGAGAGAAGGATTAGGCATGGTATATGCGGTTAAAAAGTTTAGACATTATTTTCTTGCAAATAAGTTTAAATTTTTTACAGATCATCAAGCACTGTTGTACTTGGTAAACCATTGGACTTTTTGATACCTACATTGAAAGTAGCACAAGAGCATGACTGGATAGGCCATGAGCTCTCCTCTAGAATCTTCAATCTTGAACGATTAGGGGAAACATGAATGAGAGCTGAAGCAAGAATTTATGCAGCCAAGAAGAGGCAAAAAGCATATTTCGATGCACATGTGAAGGATAAGGGCTTGAAAGCAGGAGACCTAGTCCTAGTCTACACCTTGAAGCAACATGCACGGAAATTAGAGAAGAGAAGCTATGGACCAATGATTATCAATAGGATCTCCACAAGTGGAGCAGTTCAACTAGCCACTCTAGAAGGCGACATGCTACCAAGTTACATCAGTGGATGCAGAGTCAAGTTATATCAGGAACCCCTCACGGAGGAGATGTTAAATTGACTCAATACTGCAAAGAAACGTAAAGAAGATGAAAAGCAAATTCAAGAAGAAGCATAGGAAGAAGGTTTAGAACGCATCCGATGAATGAAATTGAGAAGACAAAGTAGAGATCAGCCTATGCTTGACACTCAAGAAGCTCTAGGGTATCACATGGCCATGTGCGAGGCTTCAGGTGAACGCTCCCATAAGATAGTCGATCGGCAACCTTTTATGACCCTAGGGGTAGGACGAGGAGAGATTGCAAGGACTATGAGAGCTTTAATTGACTCAGGAGCAGCCACTAGTGCAGTTCGACTTTCTTACTGTCAAGAATTGCAATTGAAAGTCAATCCTATAGAGTCATATCTCATAGGGTTGGGAGGTGTTAAAACCCCTTGCATGGGAGAGGTGGAACCTCCCCTCTACATTCAAGAGGTCCTAATGGCAGTAAAAGTGCTAGTATGTGAAGACGAGGATCTTACCGAACCTCTTGTCTTGGACCAAGACTGTATCTATGATCCTGCAGTCAACCTCAACCTTAGAAGTGGACTTCTTCAGGCTTGGGGAGGCCAAAACCACCTCATGATTGAATTAGAAAATCAAGCACTCAGGCCATTAGAAAAGGCACCAAATCCTGGTCCCTCCAAGAACCCACATGAAGATAACGATGCTATTCTTTTCCAAAGTTCTATGGTGCAGAAGATTATCACTCTAGACGAAGGTACAGAATTCAATGAGGAGTCCCCTTCTTTTCCAAAGAGGGTTCGAGGATAGCAAGCTGGGCAAAACACTACACCGAGGAGGCCAATGATCAAGAAGTGTGAGTACCAACTTGTGCACCATGAAGTACCTCGTGGCATGAAGCAGATCTGGATACGCAAGGATAGAAAACCCACGGCTCTAGAGACAGATTCTCAAAGAAGCCAACAAGCCACACCGTCAAGGATTATAATGAAGGAGTCCCATAGCCAACGCTCTAGACATACCATTTCTATTTGGGTTCCTAAGCGGTCAATGAAGGCTATCCCCAATGCTCGACAAATATGGGTGCCCAAGACCTGCTTGCAAGCTCAAATAGCTTCATCTCCAGTCACAAGAATGAATCAACACTCACAAGCACTCTTGGCAAATATCTCAGGGCAGACATCTACAACCCACATCATTACACCTTCGGTCAAACCTAGGAACATTGGGAAATGGGTGCCCAAAAGGTCCCAAATCCAACATAATCCAGACCATAGACCTTTACATGTCATCACCCCTAAAAGCTATGCTTCCACAATCAAAGTTTGGAGACTTAAACCACGCATCAAACCCCCTGACTCATTAAATTGGTCTACTCTGATGTAGGTGCATTCTGAGTACATTGCATATCCAAAGTATGCATCTAGGGTGACACTAACCACTAACCAACATTCACACCCATCACAAACACTTCACCCCTAACCACTTGGAATATCATGTTAGTATTGTGGAGGGAACACCATTACATCTTGTTTCCTATGCAACACTAATGTGCCTCTCTTCTTCTAGCAGATTAGCATCATCAGCTACAAACAGTTCCATGGCAGAAGCAGCAGGCACGAGCTCCTAGGCTGACACTAGTTCTCAAGTCAATTGGGAGACCATGCCCGTGGAAGCCCCATTGACAGCTAGGCATGAAGAGTATCTGAATGTGAGACGAATTCCCATCTTGGATCCACCAAGCGGCTTAACAGAAAGGGTAAAAGGGCACTCTCATTGGTTCAATGAGATGCCATGTTTTGAAGGAAAGATCAGAAGTGTTTGGAGCTTTCAAGCATTTTCATGCATATGCAGAGAGAGTCACAGGTCAAAAGCTTAAGACACTGAGGTCTGATGGAGGGGGAGAATACTTCTCCCAAGAGTTCAATGATTATCTTTGGAATGCAGGTATTATGAGAGAAATAACCTACAGGTATACACCACAACAAAATGGTGTAGCAGAAAGACAAAACAGGACTTTGGTTGAGTTTGCTAGAGCTATGTTGAAGGAGAAGAATTGTCCAAATTATCTTTGGGTTGAGGCCATAAATACAGCTACATATCTTGTGAATAGATTACCATGCCTCTAAATGAAATGACTCCATATGAAGCTTGGTGGGGTAAGAAACCAACACTAGATCATGTAAAGTGTTTGGATCAATTGCATATGCTTATGTGCCATCACAACTTAGACATAAACTTGAACCAAAGGTAGAAAAATATGTGTTCATTGGTTATGATGAAAAGCAGATGGGTTACAAGTTGTGGAATCCTCTAACCAAACAATTTCTTGTTTCTAGAGATGTTACATTTGATGAACAAAGAAGCTGGTATGCAGATCAAAGTCATATAGCTGAAGAATTTGAAGAAGAGCTAAGAAGATGTGAGAATGGAAAGTCAAGTATGCAGGTGAATGGAGATTAAGAATATATGCAAGCAAGTACATCCAGAAGTGGATTAACAAGAAGAAATGAAGATGATCCTATATTTGATGAAGAGGTGTATCCAGACACACATGAAGAATGTGAACCAAGAAGGTCAAGTAGGCCAAGAAGGCAACTAGAAAGGTATTCTTATGATACTTCTTACATAACTCAAAAGAAATATGCATACATGTGTAGAGAGTATGCATGCGAAAGCAAAATGAAAAGAAAAGTACTCTCACAAAACAAAGAATGTGTGAGACACAAAATGAGTCGACCATGAAATGGGTAAACTCATGTGGATTAGAAATGAGCTTGCCAAGAGCATGGAGTAGGCTCCTCAAGCTTCTAACCAAGCACAAATGAGGGGAGAGGCCCTCCTTATATAGATTTGGGAGGGGCTCTCAAAAGTACATCATATGTGGGATAAGTCTCCTGAAAGGAGAATGAATACAACTGGTAGAAGCACATGGCAAGGTACCCAAACATAAAGGAAATACAGTATAAAATGGAAATAGACTAGAAATGGAGTGCCTCCTGGATACAAAATGGAGATGCACTCATGCGGATACAAATGTAGATGAAGTAGGAGCAATCATGTCGTCAACACCCCCTCTGCAGCTCCATTTTGGAGCAGCTGAATGTTGCAGAGGTCCACCAAGCGCTGAAGCGAAACCGGAGGTAGAGCCTTCGTGAACATGTCCACCAGGTTCTCTTGAGAGGTACACTGCTCCAGAGTAATCTCCTAAGATATGAGCTTCTCATGGATGAAGTGGTACTGGATCTCGATGTGCTTTGTCCGAGCGTGGAATACTGGATTCTTGGCGATGGCCAAGGCTGACTGGTTGTCCATGCGAAGACATGTCGGAGTATCCTGCAAAACACCAATGTCAGATAATAAACGTCGAAGCCAGATGGCCTCACATGCTGCAAAACTAGATGCCCGGTACTCGGCCTCGGTAGATGATAGTGCAACTATAGGCTGCTTCTTACTTGCCCAAGAGACAGGCCTTGAGCCAAGCAAGAATATATACCCAGAAGTAGACCGTCGAGAATCAGGATCACCAGCCCAATCTAAATCGAAATATCCGGCGAGTCCGATGCCCCCTCTGTACCAAAGACCATGATGTCGGGTGAGGGCAAGGTAACGAAGTAGTCTCTGAGCAGCATCCCAATGAGTCTGATGAGGCTGATGTGCAAACTGACTGAGTATACCAACTGCATAAGCAATATCTGGTTTAGTGTTGGCAAGATAGAGTAATGAGCCAACAAGTTGTCAATAGGTATGCACATCCACAAGTGATGATGAATCCTCCAGTGTAAGCTTTATGTTTGGATCAAGTGGTGTAGAAACTGAGCGACACTGGTCCATATTATATCTGGAAAGTAGATCAGAGCAGTACTTCTTCTGTGATAGGAATATACCTTCTTTTGTTTGCCAAACTTCCATACCTAAGAAGTAGTGAAGTAATCCATAAGAATACTCAAGATGAAGCTGTGTGATGATAAACTGGATGCGTTCTTCGTCTGAGCTTGTCAAGATCAAGTCATCTGCATAGAGAATGATGATGGCTACTAAAGATTCCTTTTGATAGATGTAGAGATTAGCATCAACACTGCTTCTATGAAATCCCTTGTCTTCAAAGAACTTGTGAATCTTTTCATAGCAAGCCCTAGGAGCTTGCTTGAGTCCATAAAGTGCCTTGTGAAGCTTGTAGACTTGATCTTCTTTGCCTTTGAGCTTGAAGCCTTCAGGTTGTTCAACATATACTTCTTCTTGAAGATCTCCATTGAGGAATGCACTTTTGATGTCCAGCTGGTAAATGGGCCACTTGAAGTGAGCACTTAGTGCTAAGATGATTCTAATGGTTGTGAATCTTGCAGTAGGAGCAAAGGTTTCTTCATAGTCAATGCCATGTTGTTGCTTGTTTCCCTTAGCGACTAATCTTGTCTTATATTTATCTAAGTGCCATCAGACTTGTATTTGACTTTGTATATCCACTTGACTCCTATGACTTGATGGTTGGTTGGTTTGGGAACTAATGCCCAAGTCTTGTTCTTTGCTATTGCATCCAGTTCTACTTGCATAGCTTCTTCCCACTCTGGTTGGCCTTGAGCTTCTTTGTAATTGGATGGCTCTGGGATTTGCTGAATTTGGTGCATTAGAGCATAGTTAACACAATGACTTTGTTCGCGTTGTTTCTTATCAAGAAGCCTTTGAGATCGGCGTGGTTGTTGTGAAGTACTTGCTTCTGAGTTGAAGTTTGGAAATACTAAGTCCCCCTCTGAAGTGTAGACAGGTGAACTAAGACTTGTACTTGAATCTTTTCTTGAGTATGAGGAAGCTTCATTAAAAATCACATCTTTTGAAATGGTGATGGAGTGGTTTTCCATATCATATAGATGGTATGCCTTTGATTGGTCACTGTAGCATATGAATATGTGTTTCTTGGACTTTGATTGTAACTTGTTTCTATCTTATTTTGGTACATGGACAAAAGCTTCACTACCAAAGACTCGAAAGTAGTTCACATTTGGTTTTCTTCCATAGTATGCTTCGAAGGGTGTTTTGTTGTGTAATGCACTTGTAAATCCTCGATTCAGAATGAGAACGGAAGTATGCACAACTTTTACCCAAAACTTGTAGGGTAGATCCTTGTGATGAAGCATTGTTCGTGCCATTTCCATCACACTGCATATCTTCCTTTTAGCTACTCCATTCTGTGATGGAGTACGAGGCTGAGTGACTTGTCTTTTGATCCCTTTCTGGGTGAGAAAGTTATCAAAGTCATGATTGATCTCCACCTCCATCTAATCTGATGGTTTTGACTTTCGTTGAAGCTTCATTCTCAACTTTCTTGATCCAACTTTGAAACTTAGAGAATGTGTCTGCCTTTGACTTCAAAAAGTACACCCAAGTAAAGCGAGAGTGGTCATCTACGAGGAGATAAAAGTAGAGGGATCCACTCAGCGATGCGGTATTCATAGGTCCACATAAGTCCATGTGGATAAGGGCAAGTGGGTTCCTCGCTCGTGTTGAAGCTTCCTTGGGAAGTGGGGCCCTGTGTTGCTTGCCTTGGGTGCAAGCTTGGCAGACATTAGTAAGTTGCCCGATCTTTGGCAATCCCTTCACAAGTTGGGATGAAGAGATTTTTGATAAGTAAGAAGTGTTACCAAATCTCTGGTGCCACAAACTTGAGTTGGATTCTTTGGATACAAAGCATGATAGCTTGTAGAGGCCCTTTTCTTCTATACCTTGAGCAATGACATCCTTTGTATGGGGATCAACTACCTTAACTGAGGTGTTATCAAACCATACTTGTTTGTCCTGATCTGTAATGGCCTTGACGGAAAGTAGATTCATACATAAATTTGGAACAAAAAGGACATTGGATAAAGACTTGCATTCCCCCTGATGGTTGGAAATTTGAACTTTCCCTTTTCCTTCGATAGGTAAACTTTTGTTGTTGCCAAGATAGACTTCTCTCGTGTGCTCTTCGAGTTCCTGAAAGGAGTCCTTGTCTTTGCACATATGGAAGGTAGCTCTGCTATCAAAAATCCACTCATGGGGGGAGCTAGAAGTAACTAGTGCATTGGCTTCTGTGGAGATGAAGAGTTCCTCACTCGAGTAGTGGGATCTATGTTGGGAGCCCTTGGATGCTTGGCTAGACGTAGAAGCCTTCGATGATTGTTTCTTTTTGTAGCAAAACTTTTCTAAGTGTCCTGATTTTCCATAAAAATTATAGGTGAACTTCTTCGATGAATTATGTGATCCTTGCTTAGATCCATTGCTAGCCTGATGACTTGTTGTTTTGCCCTTATGGAATGGTCCTTTGGCCTTCATGGCTGACTCTTGTGAGGGAGTCGATTTGGCTCGGGATTCGTGAAGGAGCAATAGTCGACGAACCTCTTCCCAAGATAAGACTTGGCCGCGATTATACAAAGTAGTGACAAATGTCTTGTATGACTTCGGTAGCTTGTTGAGAAGTCTAATGGCCATGTCTTCACTAGAGATTTGCCTACCACATAGTGCTAATTTACGCTGGTAGTCCTCGAATCGGGCTATGACCTTGGTAATTGTGTCGTGTGGCCTAATGGTCAAATTATGAAACTCGGCCTCTAATGCATATATCTTCAAAGGGGTCTTGTCTTCATACAAAGCGGCTAACGTATCCCAAGCATCCTTGGACGTCTTGCAGGCAGTGATATGTCCTTTCATCAATTTGTCGCAGGCAAGTAACAGCTGACCTAAAGCTCTTTTGTCCTTGACATTCCACACATGCCAATTTTCTAAGTTGGTATCCCTATTGGGTTCGGGGTCTGACCCATCTACGACCTCATGAAGAAGATTCGTGTAGAGATAAGCGCGCATGACATCTTTCCATAGATTGTAATTTTTTCCATTTAGGCGTTCATCCTTAGGCATAAAAATAGGGGTGAAAGAGGGTAAGAAGTTAGCCATAGATGATGAGCTACCTTCACTTTTGGTCATTACAAAGCTTTGAAGCTAAAGTGTTTAGAAACACTACCACAATCTTTGCCAAACGTGCAAGCTTGGAAGAGAAAGTGTTTAGAAACTACCAAAATCTCTTGCCAAAAATGCAGCTTCAAATAATTGCAAAGCTTGAAATGAACGACTCGATTCCAGACTGAAAGACTCCTTGGGGAGGGGAGGTGGGGGCTTAGAGTAGCCCTGGACTTGTTCACAAAGAGAAGTCGACACTAGAGGAGGGGGCTTAGATTAGCCCATTGTACACCAATGGAGCCGTCGAGTAGGCTTAGACACTTGGAGACAGCTTGTGGGTGGGCTTAGATTAGCCTCCAACCCATAGTAGCACACATACTGGATCCTCTTCTTATATGTGAGTTACAAGGGGAGGGCACTTAGTGCCAAATTGTTGTGCCACATGAGTATTACAACCCATTGAGGAATTACAAAATAATGTGGCTTCAAGTGAACAAGGTGTTGGTGCATAAAAATGTGGCTAAAGTCTAAGTTTCTTGTTCGTTTTGAGGGCTTTACTCGTACACCATTTACCATGAAAGAAAAACAAGTCACTTTCATATATGAGGTGAATGCCAATTTGCAAATTTTGAGCCAAAATCTGCAAATGCAATGGCTTGGTCAACACATTAACGAGCTCCACTGCTAGCTAGATAAATAGAAAAGAAATTTTTGGCCAAATGGTCCAGCCGACATTAAATCCATGAACAGAAAGTGGACAAGCAAATGATTTTAGCTTATTCTCAGTAAGAAATGGCTGGACGATTCCAACTGTGATCAGAGTTATTAGAGGGCTTCGATTCTGGCAAGACTCTGGCGTTGTACAGAGAGGCTGGCGGTGGCAGGCATGTACTCTCTAGCAGTTTGTGCTTCAGGGAATGAATCCAGCCCACTATCAACTACACCTGAGCGAGTCGTGGGGCCAGGTTGTTCTTTGGTCGTGGGGTCCTGGCTTGCAGGTGATCAGAAAGGAGTAAATGGGCGCATCTCTTTCCTCTCTCTTGGCCAGTGGGAAGTCACGCGTGGATTTCATGACGTGTAATCCAGTGATCCTTACTTTCTGTGTGACATCTCCAGCCTCCCAGTTCTCTTTGTCTGCAGCAGATAATGCTCGGTGTTTGCCTCTTTTCGATTCCGTCTGCGAAATAGCGATCGACTTATTTTATCTACTTCTCCATTTGTTGCATCTCCTACCTCATACTGTCCAAGAAAGCATGCATACAGCATCCGCAGACCTCATATTGTCTAAGAACGCATGCATACAACATCCGCAAACCTGCACATACAACTGCACATTGACGAATGCACTAGATTCAGGGATTGACAGACGAATTGGTCGTCACGTGCACGTTGCGAGTAATCATGGTGGAGGTAGGCGTTGGCGTGCCTTCTGCATGGTCTTCTTCCGGGTTGTTGTCTTTGCAGAGCTACAAGCAAAAGGATTCTTATCTGCGGCAAAGAATTGCTAAAGAGCGATAAGGTCCAGGGAGAAATTGCTCGAACGGTGCCAAAGTCAAAATTCAGTGATGCCACCGTATCTTCGCCAAATAGTTAGGCTGTGAAAAAAATAGGTAATCATGGTTTGATGGTGTTGCAGCATCAGGAGTGTGCAAGATTGAATGGAAGATGAATCCTTAATGCAGCAGAACTATTAATCGAATTGAATTGGATTCCTCCTCTGAAGGGCTAGCCGAACTTCCGATAAGAGGCAAGCAAAGTTGGACAGAGTGTTGGGAAAGGATGGTTGGATGCACTCCGAGATTGAGTAGGTGCTGCTAAACCTGCTTCACACCAGCCCTCCTTTGACTCCAGGAATGCTTAGTACACTTGATTAGCTTCCAAATGATACCAATAAAGCATATATGTACTTTGCAAATGATATGTGTAATGATCAAATCAAAACAGATAACTTTGCACTTCACAAATCCAAGAAAACTTGCTATTTTGGTATTGACACCTGCTCAGTCTTTCACTCAGTATGACCAGCATACTTACAATTGATCAAATTCCTTCTGGACATATTAAATTAGCTTAACAAGCTACCATTTGCAAGTAGAATGAGAAGAAATGATGAACTATACTCTGAGAAATGAGTTTAGCAAAAATATGTTTACCCCTGACTTTTTAGGAGCTCTGCAGACAAATACCAGAGACCACTTAGAGCGAGATTTCTCAGAGATGGCTGATCCAATGACCTTCAAATTTTGTAAGCATGTAGTATCTTGGAGCTGGTTCCAACAAGCTTTGAATCACTTGATTTGGTTCAGTAGGCACTGAGATATGCCTCTTGGAAGTTGACAGACTTGGAGTAGTATACTCAGAGAATTACAGAGTAGATGAATGTAAGTATTTGTATTAGATCATGTAAATGTACATTCCCATTGGCATGATAAACATAGCTCAATGGTACTCAGAGGTGTAGGCTATGGAGTAGACCTCACACACTCAATGATTGATACAAAAATGCCTCGGGATGAGTGAAGTACTAAACGCGACTTTTTCCTTGTAGCTTTTTATAGGAGTTGAGTGTAGATTTGAATTAGAATTCAAATGAATCTCCTTGAATCTTTCACCTAAAAGTTGATTGAGATATTCCCTCAATCAATCAACCAATTTTTCCACGACTTAATCAAGTAGGTGTGATTACATAAGATGCCAAGTCACTAAGACTTTTACAAGAGATAAAATGGTAAGAAATCATAGGCATGAGTTCCTATGATCTTTGCTTCATGTAGAGTCTTCAAAGTAGATGTCCAAGCCAAATGTGAAGGCTTGACTTGCACCAACACAGAGAAGCTCTCTGCGGAATCCTAGTCTCTCTCTCTCTCTGTGGCATTGATTGAGAAAGATGATAATGTGCAGTAGATGATAATGTGCAGTAGATGATAATCTGTGCCTCTCCCTCTAGATGGCGACAACAAGTCCGATCCTGGTTGTATGTGTTACTCTCACATTGATCTTGAGAACTGTCCAAGTGGAGCAGCTGCAGGAGCTTGCTATGAAGTCATGTTAACAGAGAGGCGATATTGGTTGTGTATGAAGAATAGGTAGTAAATCATTCACTCAACGCACACAAAGAAAATACCCACGGACTTACATAAACTAATGATGAGAACTAAATCAAAGAGTGTTTATAAACACTAAAGTAACAAAGAGTCGTCACACTCTGTCACACTGTGAGTGACTTCACAGATGGAGTTGTATCACTGAATACAATGGAATTTCTTATGAGAACCATAAAGCACATCAATGAAGATGTCAAGAATACGGTGGGAGGGTGTAAAGATGGATGAAAAAGAAGGGTGGGAGGGTGGGAAAATGGGCAAAATATAACCCAAAGTGAGCACAAAGTGATGGCCAAAAGGACCTCTCCCAATGAGTGGAGAGGCACACCACCAAGCTCTACCAACACCACCAACAAAATGACCACCAAATGAACCACCAAGACCTCCACCTAGCGCTCTGATACCATGTAGAGAGTACGCATGCGGAAGCAAAATGAAAAGTAAAGTACTCTCACAAAACAAAGAATGTGTGAGACACAAAATGAGTAGACCATGAAATGGGTAAACTCATGTGGATTAGAAATGAGCTTGCCAAGAGCATGGAGTAGGCTCCTCAAGCTTCTAACCAAGTACAAATGAGGGGAGAGGCCCTCCTTATATAGATTTGGGAGAGGCTCTCAAAAGTACATCATATCTGGGATAAGTCTCCTGAAAGGAGAATGAATACAACTGGTAGAAGCACATGGCAAGGTACCCAAACATAAAGGAAATACAATATAAAATGGAAATAGAGTAGAAATGGAGTGCCTCCTGGATACAAAATGGAGATGCACTCATGCGGATACAAATGTAGATGAAGTAGGAGCAATCATGTCGTCAACAATATGGTCAAAGATGATGAAACCTAAGAACTATGATGAAGCAAAAGGTAAGAAACAATGGGAAGAAGCAATGAAGGAAGAATTCAATGCACTAGAGGAGAACAAGACTTGAGAACTTGTTCCTAAACCAAATGGTAAGAAGGTAATTGGAAATAAATGGGTTTATAAAGTGAAGAAGCTTGCAGATGGAGGTACAGCCAGATACAAAGCTAGACTGGTGGTGAAAGGCTATGACATACCCTTGGATAAGATAGGAGACATGAGTGAAGGAGAAGAAGGAAACACCTATCTCCCGATCACTCATCAAGGCTACACAACCAAGGATATTTTTGACTACGGCATAGGAGTTACAATTGCTACCACATCCCTATCGAAGCGTTGGGGCAAACAAGCACTCAGGTCAACAAGAATGAGATTATAGATGGCCGACGATTACATAGAGAGACCCTTAGAACTACTAGAAGGGATAACTCTTACTACTTGTGGTGTAGAGTTTGAGCATACTTTTGCCATATGTGACTTTAGCAAAGAGTAGGCCTATGAGATGATTTTGGGAAGACCATTCATGAGACAATTGTAGGTAGTGCAGGATTGGGGGACCAATTCCTTGTATTTCAACATTTAGGTGTTACAACTAAAGTCAATCTCAAAGACTACTCTCATAGAGACATGCATCCTATACAGTGGAATCCCATCCATAGAGCCATAGACGACACAGATTCTATACATTCCATAGGATAAGAATCTTCTTGGATGCATGAATGTAGTCATTAGGGCGAAAAACGGCCGAAAAGGGGCTGTTTGCTAATGAGAGATTAAGGAAATTGACAAATAGCGTCTTTCCACGTGTACAAGAATATAACATTGCTGTCTCTTTTAACCGTATGGAGAATTTCTTTTTTTAATACAATCTTCTTTCAAAGCGTCGCTAAAGTGATGAAGAGTCTCGTATTCAGTGTACAATTTTTTGGTTTGATGCAAAAAAAGATACTTTTGCACACTACACGAAGCATATTCTCGAATTTCCAAGAAGGAATTGATTTTTGAAGATACGAAATATTTTTGGGTTCACAAAATGTCATGATCATTCAACGACAGGGTTAACATCAAATCAAAAGTTTCCACGTGTACAAAGCCTTTTTTTCTATAAATACTACCAAAATTTGTGAGCGTCGGTTTCTCGCTTTGAACATTCTTCTTCTCCTAAGTTCAAATGGCTTCTTCTTCTCGTCGTCCTTCCAATCGCATAACTTCATGTGAGGTTTACAACAGAAGAGAGGATTCTTTGTGGAAACCTCTTTCCGTGAAAGTAAATGACTGGGTAACTATGCTTCCTAGCTGTAGAGGTGCCCATAAAGTCAAGCGTGCCAAAAGAGACAACACAAGAAACCATTGGAAGGGACGTATTCTCAGTTTCAAATTGAAGAGATGCGGTTGGTTTGCATGAGTACAACATGTGTACACCGCTAAGGATCTTGTTCTAGAAAATCATTTGCAATTCCCTTCGTACTGTAAGTGAAGTTTGACAATACTCTTCTATCATTCTAGTTGATTTTGTATAATTAAACATATGTTTTTGTACTACAGATATCTTTCCTTCCAATATTGTGGAATGGCAACCTGTTGAATGTTTAACAGGAACATTCAGAGTTCTTCATAAGGAATATGCAGAACTCATGTATGCAGAGAAATCTGTTCAATTTTTCAATAGCATAGAGTTATTTGTCTATTATACAGATTATCAAGTGCCATCAGGGAGGAGTTCTTATGGAATTCTTGTACATGTACCTAGTCCTTGCATCTCTTCATTAGATTGGGATGCTCCTGATCATTCAACAGTTTCAAGTTTTCTCTGCAAAATTAAATTTGACATCCAGAAGGCAATGTCAGCAGGCCGAATTTCCAGAAGGATAAAGATTCAATGGTTTTTGCCTATTCATGTCTTTGTAGCATGCTTTAAAAACATGTTATTACAGAAAACAAAAACAATGTGGTTGAATAGGAGAGTCTCTATTTCAGAGATTGATGATGTTTTAGGTAGGGAATGGGATAGCAAAGAAGTTCAAAAGCTAGGTGACATTATTTTATGTAAAGTTAGTCCCAATTCTCTTTCAATCTCATATCAGATATGTCGACAATCTCTGGTTCTAGGATATGACTATAGAAGGTGGAAAAAAAAGCTTGGACTTTGGATAGCCTTGGACTCAGAGGAGAGCTGTCCAGAATTTGAGTTAGAAGTATTGATTCATCCAGATTTTCAATCAAGGAAAATAATTGTCACTGCAAATTGGAATCTCAGAAATGTAAGGGATCTTCTAGAATACCTTGATGAGGTATCATCTCAGTGTAGATTCTCAATTGATGATGCAATAGTTAACATTAGATCAGAGAAATCATTATCTTGCATAAGCAGCCTGCCACCAAGGGTGATTAAATTCCAACCTTTAAGATTGTAACAAGTTAACCCTGACATTCTTACATAATGTATCTTCATCTAATAGAAGCTTCTATTGATACTTCCATTGAATTTTCTTGGCAGGATGGTTACAAACAATGTGTGTTGAATTATTAATTTTAAATGTCTTAGATATTTTTTAGGTCCTTAATTTCATATTTCCATTGATTTTTTTTTGCAAGAGTGAATTGATGACTACAATTATCCCCCTTCATCTAAACTCATATTGGCATTTATTTGTTTAATCTTAACATTCTGATGAGGTTCCAACTAAGAAATAATTATACAGGAACTTGCATAAGTTAATTCTAGATGAAGAAGAGATCTAGAATTCAATATGTAATTTCAATTTAATAATTATAGTCTATCAAAGGTGCACATTAGTCTCAGTTAAATAATTTGATTCTATCCAACTTTTCTGTCCTCAAGTAATGCAAGAGAAATTATCATGGTACACATAACAAGTAATATAAGAGAGTGTGGAGAACCTGGTGCAAATTCCAATCTAAGGTTTGGTATTTCAATATTAGAAGAGCATGTCTTACGGCATAAAACAAAGGAGACGAGATAAGTGAAGACGACCGATGCAAGCGACTAGTGCAATCTGAAATTGTCGGATGGCCCTTATCGCTTAGATCGGTCGTGTTAGCAAACTACCGCGAGAGACTTCAAGAACTGACCTTGCGTAAAGATTTGACTCACGAGTTTAAAAACAACTAGCAACAGCGATGAAATAGATAATACGACCGATGCAAGCGATAGGGGCAATCCAAGATTCTCCGATTCCCCGTATCGCTTGTATCGGTCGTGTCCTCTTAATTCTTTATGTCCTTTAACTTCTCCAATTGAAGCACTTTCCAACAGGAATGAAGTAAGAAACCCACAATGCATTCATAATTGTGACATTAATAAACTTAATTGGACCATCCAATGAACTTTTGTTTAACTCTCAAGAGGTGCAATACAACTGTGACCATCTTCCATATGAAGATTGGCATAACTACATACAATTTGTACATAAATAAATCTTCCAACCTTGGTTGGTTTTACAATTTATTTCAATCTAAGACTCAAAAATTGATTTAACCCTTTCTATCCTTTTTAGAGCCCTGCTTTCTCTGTTGCTTTTAGCTTGATTCTTTTTGTTGTTCCCATGCTTTAGTGGTGAGTGAAGAGGAAGCCCTTTCTTTTTATCTTCAGACTGTTTTTTATCAGGTGGAGGGGGTGGAGGTGAGTCTGGATCATATGGGCAGATTGCATGTTTCATGATACTATTTATTGCTCTCTCTCTGATCAAGATGATCCATGCATCTGGGTAGTCTGATAAATTCAATTCAGGACTGTGGAACCTTCTTTCCAAGAATCTTACAGCATTTGCAATCACTCTCCAACCACATGATGTTGAGTCTCTCTGCAATGGCACATGAATTTGGTTGTATCCAAATTGCTTTTGTTCATTCATTTTAGCTATTCCTGGAAAATTCTGATCAATATGCATCTTGAGAAGCTTTGCAACACTGCATTGTAAAGTGAAAATCAGAATGGATGGCATGGCTTTAAAATAGAGAACAACAAAATGTATAGTAACTTACACTTTGCAATTCCCATGCTGTGATGGAAGAGAATTGAGGAAAAGAGCTTGATATGCATTGAAGTCCACAATAATCAAACTCCAATGGCCCTTGTCAATGATTTGCATGTAAATATACTTTCTTAAATGAAACAAATATGTTTCCAAAATGAAGATGAATACTTACTTTTCAATATATGGGTAAATAACACATTCTACCTCTTCTGTAAAATCCTGTAGAAAGGACTTGGCATCTCCATGTTTATGCAAAAAACACTGTGTCACCAGAGGATCTAAAATAAATACTTTTCTTTGAACCGCTTCCTCACATTGTTGAAGAAGAACCCTACAAATCAAGAAATAAAAATGCAGTTAAGGAACTAGGAAATTATGCAAAACAAAAGCATTTTAAGGCCTCTAGATATACCTGAGTGAAATGTTGACCACACTATCTGATATTTCAACATGAAGCTCCCTCAACATTTTGTTGTCTTCAGGTCTAATGTCAAGAAACAATTCATTTTGCCATGGCATTTCAACATTAACTATTACCTGCCCATCTCCTTTCTTGAGGAGCTCTTTATTTGCTTTCTGTAACTTTTGAATCTGGGTTAAGATGACACTTTCCTCTGTAAATAATCCCTGCTTTTTCCTCTCCTCCTCACTATTTGCTGCAGTTCTAGTTTCATGATCATGAGTGACTTGAGCGTTGATCTCTTCAATGACAACTGTTGTTTTGGGTGATCGAGCTGGAGGTATATTTAAAATATCGCAGAATTTTTTATCGTGGTGATCAATAGGAACCAGAGCTTTATCAAATTTATATCTTATTCTTGAAACAATAACATAATCCTTCGCCATTAGTGTTACCCTATGAGAATGAGAAGCACATAAGTAGGCATCATTCATAAAATCAATAGCAAAGTCCTCTGCAGCTTCTTGGAGGCATAGCAGTGCTTGAGTTTGCCACCTCACATTGACAAAGGATGAGGTCTTCATCAAAGAACAGAGGTTGGCTGAGATCTGCTTGACAACTCTCATAAATGGAAGTCTTGGGATCAACAA
The DNA here is from genome assembly GCA_020310875.1 of Ceratopteris richardii. Classification (NCBI taxonomy): domain Eukaryota; kingdom Viridiplantae; phylum Streptophyta; class Polypodiopsida; order Polypodiales; family Pteridaceae; genus Ceratopteris; species Ceratopteris richardii. Next base: position 86,415,845 of record CM035425.1, on the reverse strand, counting down.
TCCCACAGACTTTTGAGCTCTTCTAATTTCCCTCAAGGACTTTACATGGTAGTTGACCCTTTTTTTTGAAGGCTTGTCTGGCACATTGGCTTGAACCTTCTGGGAATTTTGCTCCTGGACATTTTCCCCTTGGGCATTTTGGTCCTGACCCTCAGGGTACAACTTCCTTGCTGTCTTTTTGGTTCTAGCCATACTCTGCAAAAAATCAGTCTTTAGGCAAGGAATTAGGAAAAGTGGAATATTACTCTCAAAAAGCTATGATGAATGACTCTTTCCACTGTCAAAACTTACTCTCAAAAAGCTATGATCAATGACTCTTTCCACTATCAGAGGCACGACCGATGCAAGCGATAACAGTCATCCAAAAATGCCCGGATGTCCCTGATCGCTTGCATCGGTCGTCTTTAAATTAATCATCAAATATCATTAAATTATATCTTACAATGCAAAATACTCAATTATCACTAAGAAAAAGATAATTGGAAAACTATAATCAATGACTCTTTCCACTATCAGAGGCACGACCGATGCAAGCGATAGCAGTCATCCGGAAATGCCCGGATGTCCCTGATCGCTTGCATCGGTCGTCTTCAAATTTATCATCAAATATCAATGAAATATATCTAACAATGCAAAATACTCAATTACCACTAAGAAAAAGATAATTGGAAAACTTTAATCAATGACTCTTTCCACTATCAGAGGCACGACCGATGCAAGCGATAGCAGTCATCCGGAAATGCTAAGATGTCCCTGATCGCTTGCATCGGTCGTCTCTAAATTTATCATCAAATATCAATAAAATATATCTTACAATGCAAAATACTCAATAACCACTAAGAAAAAGATAATTGGAAAACTATAATCAATGACTCGTTCCACTGCAAGAGACACGACCGATCCAAGCGATAAGAGTTATCAGTAAATGCACGGACGTCCCTCATTGCTTGCATCGGTCGTCCCTGAATTCATCATCATATTTCAATAAATAGTAGTTAAAATAAAGGTAACAGTGCGTTATACTCAAGCATCACAAAGGAAACCAAAATTTGCAAGCTATGATCAAGGACTCGATGCTTTTAAAAAACATGACCGATCCAAGCGATTAGGGTTATCCAAAAATCTCGGATGTCCCTAATCGCTTGCATCGGTCGTGTCCACATTACCTTACGTAGAGAGCGCTCTCTATAGAAATTGTGAAGTAGCCTAAAAACGTGGTCGCGATGGAACTACAACGCTTGGCAAGTGTTGACAGAAAAAAAAATGAAGGAAATGAATAGGGAAGCTTAAATAGGTCCCAGTACTGAGTTGACCATTGTGCCACGTGGCATGCTCCGATAGGTCCACGTCATATAGCCGTTGCGAATTCCAACCTCTTTTGCTATGTGGCATGATTTGATTGGTCCATGTCATCTATCCGTTGCCTCGGGGAACGTACACTTTGCCACATGGCAGTTTGTGATTAATCCACATCATTCGACCGTTTCTTCCCTCCTCGCCTATAGATAGCTACTTCCTTCACAAACTCAAACTTTCAACCTTCAGAGAACTTGTCTCACTAGAGACACGACCGATCCAAACGATAAGAGTCATCCGTAAATGCCCGGATGTCACTCATCGCTTGCATCGGTCGTCCCTGAATTCATCATCATATTTCAATAAATAGAAGTTAAAAAAAGGTAACAATGCGTTATACTCAAGCAACACAAAGGAAACCAAAATTTGTGGTATGATCAAGGACTCGATGCTATTTAAAAAACATGACCGATCCAAGCGATTAGGGTTATCCAAAAATCTCGGATGTCCCTAATCGCTTGCATCGGTCGTGTCCACATTACCTTACGGAGAGAGCAAACTCTATAGAGATTGTGAAGTAGCCAAAAAACTTGGTGGCAATGGAACCTCGACGCTTGGCAAGTGTTGACAAAAAAAAATGAAGCAAATGAATAGGGAAGCTTAAATAGGTCCCAAAACTGAGTTGACCGTTGTGCCACGTGGCATGCCTTGATTGGTCCACGTCAGATACTCGTTGCAAATTCCAACGTCTTTTGCCACATGGCTTGATTTGATTGATCCACGTCATCTATCTGTTGCATCGGGCAACGTACACTTTGCCACATGGCACTCTATGATTGGTCCACCTCATTCGACCATTTCTTCCCTCCTCGCCTATAAATAGCTACTTCCTTCACAAACTCAAACTTTCAACCTTCAAAGAATTTGTCTCACCTACATGCGTATTTTTCTTTCGTCGCCGACACGACCGATACAAGCGATTTTCACCGTTTGACCTACGTTGACTCGCTCTAGTCGCTTGCATCGGTTGTGTTCTCCTAATAGACATATAGGAGAAGCTGGAGCTAAGATGGAGGGAATGAATGAGATCCTTACTGTCTCTCCATCAGAGAAACTTCTTGATTTCATGGTTCAAGAGGGATTAAGTGTAGATTATTTTCCTGATGCAATGACCATATTCAACCCCAAAATTGATTTTGAAAAACTCTTAGAGAACTCAAAAGGTTTTCTTAAGGATGAGTGGGAGATTTTCTTGGGGTTGGTCAATGGAAGGATCCTTTCTATTTCTCAGAAAACCTATGTCCATCCTCACATCTTTGGGAAGGATCCAATAGATAGGGCTAAAATCACAAGAAAATGCAAAAGGATATCCCCTTTGCCAGGGAAGCTTGATTTATGCCCAGCATGAAAAGGACTGCTGCTTGCTCCCTTTAAACATTGCTTTCTTGATATGGCTTGATCATATCTCAGTTGAAAGGGAGGAAAATGTTCATGATGAAGACGAGCCTTGCTTAGAGCTAACACTCGAGGCTAGCTCAAAAACTATGAAAGGTGTCATGGAGATTGTTGAGGAGATCAATCTCCAAGCAGAAGAAGAGCAGGTCAAAGATTTTGATGTGGCCACTTTCAAAGCAGAGACTGCAATAAGGGAGCCAACTGAAGAAGTTCAAGTGTCTGAGAAGTCCCTACTTCTCCCAAATCTACCTTTTTACTTTATCTCTGGGAAAGACTTCATACCTCTATTTTACATTCAGGAACTTTTCAATCTAAGGGAGGACTACTGCCTTGCAACTATAGCTGAGGCAGAAGAAGTTGCAAGGAGATTCATCAATAAGAAAGGAGAAAGAAGAGAGGAATTTTTGCGTCTTGATTTGGATTTGTCTAATGAAGAATTCAAAGATTCAGCACAAGCTCTTTCAAAATGCTTTGAGAAAGCTATCTCAGAGAAGCCAAAACTTGCTGATGAAGAGTTTGATGAGCATCAGAAGCAACTTGGAATATACTCGTTTGGACGCGGCTATTCATTCTTGGATGTCGCTGAGGACAAAGGAACAATTTGTATTGACTCAAAAGAGCTCATTGAGGAGGAAGATGAGGTCAAGGTATGTTGTTTGATATATTCTATCAATTAAAGTTTTTGTCCGAGATCTCCATTTAAGTGAGAAAATGACCACGACCGATGCAAGCGATACAGCCTATCGGATAATTTCCGTTGGGCCTTATCGCTTGTATCGGTCGTGTTCGGACTTGAAGAGGAAGATGAGGTCAAGTATGTAGTGAAATATATTCTCGTGATTTAAAGGCAAAGGAGATGAGATGGGCTTGATGCAAAATCTCTATCTTGTGTCAGTTTGTCCAAGTTCTCCATTAGAAGTGTTAGAGGTGGATCACGACCGATGCAAGCGATAAGGCCCATCAAATATTTTCCGTCGAGCCTCATCGCTTGCATCGGTCGTGTTTGGACTTGAGCAAGATGACGTCAAGGTATACAGTTAACTATATTCTCAAGAACTCATTGAGGAGGAAGATGAGGTCAAGGTATGTTGTTTGATATATTCTATCAATAAAAGTTTTTGTCTGAGATCTCCATTTAAGTGAGAAAATGACCACGACCGATGCAAGCGATACAGCCTATCGGATAATTTCCGTTGGGCCTTATCGCTTGTATCGGTCGTGTTCGGACTTGAAGAGGAAGATGAGGTCAAGTATGTAGTAAAATATATTCTCATGATTTAAAGGCAAAGGAGATGAGATGGGCTTGATGCAAAATCTCTTTCTTGTGTCAGTTTGTCCAAGTTCTCCATTAGAAGTGTCAAAGGTGGATCACGACCGATGCAAGCGATAAGGCCCATCAGAAATTTTCCGTCGGGCCTCATCGCTTGCATCGGTCGTGTTTGGACTTGAAGAAGATGACGTCAAGGTATACAGTTAACTATATTCTCAAGAACTCATTGAGGAGGAAGATGAGGTCAAGGTATGTTGTTTGATATATTCGTATGAATTAAAGTTTTTGTCCGAGATCTCCATTTTTAAGTGAGAAAATGACCACGACCGATGCAAGCGATACAACCTATCAGATGCTTTCCGTTGGGCCTTATCGCTTGTATCGGTCGTGTTCAGACTTGAAGAGGAAGATGAGGTCAAGTATGTAGTAAAATATATTCTCATGATTTAAAGGCAAAGGAGATATGGGCTTGATGCAAAATCTCTATCTTGTGTCAGTTTGTCCAAGTTCTCCATTAGAAGTGTCAGAAGTCGATCACGACTGATGCAAGCGATAAGGCCCATCAGATATTTTCCGTTGGGCCTCATCGCTTGCATCGGTCGTGTTTGGACTTGAGGAAGATGACGTCAAGTTATACAATTAACTATATTCTCAAGAACTTAAGGTTAAGGATATGAGATAGGACCAATGCAAAATCTCTTTCTTGTATCAGATTTGTCCAAGTTCTCCATTCGAAGTGTCAGAAATCGATCACGATCGATGCAAGCGATTAGGCCCATCGGATATTTTCCACTGGGCCTTATCGCTTGTATCGGTCGTGTCTAGGAGTTGCATGCAGCAATGATAATACATGTCTTGCTTGTGGGAATTCCCCTCATTTATCAAACATGAGATGTTTCTAGGCAGTTTGTGTTGGAGAAACAATCACTAATTAGACATATATTTGAAGGTCAAATCTTAGAAAGAAAACCCCATGCCTATGTGAAGGGACAAATTCACAAGTGTATCATACTTGTAAAGTTAGTTCACTTTAGTTCTAGAAGTTTTTTAAAAATCACGGGAATGAGAAAATCTATATAAGTTAGTTAGTATTAACTGACGCGATGAGAAAGAGAGAGAGAGAATAGAGAGAAGAAGAAGGAGGAAGACAATGAGAAAGTGAGAACAACTCATTTTTGTATGACTGAGTATAGTCGGGCTTCTCTGAGTGAGAAAGCATCTGTAAAACTTTTGAGTTTTTTATAGTTATGAGAAGAACTGAGTAAAGTTCTGTGTATGAGCCTCTCTCCATCATCTCCATGATTACCTACTGTGTGATGAATTCAAAAGTTCAAGTTTTCTGAGCAATTCGATGCCTGGCATCGAATCTTGGCTCAAAAGTCATTTTTTCATTCTCTGTGTGTTAACTGTTGTTGAATCTTTTAAAAATATGAAGTTTGTGGAGCAACTCGATGCCTGGCATCGAGTTTGAGCATAAAGTCGATGCCTGGCATCGACTTCTAGCATACAAGTGGTCTTCTTCATGTGTGTGTAAAAGAGAGTATTTCTGGTGCAGAAAAAGGGCCTAAAAAAGCTCAAAGTCGATGCCCGGCATCGACTTGGACTGAAATTCGATGCCAGGCATCGAATTTTTTATTTTTGGACATCAGGAATACTAAAACAGGCAAAAATTTCCAGTTTTGGAAGGTCATACAGGGTCATCTTGTGAGGGCCATAACTTGAGTTCTAGAGCTCCGTTTGATGCATATGATAGCTTGTTGGAAAGCTCTACTCTTCTAGTTTCAGCCTATAAAGTTTCATGGAGAAAGTATACTTGAGCTAAGAGAAATTAGCAAAATACTGAAGGTATGTCATTTCGGTGACTAGGAATTTCTGTAGAAGCAAAGTTCTCACTTTAAGCTATCATTTCTCAAAGTTTGGAGTGGCAATGAGTTAATGGTGACCATAGAGGTGTTCTAGTGTCACATTAATTCATTTCTTGTGGTGTTTTATACATCAACAAGTGGTATCAGAGCAGAAAGATTCTCGAGAGCAAAAGACGACAAAGGTACGAGAACTTTTGTAAAGTTTTCCATTAAAGTTTGAAAGGTGAAGCATTTGAAGACACAAGGCATCAAAAGATTACTTTCGAAGTATCCTCATACACAAAGAACTTCAAAAGGTATTATCCTTTATCCTTTAAGCTCACAGGTTGCAGCAGAAGGAAAGAACTATGGCAGATCATATCTCCATTGACAAACTGGACAGAGATAATTACCCCGCATGGGTAATGAGAATGGAAGCCTTACTTATGAGTAAGGATCTCATGGTATATGTAACAGGTGAAGAAGAGAAGCCAGTATTTGAAGATGAAAGCCGACCAAAGAAAGAAGAACTTGATGCTTTAAAGCATTGGCAGAAGAAGGATGCAAGTGCAAAAGCATACATCTACAATACAATCTCAGATCATTTGCTACCACACATCAGAGGATTGGAATCATCAGAAGATATATGGAATGCATTGGAATATCATTTCCAAAGCACTACTAAAGCACGGAAAGCAAGTCTATGGTCAGAGTTTACAACATTCAAGAAGAAGCCAAGTCAAACCATTACTGATTATGTCACTAAGATGAAGGATCTAGCAGATAGTCTTGGATCCATAGATGAAGATGTTGAAGATCACAGATTGATTGCTCAACTACTTGCAGGCTTGAGAGGGGATGAAAGGTGGAAACCTTTTGTCTTATCAACAGAACTTTCATTAAATCATTATGTTCCAGATTTGAACCAGTTGCTTGGTTTGATGCTCACATATGAGCAAGACTTGAAGGGAGATGGAGATAAAGGTCAAAGTTCTGCAATGTACATGAAGAATAAGAAGAAAGGAGATAAAGGTAAAGCAAAGGATGAAGAGGAGTCTAATTCTCAAGCTTATTATGCAAGAGGTAAAGGCACTGGCAGAGGAAGAGCAAGAGGTTTTGAAAGAGGAAGAGGTAATCAAAATAACAACAAAAAGGCTTGTTGGATCTGTGGATTGAGTAATCATTTGGCTCATGACTGTTGGCACAACCAACAAGGATCAAACCAGAATCAAAACAACAATAGCAGAAGTCGAGGTGGAAGATATCAAAGTAATTTTCAAAGAGGTAGACAAAGTCAAAGAGGAGGCTATGGTAGAGGTGGAGGAAGAAGTTGGGGACAGAATCAATCCTACAACACCACCTACTACAACTATGCAAATGACACACAGAATGAAAGTCATACATCATTGATGATGAATTCAATCAGCACATCAGATAAAGAAGATCTAAAGGTATTTTACATTGACTCTGGATGTTCTAATCATTTGTCAGGAAACATAGAATTGATGTCAGAATTGGAAAAAGGCATTTCTAGTCACACAGTTCAAACTGGTGATAATACAAGACATAGTGTACATTCAATTGGAAAAGTGAAATGCAAGAGTGGAGCAGATTTGCTAACCAATGTTTTGTATGTTCCTACAATACCTAAAAACTTGATTAGTGTGGGACAGATAGTTGAAAAAGGTTTTCAAGTCAGGTTTACAAATGAAGGAGTATTTGTGGAAGATCCAGAGAATGGATATAATCAGATTGTCTCTGGTAAGAAAGAAGGTAGACTCTTTACTTTAAGAGTGCAAGGAAACATTGGTCAAGCTTTGCTCACACATGGTGAAGGAGTGATTACAGAACTTGATCTCTGGCATAAGAGATTAGGTCACTTTAATGAAAGAGGAATTAAAGCTATGGTTGCTAATCAGTCTGTACTAGGATTACCAAATGTGCAAAGTCAACATATGGTTTATAAATGTGAAGCATGTCAAATGGGTAAAGCACACAGGTTACCATTTCAGAAGAAAGGATTCAAACATGATGGAGTACTTGAGCTCATTCATACAGATGTATGGGGACCAACAAAAGAAGGATCTATCAGTGGCTCAAGGTATTATGTTCTTTTCATTGATGATGCTACAAGATGGATAACATTATATGTTTTGAAGGAAAGATCAGAAGTGTTTGGAGCTTTCAAGCATTTCCATGCATATGCAGAGAGAGTCACAGGTCAAAAGCTTAAGAGACTGAGGTCTGATGGAGGGGGAGAATACTTCTCCCAAGAGTTCAATGATTATCTTTGGAATGCAGGTATTAAGAGAGAAATAACTTGCAGGTATACACCACAACAAAATGGTGTAGCAGAAAGAAGGAACAGGACTTTGGTTGAGTTTGCTAGAGCTATGCTAAAGGAGAAGAACTGTCCAAATTATCTTTGGGCTGAGGCTGTAAATACAGCTACATATCTTGTGAATAGATTACCATGTGCAGCTCTGAATGGAATGACTCCATATGAAGCTTGGTGGGGTAAGAAACCAACACTAGATCATTGTAGAGTGTTTGGATCAATTGCATATGCTTATGTGCCATCACAACTTAGGCATAAACTTGAACCAAAGGCAGAAAAATATGTGTTCATTGGTTATGATGAAAAGCAGATGGGTTACAGATTGTGGAATCCTCTAACCAAACAATTTATTGTTTCTAGAGATGTTACATTTGATGAACAGAAAAGTTGGTATGCAGATCAAAGTCATACAGCTGAAGAATTTGAAGAAGAGGTAAGAAGATGTGAGAAAGGAAAATCAATTGTGCAGGTGAATAGAGATGAAGACTATATGCAAGCAAGTACATCCAGAAGTGGATTAACAAGAATGAATGAAGAAGCTCCTATATTTGATGAAGAGGTGTATCCAGAAACTTATGAAGAATGTGAACCAAGAAGGTCAAGCAGGACTAGAAGACAACCAGAAAGGTATTCTTATGATACTTCTTACATAACTCAGAAGAACTATGCATATATGGTCAAAGATGATGAAGAACCCCAGAACTATGATGAAGCTAAAGGTAAGAAGCAATGGGAAGAAGCAATGAAGGAAGAGTTCAATGCACTGGAGGAGAACAAGACATGGGAACTTGTTCCTAAACCAAATGGTAAGAAAGTAATTGGAAATAAATGGGTTTATAAAGTGAAGAAGCTTGCAGATGGAAGTATAGCCAGATACAAAGCTAGATTGGTGGTGAAAGGCTATGCCCAGACCTATGGCATAGATTATGATGAGACATTTAGTCCTGTAGCTAAGATGTCAACTATAAGGACAATCATTGCTATTGCAGCTTCAAAAGGATGGACCCTAAGTCAATTGGATATAAAAAATGCATTCTTGAATGGATACATATCAGATGAGGTATACATGGAACAACCTCAAGGGTTTATAGATTCCAGGTATCCAAATTTTGTTTGCAGGTTGAGAAGAGCATTGTATGGATTGAAGCAAGCTCCAAGAGCTTGGAACTATAGACTGGTGAAGTATCTCAATGATCTTGGATATCAAAGTTCAAAAGCAGATTCAAGTCTACTTATCAAAAGAACAGAGGAAGGTACAATCTACATTTGTATTTATGTAGATGACATTATAATCACAGGTACTTCAGATGAAGGAATCAAGGAGGTAAAGAAATTGCTTGAAAAAGAATTCAAGATCAGTGACCTAGGAAAGTTATCATACTTTCTTGGAATGGAAGTTACTTATACAGATCATGGCATATATGTGTCACAAGAAAGGTATCTTCTGAACTTGTTGAAGAAGTTTGATATGGAAAATTGCAGAGAAGCTTCAACTCCACTTGAAGTTAATCACAAGCTCAGTAAATATGATGGTGCAGACTACAAAGATATGAGGAAGTATCAATCTCTTGTGGGTAGTTTGATTTATGCTACACTAACAAGACCTGATCTTAGTTATGCAGTGGGAGTTTTGTCACAATTCATGCATTGTCCAAAGGACCCACATTGGATTGCAGGTCAAAGAGTTCTCAGATATATCAAAGGAACTATAAAGGAAGGATTATATTATCCTTTTACATCAGATTTGAAGTTGAGAGCCTACAGTGACTCAGACTGGGCAGGTAATCAAGATGACAGAAGATCAACTCATGGTTACATGATATACATTGGTGATAAGCTTGTAAGTTGGTGTTCCAAGAAACAACATACAGTAGCATTATCATCAACTGAAGCAGAGTACAAAGGACTTGTGGAAGCAGCTAAGGAAGTCATATGGATGCAGACATTGTTCAAGAGCTTAGGCATTGATCAAGGTACACCTACAATACATGGAGATAATATGAGTTCACTTTATCTTGCAGCAAATCCAGTATTTCATGCAAGGACAAAGCACATAGAGATCCAATATCATTTTCTCAGAGAAAAGGTAATGGAGAAGGAGATTGAAGTGGAATACATTTCTACTAAAGATCAATTAGCAGACATAATGACAAAGAGCTTGGATGGTGTGAAGACCAGCAGATTCAAAAGCATGGCAGGAGTAAAAGAAAAGAAGATGATATGAAGAAACAGGGAATGTCAATTAGTGATTGAGGGGGAGCTGTTGGAGAAACAATCACTAATTAGACATATATTTGAAGGTCAAATCTTAGAAAGAAAACCCCATGCCTATGTGAAGGGACAAATTCACAAGTGTATCATACTTGTAAAGTTAGTTCACTTTAGTTCTAGAAGTTTTTTAAAAATCACGGGAATGAGAAAATCTATATAAGTTAGTTAGTATTAACTGACGCGATGAGAAAGAGAGAGAGAGAATAGAGAGAAGAAGAAGGAGGAAGACAATGAGAAAGTGAGAACAACTCATTTTTGTATGACTGAGTATAGTCGGGCTTCTCTGAGTGAGAAAGCATCTGTAAAACTTTTGAGTTTTTTATAGTTATGAGAAGAACTGAGTAAAGTTCTGTGTATGAGCCTCTCTCCATCATCTCCATGATTACCTACTGTGTGATGAATTCAAAAGTTCAAGTTTTCTGAGCAATTCGATGCCTGGCATCGAATCTTGGCTCAAAAGTCATTTTTTCATTCTCTGTGTGTTAACTGTTGTTGAATCTTTTAAAAATATGAAGTTTGTGGAGCAACTCGATGCCTGGCATCGAGTTTGAGCATAAAGTCGATGCCTGGCATCGACTTCTAGCATACAAGTGGTCTTCTTCATGTGTGTGTAAAAGAGAGTATTTCTGGTGCAGAAAAAGGGCCTAAAAAAGCTCAAAGTCGATGCCCGGCATCGACTTGGACTGAAATTCGATGCCAGGCATCGAATTTTTTATTTTTGGACATCAGGAATACTAAAACAGGCAAAAATTTCCAGTTTTGGAAGGTCATACAGGGTCATCTTGTGAGGGCCATAACTTGAGTTCTAGAGCTCCGTTTGATGCATATGATAGCTTGTTGGAAAGCTCTACTCTTCTAGTTTCAGCCTATAAAGTTTCATGGAGAAAGTATACTTGAGCTAAGAGAAATTAGCAAAATACTGAAGGTATGTCATTTCGGTGACTAGGAATTTCTGTAGAAGCAAAGTTCTCACTTTAAGCTATCATTTCTCAAAGTTTGGAGTGGCAATGAGTTAATGGTGACCATAGAGGTGTTCTAGTGTCACATTAATTCATTTCTTGTGGTGTTTTATACATCAACAGTTTGCAAATAGATATTGATGACGACCGATGCAAGCGATAACGACTGCCTGAATTTCTCTGAAGACTCTTATCGCTTGCATCAGTCGTGTCTCTTGCTTTTCTTTCTAATAGTTTCAAGTTACTTCACATGTTTCCTAAAGTGTTCTTGCACTTCATCTAACCTTGTTTTTCATTTTTATCACAGTTAACTTTATTGGATGAAGACATTTACCTTGGCAGGGGCAAGGGAACAAGAAAAGCCATAGAAGAGAAAGGAAAAGCAAAGGTGGATATTCATTCTATTATCCACTATCTTCCAAAGTTGAACCCAGACACATTTTGTGTTATTCACAAGCACTATAGTGAGGAGACAGACTTTGCATTGTTCTGCTTGAGGACTCTATCAAAATACATGGGTTTTACTTCAATACCCTTTAATGCTTTCAGAGTTTTACTGCTTGAAAGAGCAACTGCATTCAGAATTTTTGGATATGCCCCAGGACTCAATGCTTCAAGGGCAGGGTACTTTCTTTGTTATTCAAGCTATGCAATGGCTGCAGGGATGTCAGATTTAAAAAGCATTGCTGGATACAGGAGAAAAGAGTTCCTGAGATATAGAGGTGATTTGCCAGAGCCAAGCTCTTTAAAAAGGCTCAAGGAATGACTTGATTTTTTCAAATTCTATATCTCAACAAATGTACATATATAGAAATTGCCCAATGTGATATAAGACATTGCAAATTTTTTTGGTGTAATTGATCCATGGCCTAATATTAATTGTTATTGATTCTTTGGTCAAAGTCATCTGATTGTAGTAGACATATTTCTTTTCAAAGCATAATAAATCATGAAATGTACATACATGACATCTTTTATTTCTCAAAGAAATAAAAGACATTGCAAATATTAAAGCTCTGTTTGAAATGTGGTCTTTTTCAGTTTGTGATATTGATACATGATTTGTCTCGAGATAGCCATATCCTTCTGATTATATTTGGCATGAGATCCTTTGTAATTGTCTTCTAAAGAACCAATCAAAAAGCTCTCTGAAGGCATTGCTCTTTGTTACTCCTCCTCCTTTCCTTGTACACCTAAAGAAGCTTGTCCTTGCTTGATAATGAGATTTTTCCATGCCTTGGGTGTTCCACATGGCAAGTGGTTCTTTTTATGCAAAGAATGCACCATGCACAAGAAGAATATGCTGGAAAGCATAAGAATTTCATTAGATCTTTATTTCAATTAAAAATAAATAAATTGAATAAAATATCTTAGGAGCTCACCAAGTAGTATGTTATGTCTTTGGCACCCCATGCCTCTATGATGGTTTCTATAAGCTCTGTGGTCGCCTTTCTGAAATCTGTCACATAACTTTTTGATGTTACCTGCTGCCTCATGATCTTTAAAAGATTATCTAGTTTGACCCACACCTCCATTCTCTTTTTGCTATTTCTGGTTTGCTTTTTACATTAGTCGTGACCTCACAAAATGTTTTCCATGAATTCCACATGGCATTAAGTTGTTTGCCATCATGGTTGCTGAAGAATCTCCTTGCTTTTGCACCTCCCATTGAGACATCCTGTAAAACATCACCTGTATTTTGTGAAAGCTTTGGATCTTTTCTTAGATGAACATCACCACCATGAAATCCCATTTTTGAAAGAAGACATTCACATTTTTTTATGCATTCATTTGCAAGAGTTGTAGGCTTGATAGAATATGCATAATCCAAGTGAAGACGGACCAACTTGTCAATGATTCTTAACTCTGCATGTAGTGTACATATGTGTACATTTGTCAATGCTATTGGAAGTATGGGATCCCAAATCATTGAAGAAGATGAGTAGTTACGAAGAATAACATTTTGTTTAGAAGGAGCCTCTTCACCCTCAGCTCTAGCAATCCATCCATTTGTACCTTGGCTTTGCATGCAGTACAAGCAAGGGTACTTAGAATTTGCTCCCCCATTTATACCAAACATGCATTTGAGTGTCTTTAGGTCTCCACTCAAATGCCACTCAACTTGAAAGTTTCCGTAGTCTTTGACATTCAAACAATTCTCCTGCATGATGCCCTTGGATAACATTTGGAATGTTTGTCTGTGAGAATAACCATTTAAGTGTTTTATGGCTCTCAGATGGAACTTGAGCACAACCAACCCACCATAACTCCATTTCTGATTGTACTTTGAGAGATGGAGTATCCAATTTCCCAAGGCTATAGTCCAAAGCTTTGTTCATCAGTGCAATGCTTATTCTCTCCATCTTTTGATGTTTTTTAAGCTCAGCTTCATCAAGTTTGATTACAAATTTCAATAGACCAGAACATTCATGCTCTTTTATATTATAGAACTGAACCATGTATGTTTGAAGTTTTATAACATCTATCCATATGTTGTTAAATGCATTGTAAGTGAAATGTAACTTTTGTTTTCCTACTTCGTAAGGCATGTTACCGTGAATATGTTTATATTCACCAAATACTGATGTGATCTTCTTATTCAAGCAGAGCCGAAACTTTCCTACATGATGGGGTCTAGGCAATCCAAAACTTCTAACTTTGTTAAATTTTAAAAATTCACACCAAACTTTTGAAATTGCTCTATAACCTTTCCTACTCACTCCGACACTATCACAAATATTTTGAATTTGAGATGGTTCTAGTAAAAGATTCATTTCTGTCATGAGTTTTTGAAAAACAAAGCGTTTCAAGCATGTATTTTCATTTAGTTTCAATAGTCTTAAAACATCACCTTGACTCAAAAATTCATTACAGAAATGTATGCGCTCAAAACTGCTCGACATATTGAAACCTAGCACATTTGTCACATGATCTCTAACAATTTTCATTCTTTTCTTTTTCTGGCCAGATTTTTCAGTCAAATCTAAAAAAGGTTTTACTCGTTTTGACCGCATTCTCAAACCTATAGGAGTTTCTTTCATTTTTTTAAAAGACTCTAACTGAGAAGATAAAGTGGATAATTTGTTTTCTAGCTCCCTCATATGTAAATTCTTCTGGTGTAGTGTGTTTTGTAAATAGTTTATGTATTGTACATAATTCCTTGAAATATCCCAGAGCCTTGAACAATAGCCTCATAAACCATCCTCACCATCTCCCACAAATCTAATCAGATCATGAAGATTATGAAAAGGGGGGTACCTTCCAGTTTGTGGATCAATTGGATAAACAGATCCATCTGTCCATATGTCGATATGTTTCTTGCCTTCCTTTCGCAATCCATCCACTTCAAGAGGATGAAGAGCCCTTCGAAATACTTTTCTTGTCGTCGCATACTGCTGACTAACTGCAATGTTGATATGGAACTTTTCACAATGATTTCGATTGTTTGAAAGCTCAGCGAGAGTATTTGGGTTAACGTTCTCCATGGTCTGCTATGAAAAATGACCGGCAAGTGTCTAAAATGACGTGAAAGGGAGAAACAGGCTTGCTATGAAAAGTAGAGAAAAAAAGCGCAAAACGTCATCAGCACACGTTATATAGGTCCGTGAACAAGAGGAAAATTCAACTTTTGAGGCGTAAGATATCACACAAACTTCGAGGCGTAAGATATCACACAAACTTTTCATGATTATATGATACGAGTTTTCTCTCTCTTCAAAATTTGAATAAGATACGTTTTAAATGAACTTACACGGAATTTCTTAAAGGATTTGACAACTTTAATCCCGATTAAGCACAACTAATTGAAATCCTTACACGGCCCTTTTTGGGCCGTTTTTTGCCCTAATGGAAGAAGAGAAAAGAGAAAACACTAGAGAGGTAGGTGAGAAGGAAATTCATAGATCAATTTGAGACCCAGCCTATGCACCTGTAATATTTCCAGACAAAGAGTTTGAACATCATGGTTGGGCATAAATCCTCACGACAATGGATGTAGCTATCAATGAAGAACAATGGACACCATAATATGATGAAGATGGCTATGACATTTCCGTTTTCACTATAGAACCAATTATGTGTGAGTTGGTTATCGAAGGAGAAAAATGAGGAGTTGAGCTTAAACACACTCTCAAAGAATATATGAGATGAGATATGAGAGACAAATAAGTGAGCAATCCTTAAATCAACAAGAATACAAAGTTCAGTAGTAGAAGCTAACTCAAGCTCAAAACTACTTGAAAAGAACAAAGCTGATAACACGATCAAATGAGCTCAATGATACAAATGAAGCCAATGTATAATGGTCAAGAGTGTGTGGTATACACCACTCCACTTCAGTCCCTAGGATGCACTCCACAACCACAAGAAATGAGTCGACTGTCTCTCAACTCCAGCCCTCTGTCTGCCTATCAAAAATGCTCAGAAGCCTCTGTTTAAATAAGCATAACTCTCTAATGCATCGGAGTTTGTGAAACTATTTTAGACAGATATTCTCCAGGATATGTGGAACAACTTTGCTAAAGAAACCATTTTGAGATGATGCACGTAGCTCAAGATACAAGCTTCCAAACTTGGCCTACTGGCCGTTTTCAGCAATCTGCCAATTCTCTACCTACCAACTTGCAGCCAGCATAACTTGAGTTTGGAGATGAATTTACAGAAGATTTTCGGTGAGCTGATACCTGATATTATGGAGAACATTTCAGCTTTTGAATCAACCAAAAAGGATGCACAGTTAGCAAGATATGATCCGTGCAAGATTGCCTTTAGAAAAGGTGTGCTGCTGTCCTGAATTTTTTCCTAAATCATAGGAACACTTTTCCAACTTGGCGTTGACTTCAAATATGCTTTATTCACGACTATTTCTGATGTGGAAAACAGAATAAATCACTCTAAGAATATAATGAACCTTAATACAGAGTTCAACCAATAATAATACTTTGAAGAGATGATGTGGACTTGCATATTCCAACACCTTCCCTCAAGTCCAACATCTTCAAAATGATAAGAACCTGAAAAATGCTTGCTGAAGGCATATGAAGGTGAGCCTTCCCTTATTTTTTGAAGATGCATGATGAGCCTTCCCTTACTCATGACTTACTTCCCTTAAGGGGAGCTCCATCATGCCAAGTGATGATCTATGCTTGATGAACAACTCCTTGCCGAGAGCTTTAGTGAAGAGGTCAGCCATATTTTCCTTTGTGTTGCAATGGTGTAAGATGATATCACCACTTTGTATCTTCTCCTTGATGAAGTTCTCCCTCACTTCAATGTGCTTGGTTCTTTGATGCATGACTAGATTCTTTGCCAAAGATTCAGTTGAGACATTATCACAATGAACGGTGGTAGGTTGGTTTTCTCCGAAACCAATCTCATCCAAGTATCTTCTCAGCCAAATAGCTTCACAAGATGAGGTTGTGAGAGCTTTGTATTTAGCTTCTGTAGAGGATAAGCTGATCGTACTTTGCTTTTTGGAACTCCATGAAATAGCTCCATTGCCTAGGAAGAAGGCATTTCCACTTATGCTCTTTCTGTTGGTGTAAATCACAAGCCTACACATTTGGCT
Source organism: Ceratopteris richardii (assembly GCA_020310875.1). Classification (NCBI taxonomy): domain Eukaryota; kingdom Viridiplantae; phylum Streptophyta; class Polypodiopsida; order Polypodiales; family Pteridaceae; genus Ceratopteris; species Ceratopteris richardii. The sequence goes on along the minus strand of CM035425.1, from coordinate 86,398,846 downwards.
TGGAAGACATCATGAAGACTGCACATGCATGAAGAACCATAGGAACATATGCTAGTGGTTTATTACCACTTTACCTCATTGTAAAAGTCTAATTTGACTTAGAATCTTTTGTAATCACCTACCTAAGTGATTCGTGGAAAAGTAGATCACTTGATTGAGAGAATATCTCCAAACTTTTAGATGCTTGATCATAGGAAGCCAAAGATTTGAATTTGAATTCAAATCCTAAGTCATTTCCTATAAAATTGGATGTGAAAAAGTCGCGGGTAGATCACTCCATTCTCGAGGCTCATTCTGTTGAGCTTGAGTGTGTGTAAGGACTATACCATAGCCTACACCTCTCTACACCATTTGGCAATGCTAGACATGCCAATGGGATTGTACACAATTGTTAATCAATAGATACATTTACATCATTCATCTCTGTATTCACTACTTGTCTACTCCAAAGTCTGTTAACTTGTCAAGGGCATATCTCGGTCAATACTACTCCAAATTCAGTGATTCAAAGCTTGTTGGATTCAGCTAAAAGTCATCTACATGCTGACAAATTTTGAAGTGATTTAATTCAGCCAATTCAGAAAAATCGTCGTCGAGGTACTCACTGGTCTATCTCTACTACAGTCCTAAAAAGTCGGGGGTATAGCTAATTTTGCTAAATCAATTTCTCTGAGTATAGTTTGTCATTTTACATCATTCCACTTGCAAATGTTAGCTTACTAAGCTAATTGAATACCCCTAGAAGGAATTTTATCAATTGCTACTGTGCTGGTCACACTGAGCAAAACATTGAGTAGGTGTCAAGACCAAAATAGAAGGTTTTCTTGACTTTGTGACTTCCAAAGTTATCTGTTTTGATTCAATCATTGCACACATCATTTCCAAAGGAAATAGGCTATTTCTTGGTGTCATTGGGAAGCTAAGGAATTCTACTAATCAAGTCTGAAGCTAAAGAGGGCTGGTACAAAGCAGGTTTTAGCAGTACCTACTCAATCTCTTGGATCATCCATCCATTTTTCCCAACAGTGGTATCAGAGCAAATAAGGTAAAATGGGAGATGGTTTTCCTTCATTTATTGACAAATTGGACAGGAACAACTATCAAGCATGGTCTCTAAGGATGAAGACCTACTTACAAGGAAGGAGCCTCTATGGATACATCTCAAGAGATGAGGAATTGCCCTCATTCAAAGCAAGAGGTTTGCCAACCAAGGAGGAGCAAGAAAAACTCAACACATGGTGTGAAAGGGATGCATTGGCAAGGTCCTATTTACTCAACTCTATATCTAACTTTCTTTTACCTCATATCAGAAATTGTAAGACTTCCCAAGAGACTTGGGAAACCTTGTCATCTCTAATACAAGGGCTAGGAAAAATCAGTTGTGGATTGAATTCACAACACGAAGGAAGCAACCTAAGCAAGTTGTTTCAGAATTTGTGACCAAGATCAAAGATGTTGCAGATCAGTTAGCAAGCATAGGAGAAGAAATTGAAGAAGAACAAATTGTAAGGCAGGTAATTAATGGAATCAAGGCTGATGACAAGTGGGAAAGCTTCACCACTGCAATGGATCTCTACATGGACATGCACACTCCAGATCTTACAACTCTCATGGGTCAACTATTCACACATGAAGCAAAGCTTACCAAGAGTGGAGATACTACCAAAGGTAACAACTCTTCTGCCCTATACACAGATAAGAAATCTAAGGATAAAGGCAAGAGTAAGAAGGTGGAAGATGAATGCTCTACCCCCCAAGCCAACTATGCAGGGAGAGGTAGATCTTCAAGAGGTAGGGGCAGAGGAGGTAAGCAAGGTAGTGGGAGACCCTATAACTCATCACCATGTAACATTTGTGGTTTGTCAAACCACACCACATATGAGTGTTACAAGAATTACAAAAATCAGAGAGGAAGAGGCTACCAAAGAGGTGGATACTCTCAGTCTAGAGGAAGGTTCAACCATCACCAAGGCCACAACAACAATTATAACAACAACAACAACAACAACAAAAATTACAATGGCAACTACCAAGGAGGATTCAGAAACAGAAAGGACTACAACAACTACACAGAGGAGCAAGATGACTCTCTCTTGATCATGAACATGACTTCAAAGTCAGGTACAAATGATGATCACCTATTTTATATTGATTCAGGGTGTTCAAATCATGTGGCTGGTAATGTGGCACTACTCTCTTATCATGAGGAACCAAAAGGTAAACACCAAGTCCAAACAGGTGATGATACAAAGCATTCTGTAGTTAAAGTTGGAAATGTGAAAACTTGTGATGGTAATCAGAATTTGTTGAGCAGAGTACTTTATGTACCTACAATTACAAAGAACTTAATGAGTGTTGGTCAGATTGTAGAGAAAGGGTTGCAGGTCAGATTCAATCAGTATGGAGCATTTGTGGAGGACCCAAGACATGGATTCAAAAGGATAGCTAAAGGAGAAAAATCATGTAGACTTTTCACTTTTGAGTTGGAAGATACAAAGAACATTGCATTATACAGTTATAAAGATCAAACACTTTCAGAGCTTGAAATTTGGCACAAGAGATTAGGGCACATAGGAGAAAGGACCTTGAAGCAAATGTGCAGGGACCAATGTGTGCTTGGGATACCTAATGTATCCAAGCAACGTATGATTTACAAGTGTGGTGCTTTTCAATTTGGTAAGTCTCACAGGTTACCCTTCTCCAAGAAAGGATATATGCATGAAGACTATCTAGAGCTTGTACACACAGATGTATGGGGACCTAGCAAAGACCCCTCAGTCTCAGGTTCAAAGGTACTATGTGTCTTTTATTGATGACTATAGCAGATGGACTGTATTATACTTTATGAAGCACAAGGATGAAGTATTTAATTGTTTTAAGAAATATCTTGCATTAGTTGAAAATCAGACAGGAAGGAATTTAAAGAGGCTAAGGTCAGATGGAGGAGGTGAGTACTTCTCCAATGAATTTGAGGACTTCTTGCAGGACAAAGGCATCAAAAGGGAAATAACCACAAGGTACTCTCCTGAACAGAATGGGGTAGCTGAAAGAAGAAATAGGTTAATAGTTGAGTCAGCTAGATCTATGCTTAATGAGAAGAAATTACCTAACTATCTATGGGCAGAGAGTGTCTCTACTGCCACCTATCTCATAAACAGGTTACCATCAAAGTCACTTGATGGTATGACACCATATGAAGCATGGCATGGTAAGAGACCATCATTGGATCACTGCAAAATTTTTGGATGTGTAGCATGTGTACACATTCCTTCACAGGTAAGAGGGAAGCTAGATCCAAAGGCTGAAAAATGTATTTTCATTGGATATGATTTAAATCAAAAAGGTTACAGGTTTTATAACCCTACCAACAAGGGATTTATGGTAAGTAGAGATGTGATCTTTGATGAGAATGATTCTTGGTATGAGAATGAATGCAGGAAGGTCAAACTACCCTATGATTTGGAAGAGGAATTTCCAAAACTTACAAAGGAGGAACCAACTCAGAAAGAAGACTCAAGTTCAGATGATGAAGATACAATCAACCTTGAAGAGTTCAAGGCATGGAGTCCAAAGGCAAAATGAAGATGAAGAAGCTTGAGGACATACCAGAATCTTCAACTCAATCAATCAGAAGGTCTCAAAGAGAGAGCAAAAAACCTATCAGATATGGGTATGATACATCTCTTGTTACTAAACATTCAATTTATCTTGCAAAGGATTTGCTAAATGAAGAATCAGGATCATATGAAGAAGCAATCACAAAATCAGAATGGAAGGAAGCTATGGATGAGGAGATTGAAGCACTCAAGGAGAGTGATACATGGGAGTTAGTACCGAAGAAGGACTCCATGAAGGTAATAGGATCCAGATGGATCTATAAATTGAAAAGAAATTCTGATGGCACAATTAACAGGTACAAGGCCAGATTAGTAGCCAAGGGTTTTGCACAAACCCAAGGCATTGACTATGAAGAAACATTTTCTCCTGTGGCCAAGATGCCAACAATCAGAGTGTTGGTGAGTGTGGCTGCATCAAAGAATTGGAACATGTACCAATTGGATGTCAAGAATGCTTTCTTGAATGGATGGATTTCAAAAGAGGTTTATATGTCACAACCTCCTGGCTATGAAGACCCTAAGAAGGTAACTTATGTTTGCAAATTAAAGAAGGCTTTATATGGATTGAAGCAGGCACCTAGGGCATGGAATTACAGGCTAACTACATACCTCCAAGACCAAGGTTTTGTCATGAGTAAGGCTGACACTTCTCTGTTCATTAAGAGAATTAATTCAGAGGTAATCTATCTTTGTGTTTATGTTGATGACATCATCATTACAGGCAATGATGTAAATGGAATCAGAAGCATCAAAAGCCAGATGATGAAGGAATTCAAGATCAATGATCTTGGATTATTGAAGTATTTTTTGGGACTTGAATTAGTTTACACTAATTCAGGAATATACATTACTCAGAAGAAGTATGTGCAGGACATGTTGAAGAAATTTCACTTGCAGGATGCTAAAGCAGCAAGCACTCCAATGGAGGTGAACTTAAAGCTAAGTGCCCATGAAGGTGATGAAGTCCAAGACATTACAGGTTATCAAAGTATGGTAGGTAGCTTGAACTATGCTACCTTAACTAGAATTGACATTGCATATGGAGTTAGTGTGCTAAGTCAATTTATGCACAAGCCAAGGATACCTCACTTAGAGGCTGCCAAAAGAATCTTGAAGTATCTCAAGGGTACACAGAACCATGGTTTGTACTTTCCTTACACTTCAGAGATTGACATAAAAGTTTATTCAGATGCAGATTGGGCAGGATGCAAGGATGATAGGAGAAGCACTTCAGGATACATTTCTTTTGCAGGTGACAAACCGATTTCATGGTCTGCAAAGAAGCAACCAATTGTTGCATTGTCTTCTATAGAAGCAGAGTATAGAGGGCTAGCTAATGCCACTCAAGAAGCAATTTGGATTAAGCTTTTGTATTCAGAATTGGGCTTATATACTAGGCCTCCAATTATCTTTGGAGATAATACAAGTTCTCTTCACCTTGCAGCTAATCCTATCTATCATGCCAGAACCAAACACATAGAAGTTCATTATCATTATGTGAGAGAGAAGTTGCTAACCAAGGACATTCAGTTGACCTATGTGTCAACCAACATGCAATGTGCAGGTTTGCTGACTAAAGCTTTGGATGGGACCAAACTTTGCAGGTTCAAATCTATGATTGGATTGCAGGATGTACTTGAAGATTGAAGATGAAGACTTAAGCCAAAATGTTTGGCTTGAGGGGGAGCTGTTGGTGTAAATCACAAGCCTACACATTTGGCTTGGAAGACATCATGAAGACTCCACATGCATGAAGAACCATAGGAACATATGCTAGTGGTTTATTACCACTTTACCTCATTGTAAAAGTCTAATTTGACTTAGAATCTTTTGTAATCACCTACCTAAGTGATTCGTGGAAAAGTAGATCACTTGATTGAGAGAATATCTCCAAACTTTTAGATGCTTGATCATAGGAAGCCAAAGATTTGAATTTGAATTCAAATCCTAAGTCATTTCCTATAAAATTGGATGTGAAAAAGTCGCGGGTAGATCACTCCATTCCCGAGGCTCATTATGTTGAGCTTGAGTGTGTGTAAGGACTATACCATAGCCTACACCTCTCTACACCATTTGGAAATGCTATACATGCCAATGGGATTGTACACAATTGTTAATCAATAGATACATTTACATCATTCATCTCTGTATTCACTGCTTGTCTACTCCAAATTCTGTTAACTTGCCAAGGGCATATCTCGGTCAATACTACTCCAAATTCAGTGATTCAAAGCTTGTTGGATTCAGCTCAAAGTCATCTACATGCTGACAAAGTTTGAAGTGATTTCATTCAGCCAATTCAGAGAAATCGTCGTTGAGGTGCTCACTAGTCTATCTCTACTACAGTCCTTAAAAGTCGAGGGTATAGCTAATTTTGCTAAATCAATTTCTCTGAGTATAGTTTGTCATTTTACATCATTCCACTTGCAAATTCTAGATTACAAAGCTAATTGAATACCCCTAGAAGGAATTTTATCAATTGCTACTGTGCTGGTCACACTGAGCAAAACATTGAGCAGGTGTCAAGACCAAAATAGAAGGTTTTCTTGACTTTGTGACTTCCAAAGTTATCTGTTTTGATTCAATCGTTGCACACATCATTTCCAAAGAACATAGGCTATTTCTTGGTGTCATTGGGAAGCTAAGGAAGTCTACTAATCAAGTCTGAAGCTAAAGAGGGCTGGTACAAAGCAGGTTTTAGCAGTACCTACTCAATCTCTTGGATCATCCATCCATTTTTCCCAACACTTTCGATCAACCAAATTTGCTGCATAATCTGAATCACTAAATCCATGAAGATTCAATGTATCTCCTCCATAGAGAATTCCAAGTGAAGAAGTACCTTTCAAATATCTTAGTATCCTCTTGGCTGAATTCCAATGAGATACTTTGGGAGCTTGTAGATATTTGGAGAGAGAGTTCAATGCAAAACAAATATCAGGTCTTGTGATGGTCAAATAGAGGAGAGATCCTATGAGTTATCTATATAGTGTTTCATCATATGGAACACCATTCTCATCCTTCGTGAGTTTGATAGTTGACTCCATAGGTGTAGAGACCGGCTTAGAGTGAGACATCTCAAACCTATCAAGAATGGAAAAAAGGTACTTTTGTTGAGAGATAAATATATCTCCCTTCTCTAGTCGAGAGACTTCGATCCCAAGAATGTAGCGTAAGTCACCAAGATCCTTCATTTCAAACTCTTTAGAGAGTTTTCTTTGAACATCTTCAATCATTGCTTCATTGCTTCCTATCAACATGAGATCATCCACATATAGAAGAACAATAACAATATCTTTTCCCATGACTTTATAATACAAACTATGATCAGCATTGCTTCTTTGAAAGCCTTGAGAGCAAAGATGCTCATCAATCCTTGCATACCAAGCTCAGGGAGCTTGCTTCAAACCATACAAACTTTTGAGAAGTTTGCATACCATGTGCTCTTTACCTTTGACAATGTATCCTTCCGGTTGTTGCATGTAGACTTCTTCCTCAAGTATGCCATTGAGGAAGGCATTGTTGACATCCATTTGCTTCACCTTCCACTTGAATATGGAGGCAAGGGAAAGTAATAACCTAACTGAACTCATCTTTGCTACTGGAGCATATGTTTCATCATAATCCAATCCATATTGTTGAGAATATCCTTTAGCTACTAACCTTGCTTTGTGTCTATCTATCTTCCCTTCCTTGTTAAATTTCAGCTTGTAGATCCATTTGCATCCGATTGCTTTCTTGTTGAGAGGTAATGGACATAACTCCCATGTCTATTTTGATGAAGAGCAGCCATCTCTTTGTCCATAGCTTCTTGCCATTCTTTTTGAGTACTAGTAGCCTTGTATGTTGACGGTTCATCATGTTGTAAAATAGAGCTAAGCAAAGCAACATTACTTTGCTCAAAACTTGAGGAATTACCTCGTTGATATGTAAGTCTTTGAGGTTGTGTTCTGATCCTTGAAGATCTTCTAAGAGTTGCACGGTGATCTTCATCTTCTTCCTCTAATTCTTCAATGGTTTCCTCATGTGTAGAAGAGGGAACTTCAACTTTAACTGTTGTTGAATAGCTTTTATCCAAATCTGAAGTTGATGCTGAACTGAAGCTTGCATTCTCATCAAAAATCAGATCACGTGATAGGAATGTCTCCTTCTTACATGGATCATAAAGTTTCTAAGCTTTTCTTACATCACTATATCCAACAAAGATGCATTTCCTTGACTTGTCATCAAGCTTCTTCCTCTTTTCATGTGGAATGTGAGAAAATGTGAGGCAACCAAAAACTCTTAAATGATGTACCTTAGGTTTGATGTTGTGAAGAGCTTCATAGGGGGTAATGCCCTTCAAGACTTCAGTAGGAGACCTATTCATCAAATAGCATGAAGTGCTGATTGCTTCAGCCCAAAAGATGTTGCTCAGACCTTTGTCTTTGAGCATGCATCTTGCTGCTTCAAATAATGTCCTATTCTTCCTCTCTGCCACTCCATTTTGTTGTGGAGTGTAGCTGCAAGTAAGTTGCCTTTGAATGCCATTCTCAAGTAGATAATGGCTGAAATCCTTCGACAAGAATTCTCCTCCATTGTAAGACCGTAGAGTCTTTAGTCTTCGTCCTGTCATCTTTTCCACCATAGCATGAAAGTGTTTGAAAATCTGAAATACATCAGCCTTGGAATTTATAAAATAAACCCAAGTATATCTAGAGAAATCATCCATGAAGGTAACAAAATAAATATTCCCTCCAAGTGAGGGAGTATGGGCTGAATCACATACATCAGCATGCACCACATCAAGTATATCTCGTGCCCTTGAGCTGCTCTTTGAGAACTTACTCCTAGCATGCTTTCCAAGGCAGCACGCTTCACACACTTTTCCAATCCTTTGTAAGGTTGAAATTCTAATGACCATGCCTTTCTCCTTCAGCATACACATACTATTGAAGTTCAAGTGACCATACCTCTTGTCCCATAACTCGGTAGGCATAATAGGGGTTGCTTTGTCATTTCCCATTGCAAAAAATGCTGAGACTTCTCCTTCTAACTTGAGAATCTTTCCTTGCTTTCTTCCTCTAGCAACCACATTGTAGGAATTCTTTGGATCTTTAATGAGGCATTGTTGGCCTTCAAACTCTATATGTCCCTTCTAAGTCATAGCTCCAACTGAAGTAGATTCTTGGTAAGCGATGGTACCAAGAGAACATTGCCAAGTGTCTTTTTCTCTCCCGTTCCCAACCAAATGGGTATGTCACCTTTGCCTGCAATGGAATTTGGAGTACTATCTACTGTAAAGATAGTATCATTATGAGAATCATCAATATTAGAAAAGTATTGAGCATGAGAAGTCATATGAGAACTGGCTTTGCGATCGATCCACCATGGTTCCTCTTTGGGATCATGTGTATGGGCTGCTATCTCTTCTAATGATAAAAGTGAAGAATCTTCTTCAAAATGAGTGGATTCATTTCCACCTTCTCCATCCGTGTAGTGGGCTGATCTTCCTCTCCCATTATCTTGATTACTCCTGCAATCTTTAGCAAAATGGCCATACCTAGAGCAATTGTAACATTGGATAGAGTAATATCTACCTCTATCTTCTCCTCTTCCTCTACCTCTTGAGGAAGGATGTCCTCTTTCTTGGAAAGATTGATTACCTTCATGATCTTGTCGATCTTGGTTGTGAGTGGGCTGATGCCACCCTCTTCCTCTTTGTGTGTTGAATCTTCCTCTTCCCCTTGATGAGAAGAGTGCTTTGTCATTTGATGTTGATGCCTTTCCTCCATCATGTATTGACTTCATTGCAGCCTGCCTTTGATCTTCATCTCTAAAAATTTGTTCCATCTCCTCAAGAGATGGCTTCTCCCTCAAGATGATGAGGCCTTGAACTAAGCCTTCATATCCATCTCCCAATCCATGGATGATGATTGTAGAGAGCTCGTTGTCAGACATCTTATCTCCAACAGCCACTAGTTGTTGATGTAGATCCTTGACTCTCTTGATGAAGCTTGAAGCATCCTCTCCTTGCTTCCTCGTACAATTGGTAAGTTCAGCCCTCAATGCCACTTGCCTCGAGGTGCTCCTAGACTCGTAGATATTCTTCAATGTCTCCCATGCCTTCTTGGGAGTCTTCACATCAAGGAGATGAAAGTTATGTCAAATAGCTCACTTGTGCAGACCCTTCTGAATGGTCTTCCTGACTCATATTAGAGTTTTGCTTCTACTCTTCATTTGATGATGAAAGGCAATCTGAATGCCCTGTCACTTGAAGAGTTAGTTTCTGTTATGTTGCAGGAAGATCAGTCTAGGCAGAATATGTCCATTATGCATATTACAGATCAAGATTTCTTGGCTATTCAGATGGGCAAAGGTAAATGGAGCTCATCTACTAGTAAGCAAAAATCTGCAAATGTTGCACATTCGAAGAAGGAAGACAAAGATGAGAAGAAATCAAAAAAGCAGAAATCATTTTGCAAATACTATAAAGCAAATGATCATGTCATTAAGAGTTGTCCAAAACTGGCTGCTAAAGAGGCAAAGAAGAAAGAGGTCGGAATGGTTGTTGCAGAGGCCTCTACACCAAAAACAGAGTCTAGTAATCTTGTGTAGAATGAAGAATGGGCATTTACTACTGTTTGTAGTTTTGAACCATCTTCTCATGAGCAATGTATGTCTACAATAGACTCAGATGTTTGGTAGGAATGGCCTATGATAACAAAGAGACACCTAAGAAAATTATGGTGACCATAGAAGTAGGTGAAGAATGATGCATGTGCATAGGACACAACCTGACTGAGGATGAGGAAAAGGAGTTGATTGATTTATTAAGAGCATATAGAGATGTGTTTGCATGGAGTTATGAGGACTAAAAAGGAGTAGACCCTCACATCTGCTGACATACAATTCCCATGATCTTAGAAGCCAAACCCTCCAAGCAGAAGCCATACATCCATAATGATAATTATGATGCCAAGATCAAGGAAGAGATAGATCGATTGGTAGGAATCGGGATTTATCTATGAAATTGAGCACACAATGGGTTTTCCCCGTTGTATTGGTGCCCAAGAAGAATGGGAAGTTACATGTATGCATTAACTTGAAGAAGGTTAATGCAACCACTATTACAGATAGTTATTTGCTTCCTATCACTGAGCACCTATTGGAGAGAGTAGCAGGCAAGGAAGTATACAGCTTCCTTGATGGGTTCTCTCCTACAATCAAGTGGTCATTTGTAGCTCAAGCATAAGCACCACCTCCTTTACTTGTCAATCCGTGGAGACATGAGGACCGGTATGAAGACCACGAGCAAGTGAAGCCACAAGTGCGTGAGTGAAAGCACACAATCATGCACACACATGCACACACACGTGCACAAGGTAAGATCAAAGAGAGGAACAATGGAAAGCTTTGATTTCAAAAGAGTTCTCTTACAAAATCTCTATTCTCTCACCAACTAACCCCAAAAATGAGCTCTCTAGCTCTTTTTATAGTTTTTTGACTAGTTTTGGCCTTGTCCAGACCTAGTGTCCGGCCTAGTTAAAAATTAGGTTCCATGGCTTATTTGAGGGCTCAAATGAAGTCTAAAAATTATGAAAATTGGTAGGATGATACTTCTAATATCCTCAAGCTCGAGGACTCCTCAGCTTGAATAAAATGGAGTTACAAAAATAGAAAATGGTATTTACAATGGTTTTTAGTGATGGAAATCACTATTTTTGTAGGGGATTCTTCTAAAAATTTGACATGTACTTCTTGGAGCTCCCTACTTGCTCCTTCTTCTTGTGTGTGTCCACCTTTCTGATGTGCTTCCATGCTTGTGCTTGACCTTGAGTTCCAACACTTTCCCCCCTCTCGAGTCTGTTGTCCCTGACAGACCCTTGTTGTAGTGGTTGTTCCAAGTAGTGCTTTGAGAGGGAGTGTCCCTTCTGTATGAACAAAAGTCGTATGGCTTCCAGATGTGGCAAGTTTGGTTGTCCGGTTCTTCATCTGTCACTGCGAGCCATTGCAAGTTGTAGTGCCTTGGTATGTACTTCTTCGTTGGATTCGAGCATGATTGTGTTGTTGTGAGTCTCCGTTGATGTCCTCTAGATCTTACTAAGTTGATGTTCATAGTAGTCATGCCTAGTACTCATAACCCATAATGGATGATGGGTAAGTGTGTTCGTGCATGGGTTGAGGAAAATATGTGCCTTGTGCACGGCCTTGTAATGTAGCCCTATGCATGCTTACTTGGAAAATGCATCGGAAGAAGTATGGTGCAAAAATTGGGGTTCTTGAGCTAAGTGCTCAAGGATATGCCGACAAAGAGGTTTCCTAAGCTATCATGGTTATGATGTTTCCAAAGTAAAGATACTTACCATGGAGAAGGTCGATCGATGTGCATCTCTTCGTGTTGTACATTCGGCCTTTGGGATGGAACATTGTTGATGAATGTCCGTGTTGATGGTCCACTGATGAGATCTTTTGAGTGGCTGATCCTGTCTCCTCTTTTCAAATCATCATTTGCCAAATACTGAGAATTGAATTTCTTTATATTCCTTGACAAACAACATTCGATAACTACACCAAGCTTAGTTTCACATATTCTCTTCAGCTCACCATAAGCAGGAGTCTTCTCATCCAGTATACATACAAAGATTTGCAGGGTACCAGAACTACCCCTTACAGATATCTCCCTGGATGCTCTCGTACATGCAGTAGTTAAGCATCACTCAAGTTGCGGACCTTCAAGCTCTTCACTCCTACCATAGTAAGAGGAAACCATAGTTGTGGATGCCATGTTCATGCCAAGTTCTCGACATCTACCAGATAAGGCAGCAATTATATCATTTGATAGCTGAGACACACTTCTATCCAAACTGATAAATGCCCAGTAATCGAAGGTGCAATCTTCAACTAAGCATGACTCATTCATGTTTCATGAGCAAAACCTGGGAACAGGTTCTTTATTTTCTTTTCTTTTTTTTTCTTTTTTTTTTGGAACAATGTCAGAAAACAATAAGACAAAGTTTAGTATCAAAAAATGGTTTACATGTGTCAATGTGCTCTCGTGCATGGGACTCTCAATTGTGTCTATGCACAGCCATGTAATGTGGTCCTATATTAATGCATACTTTGGAAATGCATGACCTGAATGGTGCAAAAGACAAGGTTGTGCAAGGAGGACATGGTGGTCGCTCGTCGAGGCTTTCGATGTTATTTGCGGAGGTTGATGCCGACCTTGGTGGAGGTATCCATTGAGTCTCGAACTGATGTCATCCTCCTTATTGGAGTCCATTTTAGAACAGCATTTGGCACTGTAGAGATCACTTCAGGCATCTTCCTCTTTGGGTGCTTTCTGAACTGTGGTATCCAGTGTGATTGGCGTGTTGGTTCGGTGGAGGCTACTTGTACTTTTGGCTTCCAAACCCATACCCTTTTTACACGTCTTCCTATTATGGTTGAAGAGGTGATTTGATCTTCTTTCAATCTCTATATGCGGTTCTTACCCTTTTCTCTTTGTGGCTTCTTTGTTGAGACCTTTCGCATGTGGGAGAACATAGGTTGTTGTGGATGTAAGAGCTTCTTAGGTACCCACATCTCTAATCACCCTTGTTGAGCTGCAGCTAATTTCTTAGGCACCCAAACTTGTCGGATACCTTGTGGTTGAGCTTGTCCAAGCTTCTTCCTTCGTCTTCTAGCCTGGTTGGCTTGCCTGGATGGGATTTGTGGGGGCAAGGCTGGTGGTTGCTCTCCTTTGCGTACCTAGATCTGCTTCATGCTCGAAACTGCTTTTTGTTGAAGGGTGTCTTTCTATTTGCTATAGCAGTTGTCTTGAATTGTTGTGCTTGCTTCTAAGGTTGAACTACTATGGATGCTTTACTCTTCGAAAAAGAAGGAGATTTGCTTGCCTTTGTGACTGTCCTTCATTGATTGAGTCATTCGAGATCATAGAGCTTTTGGCACATGCAACATCTTGTTCAAGAAGATTAGTCTTAGAAGAACTAAGAGAGTGTGTGGTGCCATGATCTGTGAGCATGCAGTTCTCTAATTCTAATGTAATGCATTGTTCATGTACCCAAACTTGAAGAATTTGATTTCTTAAGTTTAAGTTAACTGCATGGTCATAAATCCAATCTTGACCCAAGACAAGTGGTTCTGTAAGGTTCTCATCTTGACACACTAGCACTTTGAATTTCATTGGAACATCTTGAGGCTCCTATGATCAAGCATCTAACCAAGAGTAGTGCATTTAGAGTCACCAAGTCTCACGGTACCAAGAGACTTTGCTGCATAATTAGAGAACCATTCTCTATGTGGTGTCACATGGAAAGAAGCACCAGAATCTAGCAGCCAGGTGTGGGAAAGAGAATCAGCCATAAGTGCCTCAGATGGCACAGTACTATCAAGTGTCAACACATCAGCATCATCAGAAATAGCATTAATTTCTTCAATCTTCACAGTCGAAGTAGATGGTGCAGGTAACTGTTTAACATGCCCATCAACATTCTGTCCTTTACCTTTAGCATTCTTTAATGCATAACAGTCTTTCTTCATGTGTCCTTTCTTATGACAATAATGGCATTCAATATCCCTCTTCCTTGATTTACTTCTGCTCTTATTCCGTTGACCATTCTTTTCCTTGTTCTTGCTCCTGCCACGTTGTTGATTCTTTCCTTGGTAAGAATCATGAACATTATATGCATCTCCACTCTGAGTGCCAACCATAGATTTTCTACGAATCTCCTCACTCAAGAGTGCTCCACATATGTCATCATAGACGAGTTTACCACCTGGTGCACTATTGCTAATAGCTGTGCAAAATGTATCCCATGATGATGGCAGGGTGCATAACAGCAATACTGCTTTCATTTCATTGTCCATATCCATTTTCTGAGCCTATAACTGGGAGAATATGGCATCAAACTCATTTAGATGAGCAGCAACACTATCTGTGTCCTTCATACGAAGGTCGTATAATTTTCTCATCAGATATACTTTATTTGATGCCGTCTCTTTTTCATATGTATTGCATAACTTCTTCCAAAGCTCCTCTGCACTTTCACAGTCTAATACTGTAAAGTAAACATTATCTGCTAGGTGCAAGCGAATGGTAGACCTGGCCATTTCATCTAACTCATCCCAATCATCTTCATCCATGTCAGCAGGCTTCTTTGAAATCCCATTTACTGGCTTCCATTGCCTGCTTTGAATCAGCACATCTTTAATCTGATTCTTCCATAGAGCAAAGTTTGTGCCATCAAATTTTCGGATCTCAAAATGGTCTTTGCCCTGCAAGTTATAGCTCCTCCTCAGAACGCTAGCACTAGACCCTGATCCACCGGATGTGCCTGAGACCTCTGATGCCATGATCGTAGAGAACTGAATAGAATGATAATGGAGCTAGAAGAGTCCAAACACCAACAAATAAGTGTATCAAGGAGTAAATCGACCACTATATAGTTGACTAAACCAGAAATCTGGAAAAATTTTGCCAGAGTATCCTCTGCAAAATTAGCATATGACCAGTGTCAAAGTATCATAAAACTACAAGTACTAACATGTCTACCTGCATAGTGAATCACTGACTCCACTGCATATAATCAGTTACCCAATAGAAGCCAACTAGGCTTATCGAGCACCTATGAACAACTATCATACATCTCCTATGGCGAGGCTGGGTAAGTCTTCCACCTGCATCACCGAAGAGACCCCGACATCTGGGTGTCTCCCAGTTAAGAAAACCTCACCACGACCCTCTTTATCAAACGTAAAAGGCTTTATGCAAAGAACGTAACCGCTATATCAATGCCCACATGGACGTACATAAGCGGTATCCACAGAAGCGTACATGGTGTGTATGTGCTCAATATATGCAGTAAAATGACACTGAAAGGCTGAATACACAGCCCAAAAAACTAGCCAATAACACATGCAAGTGTCTGTCAACTCTGATGTTTTAGGCTTTAAAAACCTGCATAAATTTGCAGCGACTGCTCCCACCAAAACTGAAAACCCCTCGAGAAACCTGTAGTTTTACGAGTGTGGCTGAAAATACAGTCCCAAAGGTTGATATTTATTGTCTGAGAAGTACAAGGAACACTCTTCTTGATGTTCTTGGACCTGTGTGAAGAGAACTACGTGCGAAAGTACTCCAAAATGGCTCCAAAAACACCCCAAAATTGCTTCAGAAATAGGCTTTAAAAGCAAAAATGAAGCTTTGAGGGACCAAAACTTGTTCAAGGTAATGCCAACCTTAGTCTTTCCCCTTCTTCAAACACCACAAGAGTGTAGCTTAGTGGCAAGAGATTGCCGCGGTTAAGCGAGCTCTGGGGGGAACAGTACTGGGATGGGTGACCTCCCGGGAAGTACCGGGAACCTCTATATTCCTTGATCGTTGAGGTCCTCCCTCGCGCGCAATCAACCAACATTAGATATGGAAAACTTATCTATTGAAGTGCCATTGACTGAGCAGCCTATAGAGTTACACCATCCCCATCAAATACCCATTCAAGATCCACTAGTAGGATTGATAGAAAAGTTTAGTGGAAATTTTCATTGGTTCAATGGGATGGTAGGATAGTTAGGTGAAGCTGCATACATATGGGAGTCAAAGTGCAAGTTCAGTAATGTTTGGGGAAGATTTCAATTTTTCTCAGAGAGATTGAGCAACTCTAGAACACCCCCAAAATCCAAGAAATTTGGCATTGCATAGGGTTGGCAGACTATTTCAATGCCCCCTTAGCAAAACCAGATTTCAAATGATGCTATTATCTGGTATCCATCTTGCAGGCAAAAGGGATGGATCAGGAACCCTTGTGATTCCTTCTTTGTTGTGCAAAAATGAACTAAAGAAGTTTGAGCTCACTTTGGAATTAGTAAGAGATGCACTCAACATGCACGACACACATGTCCCTTCAAAAAACCTTGGTACTGGACAACATGAAGAATAGGAAGATTTTGAAGCTAAAAGATATGGTGATGTTGAAGCCTAATGTTTCCACACCCCTTTGCCTATGCATGCAGCACTTTGCATTTTCGGGTCAAGAGCGCTTCATTTAGCCACATAAAAAAATTTGGTTCAGTCTCTATCTAGCTGAGACAGGCTCACTGACCATCAAGCTTCCCGTGTGGATCATTGAACAGTTATATGAAGCTAACAACTAGAGGTGGTCCAGGTTGCCAGTCTTGAATGGGTGTTGTGCCATTACATGCATTATTTCTAGAGCTTCAACCCATTAGTATAAAATAATGAGAGGCACTATCCCATGTGTTCAACCACAAGGAGTTGTCACAACCCCAGATATATCACCAACAAGAGAGGGCACAATGCCCCCATTCACTATTCAAATCTCTTGATCTAGGTTTGAAGGAACTTCACAAGGTACACCCTCTGCTCCACCTATGCCATCCAATTTTGAATTCACCTATGCTGGAGACATTGAAGGGGTGGGAACATTTGACTTTGAGTCTTTCCTACATTACAAGGATGTGGAAGGAGTATCTGCATGTCTTTGGAAACACAAGATTCCATTGACTGAAGAAGCTATAATAGTAACAAATTAAATAAAAAATTAGCTACAACTGAGATACAAAAGATGGAGTATGTTGGAGTATGTTGGAAATATTATTCCAATGGAGGATTCAAGGTGGCCCTATCCCATGGTCAGTGTGCCCAAAAGGAAGAGAACCGAGTGCAGTATAGTTAGAGACTGTGGATATCAAACAACTTCCATTAGTCATCATATCCAGGCTCAAAGCTTATCATCAACAAAAGTGAAGCTTTTTGGATGACCTGGAGCTTGTAAAACTTGTCTAGGTTGTACATTCGTACCATTTTTTTTGCTTAGTTTTGTTAACTTTTATTGATTCTTAAGTTTTTTCTTTAGATTTTTCATGCAAAATTACAAGCCATTTCATAGTCCATTTCATGAACACCTTGTTGGAAATTTTTAGGAATTATTTAGAAATTTTTTATTTTTTTTGGAATTTTTTATCTTTTTTCAATGCTTATTTTGTTGATAAAATAGAAGAAAAATAGGAGGCTCTCTATGGTTTTGATTGTGCCAACTTGTTTAGAAATTATGACAAATTTTTTAGAGTTTTTCCTAATTTTTTTGAAATTTATGTGGATTTTTACCTATTTTTTAGGCATTTTCCTCAAAAAAAAGGGCAGCCCTCCCCAGTTTTTTATTCTTATTCCAAGAAAACTCTCTCTACCTCTCTCTATCTTTTCTCTCTTCCTCTCTCTATCTCTCTCTACCTCTCTCTATGTTCTCTCTACCTCTCTTTACCTTCTATCTCTACCTCTCTCTACCTCTCTATATCGCTCTCTACCTTTCTCTTCTCCTCTCTTTATCTCTCTCTAACCCTCTCTCTACTCTATCTCCCCTCTCTTCCTCTCTCTCTTCCCTCCTTCCCCCCCACCCACCATAGGATAAAGTTTTATCCTCTGGTGTGGTTATATTTTTTTAACTTTTTTGGCTACATTTTTTTGGCTTTTGATTACACCTCAAGTGGCCATTTTTTTCAAATTTGGAGTTGATTTCATGTTTCTTGACACACCTAGACTCCATTAATTCATTAAGTTCACCAAAATCACTACCTTTCGCCAATTTCATGTCCAAACCCACATGTTTGAAGTATTTCGATGGCGTGCACCACACTGGACTCTCCTTCTCAAGAGCTCCACGACGATATGCTCAAAGTAGAAAAACCGAGCTCGGTCGCCACGCACAGTACTCCGCACAGTGCTGTACAATACGCAAAAACGCACTACACAGGGAGCACGAAGACAGACTTCTTAGGTCTTACAAATGCGGTCGAACTTACAGTCTTTGACTGACCAGGGCCACTATATGTTTTATTAAGAACATATACAAAGAAGTGTCCGGTGGCCATTTGGCCTTTCACATGGACACTAACGGTAACAATCTCCCACTAAAGGCCAATATGGCCAGAGTAACTATGGGAGAAAAAAGAAAGAATGATAAAGAATACCTGAGTGTAAGTATACAAACTATACCTCCCACCTGATGGGCATGTTACACAGTATACAAGTGACTGTGTAAGATCAAGAATCAAGTAACCCCCCATCAAGTGACAACAGTGTCGAAAGCTATCCTGTGGTAGAGCTTTAGTCAAAGCATCTGCAGCATTATCTCGAGTGTGAACCTTCTCAAGAATAATGCTCTCAGTGGCTAAGCAATCTCTAATGAAGTGATACCTCACCTCAATGTGCTTGGTCTTTGCATGATAGACCGGATTCTTAGCCAAAGCAATGGCACTCTGACTATCACTGAGCAAGTGAGGTACATGCTGAGGCAAAACCCATATCACAAGCAAGACGAGGAAAGCCACAATGCTTCCTTACATGCCTCACTTGCTGCAACATACTCTGCTTCTGTGGTGGAAACAGTTGTACATTCTTGAAGACGAGATCTCCAAGAGATAGCACCTCCAGCAAAATGAAAAATGTACCCCTGATGTAGACTTACCGATTGTCTACACAACCAGCATAGTCAGAATCTGTGTAACCAATAATGGATGCTTTCCCTCTACCTAAGCATAGACACTTGTCCTTAGTGCCACTCAGATATCTCAAAATCATTTTGACCGCTTCCCAATGTTTCTTGCCAGGATTAGACATATATCTGCTCACAACTCCCACTGCAAATGCAATGTCTGGTCTCGTAGCTACCATAGCATACATGAGACTACCAACAGCAGACTGATAGGGAATTTTGGTCATGAATTCCTTTTCCTCATCTGATTTGGGGCAGTCATCCTTGCTCAATTTCACATATGTGGGTAAAGGTGTACTCAATGCCTTTCCACCCTGCATATTGAATCGATGAAGTACTTTGGATATGTACTCACTTTGAGACAAGTATATGCATCTTTTACTCCTATCACGAGGTAATGCGCATGCCAAGAATATGTTTGGCATCCCCAAATCCTTCATATCAAATGTCTGACTCAACTTCTTTTTGAGAATTGACAAATCATAAGAGGACTTCCCAGCAATCAACATATCATCGACGTAAAAGTATCAAGCATATCAAGCTGCCATCAGAACATCTCTTTGTGTAGAGACAATGATCCTCATTGCTCCGAGAATAGCCTTGGGACTTCATAAAAGCATCAAACTTTTGGTACCATTGTCTAGGAGACTGTTTAAGTCCATACAAGCTCTTCTTGAGCTTACAAACTAGACTTTCCTTGCCAGGAACTACATAACCCTCTGGTTGTTCCATATAGATCTCATCTGTAAGATCTCCATGCAAGAAAGCTGTTTTCACATCCATTTGGACTAGCTCTAAGTCCTCCATTGCAACGAATCCAAGCAACATGCGCAAAGTAGTCATCTTGACCACTGGGGAGAAGATTTCCTCAAAATCAACACCATGTTGTTGCTTAAAACCCTTTGCAACAAGTCGTGCTTTATATTTTGGAGAAGCACTATCTGATGTGAATTTCAGCTTATATACCCATTTACATGGTAAAGCTTTCCTTCCCTTTGGCAAAGGTACTAAGTCCCAAGTACCATTCTTGTGAATAGAATCCAACTCACTCTTCATGGCACGCTCCCACTTGACATGATCCTCTGTCTGCATAGCCTCTTTGTAGCAAGAGGGCTCACCGGCATCTGTTAGCATAACAAAATCTAAACCTGGAACATATCTATCAGGTGGATATGAGACACGTGCAGAACGTCTCAATGGTTGCTGAACAGGAACATGTGCAGACTGATCTGAATGAACATTCTCTTGAACATCCCTATGTGCAGCATTTTTATGCATGCTAACCGGAGGACTAGTATCCTCAAACACCACTCTTCTCACTTAAACCTCCTTAATCGGCTGTTTATGCATCTTAGACTCATTAAAAATGACATCACTACTTCTGATCACTGACCGTGTTTCAGGATCCCATAAGCGATATCCAAATTGTCCTTCTCGACCATATCCAAGAAAAATGCATTTCTTTGACTTATGGTCGAACTTTTGTCTAAGATTCTTGGGTATATGAACATATGCTTCACACCCAAAAACTCGAAGATGATCATAATATGGTGGTTTCCCTGTCCATAACTCTTGTGCCACTTTCAGACCTTTGGCAGTACTAGGTGAAAGGTTAATCACATGAACTGCAGTCAATACTGCTTCTGCCCAAAAACCTTGTGAGAGGTTTGCATGATGCAACATAGAGACTACTCTATCTTGAATATTTCTATTCATCCTCTCAGCTACACCATTCTGTACTGGAGTATAAGGAGCTGTAAACTCTCTACGAATCCCTCTACACTGACAGAAAAGGCTGAATTCATGTGAGGTATACTCACCCCCATTATCTGAACGTAAAGCCTTAAGCTTAGTTCCTTTTTCAGTCTCAACTGAAGCAAGCCATTTTCTGAAAGTAGGGAATACATCATCCTTCGATTTGATAGGATATACCCAGACTTTTCTAGTAGCATCATCTATGAAAGTAACAAAGTAAAGAGAACCACCTAAGGACCTAGTGGGCATAGGACCACACACATCAGTATGAACAAGATCTAAAGGCTGAATTGAAGAGTCAATGTGCGTTTTATGCACATTTCTGGTTTGCTTTCCATATTGACAATGCTCACAAAATGAAAAATCAGAGAAAGATAACACAGGTAAGTAGCCAGAACGAGAAAGATTTCCATTCCACTACGAGATATATGGCCCAAACGACCATGCCAAATACAAGCCATAGGCTGTTCAGTAACAGCTAACAAGTGTTCTTTCTGTGATACAAATAAAGGGTAAAGTGAGCCAACTTTCCTTCCTTTTGCAATAACCATATTGCCCTTTGATATACGAAAGGACTGAGCATAGAAGACCACCTTGTAACCAAGGTCATCAAGTTGACCAACTGACATCAAACTGCGTGATAACTGAGGTACATGGCGTACATTATGCATAGTAAATTTGAACCGTCAATGAACTGCACAACCACATCTCCAATCCCCACAACATCACACTGGTAAGAGTCACCAAGTCTCACGGTACCAAGAGACTTTGCTGCATAATTAGAGAACCATTCTCTATGTGGTGTCACATGGAAAGAAGCACCAGAATCTAGCAGCCAGGTGTGGGAAAGAGAATCAGCCATAAGTGCCTCAGATGGCACAGTACTATCAAGTGTCAACACATCAGCATCATCAGAAATAGCATTAATTTCTTCAATCTTCACAGTCGAAGTAGATGGTGCACGTAACTGTTTAACATGCCCATCAACATTCTGTCCTTTACCTTTAGCATTCTTTAATGCATAACAGTCTTTCTTCATGTGTCCTTTCTTATGACAATAATGGCATTCAATATCCTCTTCCTTGATTTACTTCTGCTCTTATTCCGTTGACCATTCTTTTCCTTGTTCTTGCTCCTGCCACGTTGTTGATTCTTTCCTTGGTAAGAATCACGAACATTATATGCATCTCCACTCTGAGTGCCAACCATAGATTTTCTACGAATCTCCTCACTCAAGAGTGCTCCACATATGTCATCATAGACGAGTTTACCACCTGGTGCACTATTGCTAATAGCTGTGCAAAATGTATCCCATGATGATGGCAGGGTGCATAACAGCAATACTGCTTTCATTTCATTGTCCATATCCATTTTCTGAGCCTATAACTGGGAGAATATGGCATCAAACTCATTTAGATGAGCAGCAACACTATCTGTGTCCTTCATACGAAGGTCGTATAATTTTCTCATCAGATATACTTTATTTGATGCCGTCTCTTTTTCATATGTATTGCATAACTTCTTCCAAAGCTCCTCTGCACTTTCACAGTCTAATACTGTAAAGTAAACATTATCTGCTAGGTGCAAGCGAATGGTAGACCTGGCCATTTCATCTAACTCATCCCAATCATCTTCATCCATGTCAGCAGGCTTCTTTGAAATCCCATTTACTGGCTTCCATTGCCTGCTTTGAATCAGCACATCTTTAATCTGATTCTTCCATAGAGCAAAGTTTGTGCCATCAAATTTTCGGATCTCAAAATGGTCTTTGCCCTGCAAGTTATAGCTCCTCCTCGGAACGCTAGCACTAGACCCTGATCCACCGGATGTGCCTGAGACCTCTGATGCCATGATCGTAGAGAACTGAATAGAATGATAATGGAGCTAGAAGAGTCCAAACACCAACAAATAAGTGTATCAAGGAGTAAATCGACCACTATATAGTTGACTAAACCAGAAATCTGGAAAAATTTTGCCAGAGTATCCTCTGCAAAATTAGCATATGACCAGTGTCAAAGTATCATAAAACTGCAAGTACTAACATGTCTACCTGCATAGTGAATCACTGACTCCACTGCATATAATCAGTTACCCAATAGAAGCCAACTAGGCTTATCGAGCACCTATGAACAACTATCATACATCTCCTATGGCGAGGCTGGGTAAGTCTTCCACCTGCATCACCGAAGAGATCCCGACATCTGGGTGTCTCCCAGTTAAGAAAACCTCACCACGACCCTCTTTATCAAACGTAAAAGGCTTTATGCAAAGAACGTAACCGCTATATCAATGCCCACATGGACGTACATAAGCGGTATCCACAGAAGCGTACATGGTGTGTATGTGCTCAATATATGCAGTAAAATGACACTGAAAGGCTGAATACACAGCCCAAAAAACTAGCCAATAACACATGCAAGTGTCTGTCAACTCTGATGTTTTAGGCTTTAAAAACCTGCATAAATTTGCAGCGACTGCTCCCACCAAAACTGAAAACCCCTCGAGAAACCTGTAGTTTTATGAGTGTGGCTGAAAATACAGTCCCAAAGGTTGATATTTATTGTCTGAGAAGTACAAGGAACACTCTTCTTGATGTTCTTGGACCTGTGTGAAGAGAACTACGTGCGAAAGTACTCCAAAATGGCTCCAAAAACACCCCAAAATTGCTTCAGAAATAGGCTTTAAAAGCAAAAAAAGCTTTGAGGGACCAAAACTTGTTCAAGGTAATGCCAACCTTAGTCTTTCCCCTTCTTCAAACACCACAAGAGTGTAGCTTAGTGGCAAGAGATTGCCGCGGTTAAGCGAGCTCTGGGGGGAACAGTACTGGGATGGGTGACCTCCGGGAAGTACCGGGAACCTCTATATTCCTTGATCGTTGAGGTCCTCCCTCGCGCGCAATCAACCAACATTAGATATGGAAAACTTATCTATTGAAGTGCCATTGACTGAGCAGCCTATAGAGTTACACCATCCCCATCAAATACCCATTCAAGATCCACTAGTAGGATTGATAGAAAAGTTTAGTGGAAATTTTCATTGGTTCAATGGGATGGTAGGATAGTTAGGTGAAGCTGCATACATATGGGAGTCAAAGTGCAAGTTCAGTAATGTTTGGGGAAGATTTCAATTTTTCTCAGAGAGATTGAGCAACTCTAGAACACCCCCAAAATCCAAGAAATTTGGCATTGCATAGGGTTGGCAGACTATTTCAATGCCCCCTTAGCAAAACCAGATTTCAAATGATGCTATTATCTGGTATCCATCTTGCAGGCAAAAGGGATGGATCAGGAACCCTTGTGATTCCTTCTTTGTTGTGCAAAAATGAACTAAAGAAGTTTGAGCTCACTTTGGAATTAGTAAGAGATGCACTCAACATGCACGACACACATGTCCCTTCAAAAAACCTTGGTACTGGACAACATGAAGAATAGGAAGATTTTGAAGCTAAAAGATATGGTGATGTTGAAGCCTAATGTTTCCACACCCCTTTGCCTATGCATGCAGCACTTTGCATTTTCGGGTCAAGAGCGCTTCATTTAGCCACATAAAAAAATTTGGTTCAGTCTCTATCTAGCTGAGACAGGCTCACTGACCATCAAGCTTCCCGTGTGGATCATTGAACAGTTATATGAAGCTAACAACTAGAGGTGGTCCAGGTTGCCAGTCTTGAATGGGTGTTGTGCCATTACATGCATTATTTCTAGAGCTTCAACCCATTA
Organism: Ceratopteris richardii; assembly: GCA_020310875.1. NCBI lineage: Eukaryota > Viridiplantae > Streptophyta > Polypodiopsida > Polypodiales > Pteridaceae > Ceratopteris > Ceratopteris richardii. The sequence continues at coordinate 86,374,264 of CM035425.1, read as the reverse complement.
GTATAAAATAATGAGAGGCACTATCCCATGTGTTCAACCACAAGGAGTTGTCACAACCCAGATATATCACCAACAAGAGAGGGCACAATGCCCCATTCACTATTCAAATCTCTTGATCTAGGTTTGAAGGAACTTCACAAGGTACACCCTCTGCTCCACCTATGCCATCCAATTTTGAATTCACCTATGCTGGAGACATTGAAGGGGTGGGAACATTGACTTTGAGTCTTTCCTACATTACAAGGATGTGGAAGGAGTATCTGCATGTCTTTGGAAACACAAGATTCCATTGACTGAAGAAGCTATAATAGTAACAAATTAAATAAAAAATTAGCTACAACTGAGATACAAAAGATGGAGTATGTTGGAGTATGTTGGAAATATTATTCCAATGGAGGATTCAAGGTGGCCCTATCCCATGGTCAGTGTGCCCAAAAGGAAGAGAACCGAGTGCAGTATAGTTAGAGACTGTGGATATCAAACAACTTCCATTAGTCATCATATCCAGGCTCAAAGCTTATCATCAACAAAAGTGAAGCTTTTTGGATGACCTGGAGCTTGTAAAACTTGTCTAGGTTGTACATTCGTACCATTTTTTTTGCTTAGTTTTGTTAACTTTTATTGATTCTTAAGTTTTTCTTTAGATTTTTCATGCAAAATTACAAGCCATTTCATAGTCCATTTCATGAACACCTTGTTGGAAATTTTTAGGAATTATTTAGAAATTTTTTATTTTTTTTGGAATTTTTTATCTTTTTTCAATGCTTATTTGTTGATAAAATAGAAGAAAAATAGGAGGCTCTCTATGGTTTTGATTGTGCCAACTTGTTTAGAAATTATGACAAATTTTTAGAGTTTTTCCTAATTTTTTTGAAATTTATGTGGATTTTTACCTATTTTTTAGGCATTTTTCTCAAAAAAAAGGGCAGCCCTCCCCAGTTTTTTATTCTTATTCCAAGAAAACTCTCTCTACCTCTCTCTATCTTTTCTCTCTTCCTCTCTCTATCTCTCTCTACCTCCTCTCTATGTTCTCTCTACTCTCTTTACCTTCTATCTCTACCTCTCTCTACCTCTCTATATCGCTCTCTACCTTTCTCTTCTCCTCTCTTTATCTCTCTCTACCCTCTCTCTACTCTATCTCCCCTCTCTTCCTCTCTCTCTTCCCTCCTTCCCCCCCCACCCACCATAGGATAAAGTTTTATCCTCTGGTGTGGTTATATTTTTTTAACTTTTTTGGCTACATTTTTTGGCTTTAGATTACACCTCAAGTGGCCATTTTTTTCAAATTTGGAGTTGATTTCATGTTTCTTGACACACCTAGACTCCATTAATTCATTAAGTTCACCAAAATCACTACCTTTCGCCAATTTCATGTCCAAACCCACATGTTTGAAGTATTTCGATGGCGTGCACCACACTGGACTCTCCTTCTCAAGAGCTCCACGACGATATGCTCAAAGTAGAAAAACCGAGCTCCGGTCGCCACGCACAGTACTCCGCACAGTGCTGTACAATACGCAAAAACGCACTACACAGGGAGCACGAAGACAGACTTCTTAGGTCTTACAAATGCGGTCGAACTTACAGTCTGTGACTGACCAGGCCACTATATGTTTTATTAAAGAACATATACAAAGAAGTGTCCGGTGGCCATTTGGCCTTTCACATGGACACTAACGGTAACAATCTCCCACTAAAGGCCAATATGGCCAGAGTAACTATGGGAGAAAAAAGAAAGAATGATAAAGAATACCTGAGTGTAAGTATACAAACTATACCTCCCACCTGATGGGCATGTTACACAGTATACAAGTGACTGTGTAAGATCAAGAATCAAGTAACCCCCATCAAGTGACAACAGTGTCGAAAGCTATCTTGTGGTAGAGCTTTAGTCAAAGCATCTGCAGCATTATCTCGAGTGTGAACCTTCTCAAGAATAATGCTCTCAGTGGCTAAGCAATCTCTAATGAAGTGATACCTCACCTCAATGTGCTTGGTCTTTGCATGATAGACCGGATTCTTAGCCAAAGCAATGGCACTCTGACTATCACTGAGCAAGTGAGGTACATGCTGAGGCAAACCCATATCACAAGCAAGACGAGAAAGCCACAATGCTTCCTTACATGCCTCACTTGCTGCAACATACTCTGCTTCTGTGGTGGAAACAGCTGTACATTCTTGAAGACGAGATCTCCAAGAGATAGCACCTCCAGCAAAATGAAAAATGTACCCTGATGTAGACTTACGATTGTCTACACAACCAGCATAGTCAGAATCTGTGTAACCAATAATGGATGCTTTCCCTCTACCTAAGCATAGACACTTGTCCTTAGTGCCACTCAGATATCTCAAAATCATTTTGACCGCTTCCCAATGTTTCTTGCCAGGATTAGACATATATCTGCTCACAACTCCCACTGCAAATGCAATGTCTGGTCTCGTAGCTACCATAGCATACATGAGACTACCAACAGCAGACTGATAGGGAATTTTGGTCATGAATTCCTTTTCCTCATCTGATTTGGGGCAGTCATCCTTGCTCAATTTCACATATGTGGGTAAAGGTGTACTCAATGCCTTTCCACCCTGCATATTGAATCGATGAAGTACTTTGGATATGTACTCACTTTGAGACAAGTATATGCATCTTTTTACTCCTATCACGAGTAATGCGCATGCCAAGAATATGTTTGGCATCCCCCAAATCCTTCATATCAAATGTCTGACTCAACTTCTTTTTGAGAATTGACAAATCATAAGAGGACTTCCCAGCAATCAACATAATCATCGACGTAAAGTATCAAGCATATCAAGCTGCCATCAGAACATCTCTTTGTGTAGAGACAATGATCCTCATTGCTCCGAGAATAGCCTTGGGACTTCATAAAAGCATCAAACTTTTGGTACCATTGTCTAGGAGACTGTTTAAGTCCATACAAGCTCTTCTTGAGCTTACAAACTAGACTTTCCTTGCCAGGAACTACATAACCCTCTGGTTGTTCCATATAGATCTCATCTGTAAGATCTCCATGCAAGAAAGCTGTTTTCACACATCCATTTGGACTAGCTCTAAGTCCTCCATTGCAACGAATCCAAGCAACATGCGCAAAGTAGTCATCTTGACCACTGGGGAGAAGATTTCCTCAAAATCAACACCATGTTGTTGCTTAAAACCCTTTGCAACAAGTCGTGCTTTATATTTTGGAGAAGCACTATCTGATGTGAATTTCAGCTTATATACCCATTTACATGGTAAAGCTTTCCTTCCCTTTGGCAAAGGTACTAAGTCCCAAGTACCATTCTTGTGAATAGAATCCAACTCACTCTTCATGGCACGCTCCCACTTGACATGATCCTCTGTCTGCATAGCCTCTTTGTAGCAAGAGGGCTCACCGGCATCTGTTAGCATAACAAAATCTAAACCTGGAACATATCTATCAGGTGGATATGAGACACGTGTAGAACGTCTCAATGGTTGCTGAACAGGAACATGTGCAGACTGATCTGAATGAACATTCTCTTGAACATCCCTATGTGCAGCATTTTTATGCATGCTAACCGGAGGACTAGTATCCTCAAACACCACTCTTCTCACTTAAACCTCCTTAATCGGCTGTTTATGCATCTTAGACTCATTAAAAATGACATCACTACTTCTGATCACTGACCGTGTTTCAGGATCCCATAAGCGATATCCAAATTGTCCTTCTCGACCATATCCAACAAAAATGCATTTCTTTGACTTATGGTCCATCTTTTGTCTAAGATTCTTGGGATATGAACATATGCTTCACACCCAAAAACTCGAAGATGATCATAATATGGTGGTTTCCCTCCATAACTCTTGTGCCACTTTCAGACCTTTGGCAGTACTAGGTGAAAGGTTAATCACATGAACTGCAGGTCAATACTGCTTCTGCCCAAAAACCTTGTGAGAGGTTTGCATGATGCAACATAGAGACTACTCTATCTTGAATAGTTCTATTCATCCTCTCAGCTACACCATTCTGTACTGGAGTATAAGGAGCTGTAAACTCTCTACGAATCCCTCTACACTGACAGAAAAGGCTGAATTCATGTGAGGTATACTCACCCCCATTATCTGAACGTAAAGCCTTAAGCTTAGTTCCTTTTTCAGTCTCAACTGAAGCAAGCCATTTTCTGAAAGTAGGGAATACATCATCCTCGATTTGATAGGATATACCCAGACTTTTCTAGTAGCATCATCTATGAAAGTAACAAAGTAAAGAGAACCACCTAAGGACCTAGTGGGCATAGGACCACACACATCAGTATGAACAAGATCTAAAGGCTGAATTGAAGAGTCAATGTGCGTTTTATGCACATTTCTGGTTTGCTTTCCATATTGACAATGCTCACAAAATGAAAAATCAGAGAAAGATAACACAGGTAAGTAGCCAGAACGAGAAAGATTTTCCATTCCACTACGAGATATATGGCCCAAACGACCATGCCAAATACAAGCCATAGGCTGTTCAGTAACAGCTAACAAGTGTTCTTTCTGTGATACAAATAAAGGGTAAAGTGAGCCAACTTTCCTTCCTTTGCAATAACCATATTGCCCTTTGATATACGAAAGGACTGAGCATAGAAGACCACCTTGTAACCAAGGTCATCAAGTTGACCAACTGACATCAAACTGCGTGATAACTGAGGTACATGGCGTACATTATGCATAGTAAATTTTGAACCGTCAATGAACTGCACAACCACATCTCCAATCCCACAACATCACACTGGTAAGAGTCACCAAGTCTCACGGTACCAAGAGACTTTGCTGCATAATTAGAGAACCATTCTCTATGTGGTGTCACATGGAAAGAAGCACCAGAATCTAGCAGCCAGGTGTGGGAAAGAGAATCAGCCATAAGTGCCTCAGATGGCACAGTACTATCAAGTGTCAACACATCAGCATCATCAGAAATAGCATTAATTTCTTCAATCTCACAGTCGAAGTAGATGGTGCAGGTAACTGTTTAACATGCCCATCAACATTCTGTCCTTTACCTTTAGCATTCTTTAATGCATAACAGTCTTTCTTCATGTGTCCTTTCTTATGAAAATAATGGCATTCAATATCCCTCTTCCTTGATTTACTTCTGCTCTTATTCCGTTGACCATTCTTTTCCTTGTTCTTGCTCCTGCCACGTTGTTGATTCTTTCCTTGGTAGAATCACGAACATTATATGCATCTCCACTCTGAGTGCCAACCATAGATTTTCTACGAATCTCCTCACTCAAGAGTGCTCCACATATGTCATCATAGACGAGTTTACCACCTGGTGCACTATTGCTAATAGCTGTGCAAAATGTATCCCATGATGATGGCAGGGTGCATAACAGCAATACTGCTTTCATTTCATTGTCCATATCCATTTTCTGAGCCTGTAACTGGGAGAATATGGCATCAAACTCATTTAGATGAGCAGCAACACTATCTGTGTCCTTCATACGAAGGTCGTATAATTTTCTCATCAGATATACTTTATTTGATGCCGTCTCTTTTTCATATGTATTGCATAACTTCTTCCAAAGCTCCTCTGCACTTTCACAGTCTAATACTGTAAAGTAAACATTATCTGCTAGGTGCAAGCGAATGGTAGACCTGGCCATTTCATCTAACTCATCCCAATCATCTTCATCCATGTCAGCAGGCTTCTTTGAAATCCCATTTACTGGCTTCCATTGCCTTCTTTGAATCAGCACATCTTTAATCTGATTCTTCCATAGAGCAAAGTTTGTGCCATCAAATTTTCGGATCTCAAAATGGTCTTTGCCCTGCAAGTTATAGCTCCTCCTCGGAACGCTAGCACTAGACCCTGATCCACCGGATGTGCCTGAGACCTCTGATGCCATGATCGTAGAGAACTGAATAGAATGATAATGGAGCTAGAAGAGTCCAAACACCAACAAATAAGTGTATCAAGGAGTAAATCGACCACTATATAGTTGACTAAACCAGAAATCTGGAAAAATTTTGCCAGAGTATCCTCTGCAAAATTAGCATATGACTAGTGTCAAAGTATCATAAAACTGCAAGTACTAACATGTCTACCTGCATAGTGAATCACTGACTCCACTGCATATAATCAGTTACCCAATAGAAGCCAACTAGGCTTATCGAGCACCTATGAACAACTATCATACATCTCCTATGGCGAGGCTGGGTAAGTCTTCCACCTGCATCACCGAAGAGACCCCGACATCTGGGTGTCTCCCAGTTAAGAAAACCTCACCACGACCCTCTTTATCAAACGTAAAAGGCTTTATGCAAAGAACGTAACCGCTATATCAATGCCCACATGGACGTACATAAGCGGTATCCACAGAAGCGTACATGGTGTGTATGTGCTCAATATATGCAGTAAAATGACACTGAAAGGCTGAATACACAGCCCAAAAAACTAGCCAATAACACATGCAAGTGTCTGTCAACTCTGATGTTTTAGGCTTTAAAAACCTGCATAAATTTGCAGCGACTGCTCCCACCAAAACTGAAAACCCCTCGAGAAACCTGTAGTTTTACGAGTGTGGCTGAAAATACAGTCCCAAAGGTTGATATTTATTGTCTGAGAAGTACAAGGAACACTCTTCTTGATGTTCTTGGACCTGTGTGAAGAGAACTACGTGCGAAAGTACTCCAAAATGGCTCCAAAAACACCCCAAAATTGCTTCAGAAATAGGCTTTAAAAGCAAAAATGAAGCTTTGAGGGACCAAAACTTGTTCAAGGTAATGCCAACCTTAGTCTTTCCCCTTCTTCAAACACCACAAGAGTGTAGCTTAGTGGCAAGAGATTGCCGCGGTTAAGCGAGCTCTGGGGGGAACAGTACTGGGATGGGTGACCTCCCGGGAAGTACCGGGAACCTCTATATTCCTTGATCGTTGAGGTCCTCCCTCGCGCGCAGCCAACGGCGCCAACGGTGACTTCGGTGACTCGAATGACAAGGTATGCCAAGGTCTATGCCTTGGTCGCCGCCTTAGTCGCCGCCTTAGTCGTAAGCCTTGGACACTAACGGTAACAATGTTTTCTACACATTTTACATGTGATTTTTATTTTTCATGTGGTCCACATGGTCTATTCCCTCCTTATTTTCCCACATGTTTCACATTTTCCATATGAATCCTCTGTAGCTTCCATGTTTTGGCATTTTTCCCTATCAACAGCCCCAACTCATACTACCTGCCCCTCACTTTAGACATCAACCCTTCCCTTACCCTTTGCCCTACCCTTCTTAGCCTTCAGCCCTCCCTAACCTTTCCTTCCTACCCACCATTATCCAGCTTCTTCTTCTTCAATGAGCTCATATCTAGTTTTTCTTATTCCCTTATTAGTCAAAGTCAAAGTGATCAATTGTGGGGCTGGCCAAACATCAAAGTGGTGACTTTGTGAGTGATGCATAGGTGGTGCAAAAGTGCAAAGTGGTGCATAGGTGGCACACAAGTAACCAACAACAAGGGTGCATAGGTAGTGCACAAATAGTTTGTTCACAATACTTTTGCAGAAAGTTAAATGCAGGTTGTAGATTGGTCTTTTTTAAGGTTTTCAAGGTTTTCTAAGTGCTTTGGAAGGTGCATGTGAACCCTCCCTTTCCTGGAGAGTGTTGATGATGATATTGAGATACCATACATTGTGCTTTCTAGGAGGACTAGATCACGTGATGGGTCATACGATGAACAACAAAGGGTGCATCAGTGCCTTTTGGGAAGCATTGAGATTTCACAAGAGAAAGGTGGATCAATGCTTCCAAAAATTGATTAGAGGTGAGGAAGAACATGATGGGCCTATTGATATGAAGAAGAAGAGGCGGATGAGATTGTACAGCTTGAAGGGGAAATAGGGCCATTGTGGGTGCAAGTTCAGGATTTACATGGAGTTAACATTTTGAATCTTGTCGAATCTATTAGATGTGTTAACTCCATGTAAATCCTCAGCTTGCACTTGCAATGACTCTATTTCCCCTTCAAGTTGTACAATCTCATCCGCCTCTTTCTTCTTTGTATCAATAGGCCTATCATGTTCTTGCTCACCTCTAGTAAATTTTTGGAAGCATTGATCCACCTTTGTCTTGTGAATCTCAATGCTTCCCAAAAGGCACTGATGCACCCTTTGTTGTTCCTCATATGACCCACCATGTGATCCAATCCTCCTAGGAAGCACAATGTATGGTATCTCAATATCATCATCAGCACTCTCTAGGGAAGCTATGCTTAAAAATTGGTACGAGGTTCAACTTGATCTTTGCTTTGAGCCCTTGATATCCGAGATTATATATTTCACATATCCATAGACCTTGTTTAGGAAGTTGTATTGTATTGATACAACAAGAACCTTCTGTTAGCTACTATGCATTGTCCTAGATGCCATTGACCTTGATGAGATGTTGGCATCAAGACACAATAAAATCATTTCTTCATGCATTTTCTTGATGCCATTCACCTCTGATTGATCAGAATCTGATTGTATAGCAAATAAATGAAAGAACTTGGAGAAGCTTGTAGAAGGTAGAAAAGTGAGTTGCAAAGCGATGAAGTTCGGTCTAGCCAACCGGCATAAGGCCAGCCCTTGAGCTTATGGAGACTTGAATAGACCTTATAAGCATGCGATAGGTGCAATAAGATGCACTATGTACTTTGGAGCATCAAGGAGAAAGAGTCAATACAAAACAGATAGGTTTGCACATTGACTAGCTCAAAAAACTTATTATCTTTGGATGAGACAATCAACTTCAATTGCTCATAGCAACAAGCATGATTACACTTAGAAAAAATCCTTTGAAGCAGTGATACAAATAGGTTGAGTGTATAGAATGGACAAGAGTACAAGAAATAAGCAAAATATGCTTTTGGAATGAACCTGACACTCAAGAGTGGTATCTCCTATTTTTCAAGAATGCATAGAGATAGACCCCGAGCTAGAAAAATTGAGGTTTCTCCCAATTTACTAAACCAAATCTTTTGAAAATTTATACACATAAACTAGACACTAATATCTTTCCAATGAGTCCTATCTTATCCAATTTGGATCTTTGTAGAGAGAGCAAGAGCCTCTGCACAACTTACTATTGTTGAAGAAGATGATGCAGAAAAATGAAGGAGCAAGACAATGATGGCCACGTGTATGTATATTGATTACATGTAATTTACAAGTGATTTGAAGTATTTATATAGAGTCTAGAAGTTTTGCACAACTTCTACAAGTGGATTTTGAATTCAAATGAAGGCAATAAAGGTTGTTGGAGGGAATCAATTCACTTTCCTATAATCTAGGAAAAGTGAAGATCTAGTTTGATCTACTTTTAGGTGAGATTGATTGATTGATTCCTTGATTGCAAATCAGCCACCTCAAATTCATGGAATATTAGCTCTCTTTTTCTACCTTTACATGTGTGAACCTGTAGCCTTTTACAATGGTAAAATATCCATAAAAAATCTTTTAAAAAAATACAATAAATGAGCATAGGTAAAAGAATGCTTCAATGGATATTCTTTCAATGTAATCCAAGTGATAGCTTTTGATGTAGATCAAATCCACCTCAAGCATAGTGTAAGCTTGATGTTCCAACAATAAAGGTACTATACATTAATAATCTCATTATTTACATACATACACATTCATCTGTACACATTTACACATACACACATATTCACATATACACAAATACACATTCTGACATATAAATACACATACAAAACTATAAATGTATGATGTGTGTATGTATGTATATGTGGGTGTATGTGTATGTGTGCATGGATTTATTATGTATGTGTGTGTATCCATATGTGTGGGCATGTGTATGTATGTGTATATGTATGCATGTTTATAAATGTGTATGTATTTATTATGTATGTGTTTTTATGCATGTAGTTTGTGTAAGTGTATGTATGTATGTATGTGTAAGGGTACATATGTGTGTATATATGTGTATGTGTATGTTTGTGTGTTATGTATGTGTGTGTCTAGGAGTGTGTGTATTTGTGTGTATATGTGTATGTGTATGTGTGCATGTATTTAGTATGTATGTGTGTGTATGTATATGTGTGAGTATATGTATGTGTGTATATGTATGTATGTGTAAGTGTATTTATGTGTGTATGCATGTATGTGTATGTGTGGGTATGGATGTATGTGTAAGTGTATGTATATGTGCATGTGTATGCATGTATGTGTGTGTGCATGTATGTGTATGTGTGTGTGCATGTATGTGTATGTGTGGGTATGTATGTATATGTAAGTGTATGCATATGTGTATGCATGTATGTGTGTGTATGTATGTATGTGTAAGTCCATGTATATGTGTATGTGTATGCATGTGTGTGTATATGTATGTGTGTAGGTATGTGTTTAGTATGTATGTGTGTGTATGTATATGTGTGGGTGTGTGTATGTATGTGTATGTATGTGTGTCTGTGTATGCATGTTTATAAATTAATTTTTTTTTTATATTTTGATCCTTTTTTTGTTTGAGATTAAAATAACAGGAGATATTGTATGATAGAAAAAATAAGAGAAGACCTAACATACCACCTGAGACATGGCAATTTTTCATAGACAGCTACATCTTCAAGAATCATTGACTCAGCAAAAGGTATACAAATTAATAGTTTATATTATTGTGACTTATAATTCTCATATGTTTTATAAATGTTTTACATTTAATCTATGTATTTTTGTTTCACTAAATAAATGCAAGTTGCTGCAAAGAAGAGAGTTGAGTCATATCATACATCGCACTTAGGCCAAATGTTCCATCATGGTTTTGTAGCTACATTTGTAAGTATATGTATTATTGAAATATATTTTTCATTTTAGTTAAAACACTAATCATTAATCTTTTTTATTTGTTTCAATGCAGTGAAAGGATTATGGTCGATATCCTATGAAAAAGGAAATCGATTTTCTACACATTGTGGATATCGACATCTGAGTGAGTACATGCGAGGCGGTCCAGATGCTTTTGTGAGTATTATTAAATTTCATATAATTTATTTTATTTTTATTGATGCTTTATATGTTTTATTTATTAATGTTTTTTGTATGTAATGCGAGGGTATTATGGAGAGGTAGACATGGATAAGGTGGGGAGACAGACACAGGCGGGATGATCTCGATCGTCATAGAGTGCTCACAACTCTACTCATGATGCCACTATAGATACATCAGATCATGCAGATGATCATGATGATGAGGACTTACATGATGATGTGGATGATCATGATCAGGATGACTGGTATATTACATTGGATATATATTTTACAGTGATATACATATTTTTTTATATCTATATATTTTCTCATTCCAATTATGTTTTTAATTGTGTATTTGGTACTAATTAATGAAAAGTTTTGTTTGATAATTTTAATTATTGTTTATATTTAACATGTGATTTATTACATTAATTATATATTTCATTCATATTATATGTGTGTTTGTGTGTATATGTGTATGTATGTGCATGTAGTTGTGTGTGTATAAAATACATGTATGCACATGTATGTATCTATATTCATGTAAGTGTGTCTATATGCATGTATATGTGTGTATCTATGTGTGTACATATGTGCATGTAGATATGTTTTATGCATATGCATGTGTGTATGTGTATGTGTATTTGTATGTATGTGTATGTGTATGTGTATGTGTATGTGTATGTGTATGTGTATGTGTATGTGTATGTGTATGTGTATGTGTATGTGTATGTGTATGTGTATGTGTATGTGTATGTGTATGTGTATGTGTATGTGTATGTGTATGTGTATGTGTATGTGTATGTGTATGTGTATGTGTATGTGTATGTGTATGTGTATGTGTATGTGTATGTGTATGTGTATGTGTATGTGTATGTGTATGTGTATGTGTATGTGTATGTGTATGTGTATGTGTATGTGTATGTGTATGTGTATGTGTATGTGTATGTGTATGTGTATGTGTATGTGTATGTGTATGTGTATGTGTATGTGTATGTGTATGTGTATGTGTATGTGTATGTGTATGTGTATGTGTATGTGTATGTGTATGTGTATGTGTTGTGTATGTGTGTGTATGTGTATGTGTATGTGTATGTGTATGTGTATGTGTATGTGTATGTGTATGTGTATGTGTATGTGTATGTGTATGTGTATGTGTATGTGTATGTGTATGTGTATGTGTATGTGTATGTGTATGTGTATGTGTATGTGTATGTGTATGTGTATGTGTATGTGTATGTGTATGTGTATGTGTATGTGTATGTGTATGTGTATGTGTATGTGTATGTGTATGTGTATGTGTATGTGTATGTGTATGTGTATGTGTATGTGTAAGTGTATGTGCATATGTATGTGTATGTGTGTGTATATGTGTGTATGTGCATGTGTATGTGTATGTTTATAAGTGTATGTATGTGTGTGTATGTGTATGTGTAGGTATATATGCATGTGTATGTGTGTGTATATGTGTGTATGTGTATGTGTATGAGTGTGTATATGTATGTATGTGCATGTGTATGTGTAAGTGTACGTGTATATGTATGTGTATGTGTATGTGTATGTGCATGTGTATGTGTGTATATGTATGTATGTGCATGTGTATGTGTAAGTGTATGTGTGTATGTGTGCATATATGTATGTATGTGCATGTGTATGTGTAAGTGTATGTGTGTGTGTATATGTATGTGCATGTGCATGTGCATGTGTATGTGTATGAGTGTGTATATGTATGTATGTGCATATGTATGTGTATGTGTATAAGTATGTTGTGTGTGTGTATATGTATATGTATATATATGTGTGTGTATATATATATATATGTGTGTGTATAAGTATGTGTTTATGTGTGTATGTGTATGTGTATATGCAATAATGCATGCATGGATGTCCTTTTATGTGTTTTTAGATATGTTTGTGCATATGCATATGTGTATTTGTGTGTGTATGTGTATATGTGTGTATGTGTATTCGTATGTGTAAGTGTATGTGTGTGTATGTGCATGTGTGTGCATGTGTATGTGTATGTGTGTGTATATGTGTGCATGTATGTGTGTCTATATGTGTGCATGTATGTGCATGTGTATGTGTGTGTATATGTGTGAGCATACATGTTCATGTGTATGTGTATATGTGCATATGAATGAATAAGTGTGATTATGTTAATTAATGAAAATAAAACAAGTTAAATGATAAACAAAGAATAAAAATTGTAGTTACAATAAGTAGCCATATTTTATGCTTGGTGAACTTCTTGAACAACTTGCAATAAAGAGAGAGAGAGAGAGAGATTAAAAGAGAGAAGAAAAAAGAGAAAGATAGATAGAGAGAAATAGAAATTGAAAGAGAAAGAGTTAGAAAGAAGGAGAGAGAAAGATAGAGAGAGAGAGAGAAAAAACATTAAGAGAGAGATCCAGAAAGAGATTGTTGGAGCTCGTAAGCGCAATGCAGATCTGAATGTTGGAGAGCTCTTGGATCAGATGCGTGTAAAATGACGATTGAAGAGCGATCTAACATTTTTTTTTTAATCAAACATCACCGTCACATAAGTGATGTAAAAATGTTGTGTATGCAATCATGCAAAGTGTCACATAAGCGATGCCAGTGAGCATCAGATATGCGATGCTCCCTTATAAGTCATATAAGCGACACTCTCGTGAACGTCACTAGGGGCATTGGAAACAACATCAGAAATAATGTCAAGATTAATGTCTTTTAGACAATGGTGTGTGATCGATGAAATGCACGATCACATAGTGACAAAAATGTGCATTGTTAACCATCGTTATGCCCCTGTATTCCTTGTAGTGAGAGAGCTCATTTTTTGGGTTATCTAGTGGAGGAGTGAACCTTGAATGAGATCATTTGTATTTTGAATAATAAGAAGAAGTGATTTTCCTTCCATTGCCTCTCCGATTGTCTCTTCCTTATGTGTGTGCACTAGAGTGCTTCTCACCTTCATCTTTGCACGTATCACATGTTCATGATCTATGGAGCTTCATGACATGACATTCACCCTTGTCTATAGCAACACCAAATTTGGCACCATTGTCGGGAACGTGCTCAAGGACGGACGTGTGATGGTAAGAGTGGTAGGAGATAGGCATTGGAAGGTATGAAGTTAGAAATTTTTTATTAATTCGTTGTTGTTTTTTGTTGTATTTTCTTTTTTTCATATCCACCCACATTCACCCCAATCCCCTCATTTGCATGAGAGAGCAAGAGATAAAGAGAGTACTAATTTTGTGAGTGTGAGAGCTTAGTTGCAAGATTTTCATCTACTATTGTGCATAATTGTCGCTATAGGTAAGATACCTATCTAATTTTTCCATTGCCATGTCTATATGATCAGACCATCATGATAGGCCTCAAAATCAAGATTTTTTAGAGCACATCTACAACAACATAATCAACATCCTTGCGCATCCCTAGAACCACATGAGATTTGTCAGATTTCCTTATTTTTCATGCCATCGTGATTGGACACCATCACGACAACTTGAGCCTATCGTGATTGGCCCACGCCATCATGACCTTGCTTGCCCATCATGATTGGCCCATGCCATTGTGACTCTACCTGCCCATCGTGATTGGCCCATGCCATCGTGACAACTTGACCCCATCGCATTTGGCCCATGCCATCGTGACCCTGCCTGCCCATCGTGATTGGGCCACACCATCATGGTAGCTTGACCCCATCGCGATTGGCACCATGCCATTGCGACCTTGCTTGCCCATTGTGATTGGCCCATGCCATCGTGATAGCTTGGACCATCAGAATCCTTTGGACCATTGCAATCCTATCTGACCATCATGACACTATGCACTTGAGACCATCCCGATTAACCTAGATCATCGTGGCTGACCCACACCATTGCGATTGTCTTGGACCATCACGATAGTCCCCCCTTGTTTGAAAGAAATTAGGGTTTGCAAATTTTGATCACTTTTTCCAAATTTTTGAAGTATTTTAGGTGCTTACAAGGCCTTTGGTGCAAGAGGTGGCATATATTTACAAAGTATCTAGGCAAGGAACCATGCTTGGAAAATGTGTTAAGATAATTGGAAGCATATTGGGGACATACAAAGAGCTAGAATTAAGGTAAGAAATTACTATATCCCCCTACCATCAATTCAAATTTTTTGGCTAAGGTGTAGCCCTAGTAATCAAACTTAGGTGGCGATAGGAACATAATTCCATGAGCTTTAAGGGATTCAAGTACAAGACTAGGATATCATATTGGCATGATAACTATAGAGGAAAGAACATAAGTTGACGCAATGAGAACCAGACAAAGAAACAAAAAGTTATTCCGATGGGCATCTTTGTGACAACACAAACATTAAAAAGTATTAAAAGGGACAAGTAATTGATACCTAAAGGAACATTACAATGTGATTTTATATTAGGCTAGCAAGGGAAACCAAATTCATGAACCTTAGGTCGGGAAGAAATATAGGCAAAACATATTGACAGAGTGTTAATCACACTGCAACATAATGGTCACAATTGTTGAATGACTATCCCTAAGTGCTAAGCTCAAATACTAGTGAGTCTTAGATGTGTTTAGCATGGAAAAACCCAGAGGTGAATCAGGACTTGCTCATTTGCAAATGTCAAAAGGTCCCTATAAAACCCAAATGGAGTACATCAAGACGAACCAATTAGGTGCTCGCCTCTACAAGGATTGTCTAGGTAAGTCCGTAATTAAACTTAGGAATCCAAAATAGCCCTTTGGGATTGAGCATCCTATGGTAAAATTTAAAAATGGGGTGTATATAGATAAAAGTAATTTAGGAAATTATGGGTGGCTGAGTCATCTAACTTGAGCCTGGCCTTTTTCCCTCTTATGTAGGTATGAACTTTGACTAAGTCATGAGGTCCGAAACTAATTTTGGACCTACATAGAATCAGAAAAACAACATTGATGCATGTAGTCTTTGTGTAGGACCTCCACTTTTTTTCCAAACTTTATTGTTTTCAAGGTCCAAAGTTTGGATTAATTGAACACCTACCTTTTCTTTCCCGTTCTGCTGACATGTGGCTTTTTCTTGCCCCCTTGCAGTACAAATTTTGCTAAGATATCTTAGGTTTAGGAACTTAAAGAAAATATTTTCATTCTTTGCATTCTCCTAGAATTTAGGATCAAGTCTTGGTCCTAAAGTCTTCTTGTGAGAATTGAGGATTCTTGAAGTCTTATTTTTTAAAAGTGTCTAACTTTTGTTTACTTATTTTTTTTTTCTTGATAAGATGAAGTGGTTGTGTTACAGTTTTAGCATGATCTTCATAGATCTGTGCTAACTTTATAGCATCTTCTAAAGTTCTAGGAGTGCTTCTCTTCACTTCATGTTTGATATGCTTATCAAGGCCACAGATGAAACATCTAACTTTATGAAATTCATCTAGGTTTTGAAGTTTGAGAAATATTTCATGATAATGAGAAATATAAAAGGAGAGGGGACGTTCTCATTGAAGGAACTTGTCCCACTCTTCCCAGTTTTGCTCGTCCTCATTTTTTGGTAGGCACTCTCTTTTAAAGAGTTCCTCAAATTGGTTCAAAATTTTAGGGATCCTTTGAGATTCGTTTAGGCTCATCCACCATTTATAAGCCTTAGGCCCAAGGGAAAAACTTGTTTCTAGAGCTTGGTAGGCTTCAAGGAAGACAAAGACCAAAACAAAGATGCAGTCTTGAACTTTTTGGAAAAGTGGCAAGACTTACATCAATAAAACACCTCCTAAGGTGGTTTCAAATCTTTTGCAAACAGAAAACTTCTAGATCTAATAGAGGTAGGTGGAGGGATTTGTAGTTATTCCTTGGTTCTATTTTAAGAGATAAGTTACTTTGGATAGGTAAAGGAGCATCCAGTCCTTTAGTCATCGTTGGGTTCCTTGGTCGAGTTGACAAGGAATGATTTGGGCAGGTAGGGGTAAAGTCAGACAGAGTGTATTCAAGATATGTTCCATCTTCCCTTTCACTTTGTTGATTGAAGTACATAGGGTCCCATATCAGTTTGGATCTCTTTAACGATGAACATATCCACTTGGAGCATATTCAACCTGTCTAACCCCTTCTTGTGGTGCATAATTGACTTCCTATCTAGATATGTCTAACAACATGTTGTTAGCATAAGAATCCCCCTCCATTGAGTACTTTGGAAATCAAATGAAATGAAAAATGCCATTCCAAATTTCAAAGAGAGAACAAATGAAAAAAAAGAGACTACCCTCATTTTCCTTGAGATTTCCTTCTAGTTCTAGGTCAGCTTGGGTCACCTTAGATGATTTTCTCCTCTGCTTGTCCTTCCACGAACAATGTTGAAGTGTTTTGGACCTTTCTTCACCCCCCAATCTTCAAAACCTTTTCACTCATTGTTGAGAAAAAGAGTGAGCACAAAATGGATGGATACCCTCTTCAAGACTCCTTTTGGAAGGAGTATCTTCTTGGAAAAAAACTAAACAAAGTCTTAATCTAGTAGTTTGGGAGATTCTCTTCCTTTGCCCAAAAATTTGGGGAAAAATGACTTGGCTATGACCTTCAGAGTGACCTTGAAAGATTCCTTCTAACTCTCAGGCTTGAGCCTTCAACTATGCAGAGAGATGCGCCAAATTTGAATTTCTATGCGAGCTTCCTTTGGCAAGGGATTTATCCCATAACTTGAGCCTTCAACTATGCAGAGAGATGTGCCAAATTTGAATTTATGTGCAAGCTTCCTTTGGCAAGGGATTTATCCCACTAAAACGGCTTGTTAAGACACCTGAGTGCGTCCTTGGTTGCCCATGTGGGTGGCTAGGGGGAAGCTCCTTGGAGGGGGGGTCCTATGGGACCCTCCTAGCTTCTCCTTGGATGAGCCTTCACGTGCTTCAATTTTGATCCTTTTGGTGCATGTCGACCAATTTTTTATAGAGGTTAATGCCTCCCATGTGGCACATCATCTAAGGCAGCTACACCTATGAAGTTTTGAGGCAAACACACAATGATGGTGCATAAATTTGAAGAACTTATGATAGAGAGACACAAGCTTCAAAGCTAAAAGGTGATATGTGCTCCACAAAGATCAAGAAGTATAACAAGTACTTGCAATTGGAAAAATGAAGGCTCTCATTACCACTATTGTAGAGCTTCTATGCTAGAGTACAATATCCACCAAGAGAGTGAGTGAGTATGTATCCACCCATCCAAATCCATCCATATATATACCAAAGGTCTAAGGGGTGCATGTCATAAGATTCTTCCATGTCCTCCAAGTGTCCTTCATGTGGACACTTTCCAAGGCTAATCACATGGATTCTACTTCAATTGAAGCCTTCTCTTCATGTACGAGTCAAGATGGCACTTGGGAGAAGCTTCTCCCAATTCTAAGGTTATCATACCTTACAATAATTATTCATATTTGTAAAAAAACCTTCAATTGAGACTTCAATTGAATAAATTGCCAAGGGTTAAAACCAAGAACTTGGGCTCCAACTTCAAGGGTCTAATAGATTTAAATAAAACAAGGATTTCCAAGGATAAAAAATGCCATTATCCAAGGGTATAAACCGAGGGTTTTACAACAAACATGATCATTAGAAGGATCATATCATGCGATCAATAGAGAGGTGTTTAAAGAACATCTCTTAGTTTAGCTTTAAGGAGTAGAGCTATGACTCTACTTAGGAATTAATCTACTCTAATTTTCATTGTATTTTTTCCTTCATATGAGAGTTTGATTCTCCATCGTTTAGGAAGGGAAAGACACAAATAACCTATGTATTGTTGGAGTTTGAGGTCTATAGAAGCACGCAAATAACACAAGGAAGAAGAAGAAGCTTGGAGAACAACCCACAATACTAAATGTATTACTGCTAGAATGTACAAAAATATGTAACCTGCTAATGCAATAGGTGTATATACAAGCCGAGGGAATAAAACCTCCCAAAGAGGGAAAAAAGTACCCTAGTGGTCCTAGTGTGTTCACACACATCACTACCTAAATATATCAACAAATCCCCCCTGGGAGTGATGCGGTGAACAAGGAGTTGGCACTCATGTATAAGGAAGTGCCAAGCTATGTGGAATCAATCCACAAAAGGAAGTAAGCCCAAAGCTTTGCAAAAAGCTTCAATATTCTCCTTAGGAAGAGCCTTCGTGAAAAGGTCTTCAATGTTCTCTTGTGTGGGCACATATGCCAAGCTGATCTCTCCAGCAGAGAACCTCTCCCTGACATAATGATAATGCACCTCAATGTGCTTAGTGCGAGCATGGAACATAGGTTTCCTCGCAATTGCCAATGTGCTCTGACTGTCAGTGAAGATGGTGGTGGCAGAAGACTGATCAATGCCCAAATTAGCCAGAAGGCATCTGAGCCACACACACTCAATAGTCGCTATGAAAGTTGCCCTATACTCAGCTTCACAATTGCACTACAACATATGAGGGGCATACCGACGTTGTCCATACCGACGGTCATGCCTCGACGTCAGTATGACCGTTGAAAATGCTTGAAAAACCACGGATCCAATACCGAGGGTATGAGCGTCGGTATAGGCATCGGTAATTTACTGGAAATTACCAATGCTTATACCGACGCTTATATCGACGCAACTTTTTAACCGGAGTCGAGAGCAAAAATTCGACATTTGCTCACGTTTTGAATGAAAGTCTACTACTGTCGAGTTTCCGCACGTGAACTACATTCTGCATATTGTGTACACACATCTCTCTCTCTCTCTCTTTCTCTACACACACCTTTCTATTTCTCTAGATCTGAAATTTTGGTAAGTATCGCACATACTGTAGCACCCTTTCTCTTTCTTTGTGTTTTCCCTTTTCTAATTTCTCTTCTCTTCAGTTTTGCAGGAGTTTTTTGGTGTGAGTTCTTTGGAATTCGACAAAGGACAACATTAAGTGGACTTTGACGACAACGCTCCAAACAATTACATCGAGGTAAGTGATTGTTTTGTTTTGGATTGATATAGAATGAGATAGATAGAGAGAGAGAGAGATGAAAGAAAGAGAGAGATCTAGAGAAACATAAAGACACACACACACAGAGAGAGAGATGAAAGAGAGAGATAGAGACAGAGTGAAAGAGAGAGATAGAGACAGAGTGAAAGAGAGAGAGATGAAAGAGTGAGATATGAAATAGAAAGAGAATGAGATAGAGAGAGATGGATACATACATACACACACATATGCATACACATACTCACATACATATTACATACACATGCATATTACATACACACTCACATACATATTACATACACACATGCATATACATACACATACATATTACATACTCACATGCATATGCATACACACATATACATACATACATACATGCATATTACATACACAC